>CM075667.1:38819430-39419430 GCA_037954105.1 Canavalia gladiata | reverse complement strand
TCACCGGCACCGACATAACCGCAGCAACCAGTCTCTGCCTCTCTTCATCCTTTGCATCCATTCCAAGGTGAAGCAGGTAACGGTTTCTGGGATGATAGATTGCGAGAAGCAACCGGAAGATCCGATCCTTGTCCCTGTTGCCACCGGATATGAAGTAGGCAAATGAAGGAGGGTAGTGAGCACCGTGGTGGACAATAGAGGGAAAAGGTATAATAGGAGAGGTGAAGGAAGAAGAGAAGGAAGAAAGCATGAGAATGATAAGGGAGAGGAATACTGCAGTGAAGAGGGTGAAGAGCCATTTTTTCTCAACACCCATTAATAGCAGCAGTAGTGGCAGTGAGGATGATGAAAATGGGAGCTGTGTGTATGGTGTTGGGGCATATGGTTCTAAAAGGAGGGGTTTTGGGAAGTGGGTGTGGCTAAATTCTGGGTTTTGAGGTTTTTTGGGTTAATGGGTCATCGAAGATCTTGATCTTTTGTTTTTGGGGTGTGAGCGTGATGTTGATGATGGTGGACAGGGGAGCCATCAATGTAAGTGGAGTAATAAGGAAGATGAAAAAGGAAATGGTGATTGAAAGATGAAAAATTGCAACTATTTCTCACGATTTCTATGGGGGGAAGTGGCGTGAGGACTAGGGTTTTTTCTCAGGTTAGAATTGATGTTGGGGTCAAAAATGGAGGACATCAGGGATTATTTCCTCTCTCTGTCTGTCTCTCTCTCTCTCTCTCTCTTTCTGGGGTCTGAATCTGATTCATTCGTTTAAAAACCTACCCATGTCTAAATAATATTACCTTTCCTCTAGTTCATTAAGTTTTTACTTTATCCTTAGAATTTAAAACTTTTATCTATAAAATCAAATACTGTAATGTGAATAATAATACAATGAAATTATATTTCATATGAAGATATTATTAAAAATATATCAAGAATAAAAAAAAATCTTACATCAACAAAAATATTATTTAAAAATTATTTATAGTTATTAAATATTATATTAAATAAAATTAAAAAATATAACTAATTTTCTAATATTTTATCTTATTTTAATAAATACATTCTTAATCTAATTTTTATTATTATTATTATTTAGTTCATATTATATCGATTTTATTTTTCTAGTATTTTATTTTTTTAAAGGATACCATTTTTAATTATTTTGTTAAAAATTAAATATTTTGTTACCGGTATAAAAGTAGAGTTCCAAATTAATATGTAAACTTTTTTTAGTATCCGTTTTTTATTTAAGAGACATTACTAGTTAAATAAAAAAATTAAATGCATAATAAATATATAAAAATTACTTTTTAAATACTAAATTTTATCATAAATCAAACTTGATTTTAATTACAAATCTCAAGTTTAAGATGATCTTAAATTTTCTAAAAGTAAAAAAATATCTGCACAATAAATTCAATAATAAAATAATTTATAGAATATAATTTAATTTAAAATAGAATAAAAAGAGCTAAAATAAATTATATGCTTAAAATTTAGTTTGTTTGATTTAATTTTAATTATAAATATTAAATATCAAAAATTAAATTAAATATAAAACATTACTAAATAATTTTTTTTCTTCTTTCAAAAACATTTATTTATTCTAATAAATGAACAAATCAGTTCTTAATTTAATAAATTTTTATAAATTAGTTTAAGTTAAAAAAAAAGTTTTTTTAAAATTTTAACTTACAAGTATGTTGTTTAAATTAATTTTTTTTACCATTTTTTATCAATTGAATACTAATGTAAATTGTTAAATATCATATAGAATATTATGTGAATAAAAAATATATTATTTTGATATTAAAAATAAGTTTAGACAGTTCAACATTTATTATGTCGTTATCATTTTCATTATCTTCCTTATACCATCCTAAATGATAGAACAAAAAGATAGATTGAGAGGTAGCAGTACCATCCAACTCAAGTAAAAATCATTAACAAAAATTGTTGATGTCTTTCAGAAATTAAGGAGTAAACCTCTTCTTATTATCTCTCTATCTTCTTGTTTCTCTTTCTAGTATTGTGGAAGCAACCAAACCAATCCAAAGAGCCACAAACCCTAAGCAATGATTTTTAAATACTTTATTCCACGTTACAAATCTATTCTGTTCTTTTATTTATTTTATTATTTTTTTAATTTATAAATATGCAATTTATAATACAATCAGGAGAAAAGATCGAAATCATATAAATGCAAGCCAAAAAAAAAAAAGGAATCAGGTGTTTATTTTAATTAATCATAGATGTACCACCATTGTCATTAACATTCATAAAACATATATATGTAGATAAAAGTTTAAATGTTTTTTTATATAATTATATTTAGGAGAAGAAATTATATATCTGTATTTGTAATTTTGTATATTTTACCATAAAAAAGTATCTTATTTTCCATATTAACGATCCATGGTTTTATTCAATGTATTAATATATGTATAGATTAATAATGGTCTAGCACTAGAAAAATAAAATTAAATAAAAAAGATGATTTTTCTATCTGCATTTTGATGAAAGTGATGTTAGTTACATGTGAGATCTAAGATGAGCTTGTTGTTTATTGGCTAAGCTAAAAATAAGATAATGAATTTCGTTTGTTTCGTGTTCCATTCCAAGATGATAATAATAATAATATGAAATAAATGAATATGCAATTTGTAGTTCATGAATCATAAGGATTGTGGATCCATCTCACCTTCTTTGTGTTTTTATTATAATTATGTATCATTTGTGGTGATTCAAGAAAGATGATGATAATGATGATGTCATAATGAATGCTAAATTGTTCAAACCTATTTTCAATATAAAATTGATATCGTTTTTGTTTCACCTAATATCTCACATGATATTTAACAATCTACATCAACATTCAATTGATGAAAATGAACTTATAAATTAGGAAGTTTTGAATGAGTTTTCTCAACTCAAGAACTAATTTATAAAAACTTAATAAGTTAAGAACTAATTTACCATCTTACTTTTTATTCTAGCTTTGGATAATGTGTAAAATAAAACGAAAATAAAATAAAATAAAAATAAGATTAAAAAAATAGTTTTTTAGATAAATAGAAAAAAATTATTTTCTTATTTGAATGGAAGAAAAATAAAAATGTAAAAAAATATACTAATAATACTTTTATTTTATGTAAATTAAAAATAATAATTTAAACTTCAAAAATTTTAATTTTTTATTATATTATTATTTTATTAATTTATAATTTTTTTATTATTTTAAAAAATTAATAATTAAAATACTAAAATAAAACAAATCTCCACTTCAATTCTCAACTAATTCAAGAAAATAATAAAATTATTAAACCTACAAAAATTAATTATTTTTGTTCATATAAAATAAATTAATCTAATAAAAAAAATTTCTCTTCTTTTCTTATCCGTATAATCCATTCCTTTTTCATTCTCATCATTTAAACCTACCTTTAAACAATTATCCCTTTTGAACAATATTATCATTACATCTAGCTCATTAAAATTTTTCTTGAACAAAGTTTAATTGTAACTTTAGCTATTTTATTTTAACATTACATAATGTTTTGTTTAGTTTGTTTAGATAAATAATTATATACTTTTATAATATTTTATGAAATGAATAAAATAATTATTTATCTTTTAAAAAATAAATTTAATTAAATACACATTATTTCTTCTATTTATTTATTTAAAAAATTATTCTAAAATAGCTTCCTAGATCATCTATCTAAATTTCAACTCTTTCAAGACATACACGATCTAGGTGGGTGATACTAAGATAGAAGTACATAATTTACCTAAATTTACTCATTTGACTTTTTTTTCTCTGGTACTCATACCTCATAGTCATTGCTTCTAGACCCATATTACGAGATCCTTCATCCAGCCTCTACGTCGATAATCGCCTTAACATCAAGAAAAGGATGGTCCATGATATGGTTCCATTATAGACTTCATACCCATATACAACGAAATAAAGTAGAGGAGAAAGTAAGATATTTCATTCAAGTAGAAGTCTAATTAAGAATAGTATTCTATAATACAATTTAATATTTTCAATATATGGGTTTTTTGGAAATCATAAAGAACTATTAGAACAACAATCATCACACACAATGAGGTTATTCTTTCATTCTCCTTCTAAGTCATACTCATCATAAATCTCATATCCTAATACACAAGTCTTACTCTATTATATACTGACCTGGTTTCCGGTCCAAGCAACAACATATAAGTTCTTTAACATTTACAAAGAACTACTATGCAATGTATGAATATATTTACTCTATCATTCTCCCTAACTTTTCTATGATGATAGACTCAGGATTAGGTTAGGATCTGTTATGTCTCATACCGCAGTAATCCTTACTAATCTAGAGTTGGTCATCCCTATAAAATACAAATGCATGTAGGCCCAAACATCGTCTCCACATTATCAAAACAATGAGAGGCTACCGGGATCCAATTTCCTAAATAATAGCGCACCCTCAACAACGTTCTAATTATCATCATACTCATCATCATTTCATAAAATCATGAAATTGGTCGACCGATAATGGTAATCATTAGGATCCGGTTAAAACGGCTAAGTCTGATTGAGCAGTCTCGGTTACAGGAAGAAACTCCAAGCCATTGGAAAGGCTCAAACCTAACTCATGTATCCCCTAGGCTCAAAAATTCTCATTTCTCATTAACAATGAATTATTTTTATGTGAGCTAACCCTTAGATTTCCTGACTTCCTTTTAAAGAAAGATTGACAAATAATCCCCCGCATTGAAAATTTTCAAAATAATATTTTTTCTACACATGATGCATGACAATTAATCTATTCAATTAGTTCCTTCATCCTTTATTCTTCAAACAAAGACCCCGCCTTCTATTCAAATCTCAAAACCTCATTGTTTTCTTCTAGTATCATGTGGGCTTTACTCAATTTTTATTAAAACGTAATTCAATTTACTACTTCATCATATGAGACACCAATCCTACTTTCACTATTCCCTTTTATATACATATACCATTCAACATATATTTCAATTAGAAGTTACAAAATTTAGTATATAATATCTATGCAACTATTAAGATAGTTAACCTTCAATCATTAATTTGATTTAATTAACAAAAATATGTGTGGGTAAAAAATTATGACAATTATACCATGTTATTTCAAGAGTAAATGATGAGATAGAGTATTGTTCCCACAAGGACCTGATTCAAGTATCAATTTTCCAATATTTCTACTATTTGGACTAACAATATGGAATAATTGACATTTATATAAATCTAAATGAATTATGAACCATAAATTCTATATCTTACAAGCAAGAATTAAGGATGAACTAGAATAAATAAATGAAATTTATATAACAACTATTTATTAACTATTTTCTAACAATATTAAAATTTAATCCACAATAATTAAAACTCAATCGACACATAAGTATAAGGAAATGATCAATCTATCAAAATATTAGGATAAGAGTTCATCTAGCCTTCATCTTAGAAACCTAAATTGTTACTCTAATTCAAGTTTTAAAAGTATAATTGAAGATCAAAGTCACTAAAATAATTGAAGTTTAATTCCTTGAATCATCAACCCTTTTTCTCAAATTAGAAACTTAAATTCCTTAGAAATTCCTAATTAGAGTAAGCATTATGTTCTAAAATTCTCATGACCTCATAATTGTTAATCTTTATTCCAAGAGTGTCTCTAATTATGTTGTTCATATCAATTCCAAGTTCCACTTCAATTTTCTAATTGTGAACAAAAATATAAAATTAACTACAAATGACCAATTCATAGAAGCATTAAGAATAGAGAAAAACAATCAATTTAAAGAAGACAAGCTTAAATTACATGCAACGATTC
Organism: Canavalia gladiata; assembly: GCA_037954105.1. Lineage (NCBI taxonomy): Eukaryota > Viridiplantae > Streptophyta > Magnoliopsida > Fabales > Fabaceae > Canavalia > Canavalia gladiata. The sequence continues at coordinate 39,413,571 of CM075667.1, read as the reverse complement.
AAATCACAAGAAGGGTAGGATTAAGATTCATTTTTCCCTAACTAAAGATCTAGTTGCACGTAATAAAAACAAAGAAAACAAAAGAAGGAGAAAAAGAAATCTTTAGAACTCCATGAAATTTAATGAATCTTGCACTTTGATTCTTCAAATCTGCAGATCTAGCACACCAAGAGTTGTAAGAGAGAAATTGAGAGATTTTTCGTTTTCCAACCATAAAAACTATTTAAATTTAAAGAAATGAGTTATTTATATATATTTTAGAAAATGTGTGTCCAACATGTTTTGTTTGTGTTATCAACACAAAAATGATAGGAAACATCATTTTTTTCAAGCTTTTATGTGTTTGACACTGACTTTTTGCATTATTAACGTAAGTTTGTGAACATGATTTAAATAAGTGAATAGCACATTAAAATTGAAAGAATTTATTACAAAAAAAATTCAAAAACTATATTGTTAATAATTTCTAAAGAACATTCAAATTTTACTTATTTTTATATGATTTATGTTTATATATATATATATATATATATATATATATATATATATCAAAATTCTCATTATTTCTTTAAAAATATCATCAAACAAGTGTCATGTTTAACACTTATTAATACACATTGCTGGTGTTTTATATTTCTAGTATATTTAGCACAAATATATCCAATATCATTCATCAGAGTAACTTATATGACAATTTCTACTTATTAAATAAGTTGCGCAGTCGTACTCAATATATTATACAACCGTGTTAACATAACGTTGAATGATTGTGTATATTTTCTACATTATTGTATAGTCCTACTTTTGCACATTTGTATGAATTTCTCTACACGACGATGTCTTTATATTTTACATATTTGTACTTTCTCGACCTTACATGTCTTTGTCTTATTTATTTTCATTTTTATCGTTTTATGGTTTAGCATTATCGTGTTTAAAACATGCACAACAATACTCAAAGCACTATCCCAGAAATTTACTTTTTTCTAAATCTTTTAAAAACTTATTTAAAATAAATAAAAATAACTAATCATACATTATCTAATTATTAAATAATTTGACAAATTAACTTAAATTTTTTTATTAAAACTAATTATTAATGTAAAATTATTTTAATTTTTTCATATTTTATTTTAACCTATCAAGATTTAAATATAAAGTTTATATATATAAAATAGATTAATTAAATGATATATATATATATATTAAGAAAAAGAAATAAATTTTAAAAAATAATAAATTTTAAATATTTTTATAAAATATAAAATATTCAATTTTTACCAAATTTTAAATTAAATTATTTTTTATCTATTATATGTAAATATATTTATATAATTTAAAAAATACTAAATAATATCTTTTAAATATTGTTTAATAGTTCTAAATTTAAAAATAATAACTTTTAAAATTTATATAAAATTGTACAAATTTTTATTTTCAAAAAAAATTTGTGATCATGATTGATAAATATATATCATTAAAATTTAAAATTTTAGATCCAAAATCTTATTTACAAATAAAAATTACATAATTTAAATCTAAAATTTTAATATATTCTTTTTTTAGCATACAATTTTATATTAATTTAAATAATAATTTAATTTAATTTTATTATTTTACTTATATATTTAATCAATTAAATTTTAAATTAATAATAAAATCAATTTAGTATAATAATTAAATTTAAATATAATTAAATATAAATTTTAAATTTTTAAATAATAAATAAATTTTTATTTTAAAATTAATTTTTTTAAAACTATTTATATATTTTATTCGAATCTCCTTCTTTTATAAGTGTGAAAAGGAATTTTGTTTGCTTTTATTTTCAAATTGGAGAGGTAAGTAATTGTTGTTCAATGGCTTAGTTATAGGACAAGAAACCACTTGTGGTGTGTATAGGAAGGGAACAAAGGCTACCTATATGGTAGCTTTATCCGAAGCTTTATAACCAGTAGGATTTTGGAGGAGGGATAAGGAAGAAGAAAGCCTTAAAAAAAAGGGATTCGAAAGCTTCTAATTCAATTAAGGAGCGAAGGAATTGCTGCTTGGATGACATAAATTTGGAAAAAGAATACACGTGGAGCATGGAAAACAAAATTTAGTGGCTTTGCTGTTCAGTGAAATAGCTTTGTGGAGAAAGGATATTGCATGTAATTCCTTTATTATTTATCCTTTTTCTTTTTTTAATAATAGTAATAATAAATAAATAAAAATAAAAATCTGAATGTTACATATTCAAATTAAAAAATTAAATTGTTGTATTATAAAATTTGATAAAATTTTCAAAATATCTTTTATTTATTTAATTATAATATTTTTAAATTTTTTATTTATTCATTTTTATAGATAAAAGGATGTTAATAAAAAATTAATAATTTATATTTTTTAAAAATATTACATCGATAGATAAATTGTAATAAAATTTTCCTTTTAAAAAATAAATTGAAATATTATATTAATATTTTAATTTTTCGGACAGCTGGAGTTTCTATATTTATTTTTATATAATTATTTATGATAAATAAATGTATTTAAGTATAATTCATGTATGACATTAATGAATATAATTATTTTTTTTACAATTAAAATATTAATTATTTTTGTAAATATTTAATAAAAATATTTTCTCATATATATTAAAAATTAATACGTATATTTTAATTTTTTGGACAGCTGGGGTTATATATTTATTTCCATATAACTATTTATGATAAATAAATGTATTTAAGTATAATTCGTGTATGACAGTAAATATAATTATTATTTTTACAATTAATATATTAATTATTTGTGTAAAGTTTTAATACAAATATTTTCTCATATAATTAAATATTAGTACGTTATTATTTAAATTTTATATTTTACATGAAATGTAAATTTTACCCCATGATTTACTAATATGAAATTTTTTATTTTATGTGATATAAATATTTATCACAAAATTTAGAAATTAATATAATTTTAAATAAAATTTTCCATCATCATGTGACATCAATAATTCTACCATCAGAATTTTGATATTCTCTTTGCCATTTTAATGTGTTTTCGTATGAGGCTTTCATTCTCATGTATTTTATTTTATATGTCATATATTTTATATAATTTTTTATTTGATTGATAATAAAAATATTTATTCTGTAAATAAAAAAGTATTTATTCTTTCAATTTAAATGTTAATATCCTTTATGTATAAAGATTTTATTAGCGATAATCACAGTTCAATTTGAACATATTTTGAGGTAATAATTCGTTCAATCCAATCACTAAAAAACTATGGTTAGATATAAATTTATTTAAAAAAATATTAATTTTGATCCAATTTAATCACATTCATCTATTATTATTATTATTATTATTATTATTATTATTATTATTATTATTATTATTATTATTATTATTATTATTATTATTATTATTATTATTTTGTAGTTGGGACTGAACCAGTTTTATTTTTTTCGACTTTATTTATTTTTAAGGGATACCATTTTTACTTATTTTGAATTTGTTTTATTGAGTAAAAGATTAGATTCCTAAATCAATACATTAATTTTTCTTGTGGTCATTTTTTATTTGTGGAACATTACTTGTTAAATAAAAATTTAAATGCATAATAAATTTATAAAAAATATTTTTTAAAGTATTAGAATTCATCGTAAATTAAACTTACTCTAAAATATAATTCTCAAGTTAAAATAATCTTAAGGTTTCTAAAAATATATTTATAATAGAAATTGTCTCAAGTTAAACTAATCTTAAATTTTCTAAATATATTTACAATAAAAATTGAGAAAAAATTGACTTTTAAGTTATGATTTATTTTGAGATAGAATGACAAATATAAAATAAGTTAATTATTCTTACAGTTTAGTTTTCTTATAGTTGACTTTAAAATAAACGAATTGAAGAAGAAAATTAAATTAAATAAAAAGGGAAATTATTCCAATTTTTTATAAACAATTTATTCAGTTTTTTATTTCTTTAAATCAATTTAAACAATTTAAAATAATTTATTTTAATTTTTAAACACCTCTATTATATATAAATATAATATTTCAAGCCTTAGACTTAGTCATACAACATTTTACTATTATATTTTAGTAATTTATTTTTATCTCATGAAATAAAATACATATTAATATCTAATTTTATTACATTTTCATTCTTTTATTCGTCTGTGATGTAAATATTTACCATTATCATTTTAAAATGAATAAAATTTAATACAAATATTTTATGTGAAAATTATATTTATATTTTAATTTTTGTTGTTTGTATATAATAAAAATGAAATTTAAATTCAAAATTTTATATAAACTATTTCAATCTTTTGTTATTAAAATAATTTTATTCTGTGAAAATATGAGTGAGTTCCTAAATAAATAATTCTTTAAAATTTTATATATACAGATGTTGATTCTTCATAAAATATTTTATTAATATTTATACATTATATTTGACTTTTGATTTTTTTCACTTTTAACTATTAAGAATAAAGAATTTTAATATATATTTTTCAACGATGTCATCTGACGTAACATATATGAAACATATTTCTTAATTTTTTTATTTTTTAAATACCATTATTTAAATTTTTTTCAATCCTAATTTATCTATTTAATAATACGGAAACTTTCTACCACTATAAATTTAAAATTAGATATTTCATATTAAATTAGTAGTTAACTTACACAATCAGATATAAGGTTAGTACTGAAGCTACATAGATTGCGGACCTGACCTATTCAAGAACTTTGTTATTATCCCACAAAACTAAACTGCTTGTGTGGAGTGTGGTGAAGCAATGCAAGACACAAATCATAAACTATTTAGTTAGTTTTAATGGTTTTGGTTGTCTTCAGCGCTGGGTAGTGGTTGCTATTTAGATCCTTCATACGAGCATGTTCCAAGAACACAAGAGGGATCCGAGAATGATGTTGAATATATGGTTTGAAAATGTAATTTATTTTTATTTTTAAATTTATTTTATAATAATAGAAAATAATAATGTTATTGTATTATTTTATTATATAATCTTTAAAAATTTATTACAATTTTATTGATATGATTGTTGAAAAATTATTAAAATATTATTATATTATTATTTTTTATCGTTATTATTTTAATTTTTAACTGTTGTAATATTAATATTTAATTATTGATTACATTAGAGCTTTATGTAAATATCATCCTTATTTATGTTAATTGAGTGGCATTTTTTATTTGATTACTTTTATATGTATCATAATTTTTTTATAATTAGTTAAAATTTGAAATAAAATTAAAAAATTGATTAAAATAACTTTTATTAATATATTATAATTTTTAATTAAAAATTAAAAAATATCTTGTTGAAAAACTGTTAAAATATTTATTGAGACACCAAAATTAGAATTAACTGTTACAAATTTAATAAAAGTAAAAAATATTAAAAAAATAAAAATAAATTTTTTAGAATATTTTTTTATTTAGATTTTATATATAATTAATTAGTCAAATCAACGTATCATTCAAATTAATTTAATAACAAAGAATTAAAAATTAAAATAATTTAATATAAAAATTTAAAATTCGATCTTCATTATTTTTTATATTATATAAAAAAATTAATTAAATGAATAATAAATATGTTTGTTTGTTTCATTTTCTTTATGAGCACATCTCAATTTGATATTAAGGATAATTAATTTTTTTAATCATAATTAGACATTCCTAACATTAAATTGAAATTGAAAAAAAATTTCAGCACCTAAATTATAAAATAACAAAAATATTGGTGGAGAAAAATAATAAAATAAAAAGAAATCTTATTAAGATGGTTTTACCTTTTTAAAAAATATTTCATCTTTCTTTTTATTGATAATAGTCCTTTTCTTTTTTTTTCATTTTCATTATTTTTATTCTCTAAATTTTTATAAATTTAGAACTTTTTATTTAATTTTTTCTTCTTAAAGCTTTGTAACTTGTCCAAGGTGAGTTTTTCTCAATAAATTTTTCTACATTTTTCTATTTTTTTAATAATCTATTATAAATAGTGCTATATTAAAGGTTTGAACCTTTCCCTATTTTTATTTATTTTTTAGTTAATTTTTTGTTTTCTTATAATATATTAAATATTTATTTTTTTAATGATTTAGAATTTATGATTTAAGAAGAAAAAATAATAATATTTCTTCTCTCTTTTACACGTGTAATTAAACCAATTTATTAGAAAGGAGAGAAGATTTATTTTTTTAATATGAAAAAAAATACACAAAAATTAGATTTCTTAACTCACTTAAAATAAATTAATATTCGTTTATTTATTAAAATTTTTTTTTCATAAGTGATGGCTTTGTAAAATTTATGAATTGTTGAAATTATGTGATGTGCTAAGTGTTGAATTAATGTTTGTAACATCCTTTACTATTAAGAATAATATATAATTACCAAATAATAAGGATGTGAATAAAGTAATCCACTGGTAAAAAATCAAGGTAATTTTTTTTAAAAAAATATAAATAAGACCTGCCAATTCATCTATTTTACACATCACATCTATTTATATCAAGATATATCATATAAGAATTTTTGATTAATCAGTCACACGTAACGTATAAATTACATTTATAATGTAAACTTTTTTAACTACATCCATAAACAATCATTCAAAATATATCAAAAGAATAATTATTTTTAAAAAAGAAAATCTTCTTCCCAATATTCTTACACACTACCACTAGTGAAAAATGAGCTTTTTACATCGGTTGTTAAACACTTTTTACATCAGTTATTCAGGCGGTGTTGAAGCGGACGATATAGAAAATAAGACTTTTTACATCGGTTCTGCAACCGACGTAAAAAGTATGACTTTCTACATCGGTTGGGAAAAGAACCGATGTGGAAAGTACACTTTTTACATCGGTTATGGGCAGAACCGATGTAAAAAGTGTACTTTCTACATCGGTTATGGTCGTAACCGAGGTAGAAAGTCTTTTTTTTTTAATGTTCATTTTGTTTAGGTATACTACCGTATTATTTATTCACATACCTGCATATACACACAGAATCCAGGCAGACAATAGAGAATCACCAGACAGACAATACAGAATTCACATAATTTATATATTTAAACTAAATACATCATTATTTATTATCAAACTTTAATTTACAAATGAAATAACTTAAAATTACATCAAACAAGTATTGAAAATTGAAAAGAAATGTAATAATCAGCCATGTGCCTGTTGAAAGTAAAGAGAAAAGATGTTAGAAACTCTACTAAACATAAAAAACGTAATAAACATTTTAAAATAAGTTAAAAATAAACATACAATGATGAAATAATTAAATAAATAACTAACTTGTATCATGTAGTAACATTTTCCCATATTCCTTCATGATGATCATCTCGAATAGCATGTACATCATCTATTTCATTTTCTTCATTGATACTAGATATCCTTGATGATAAGGGAGTTTGAGAAATATCAATATTTGAAAGATCATTGGTGTCATCACTAGCGATTGTTGTCTTTCCTTGAAGAACAACTGACCACCTTTTGGAGCAAGGATCTTGGACATAAAACACTTGTTTTGCTTGGTGGGTCATGATAAAAGGGTCATCCTTGTAAGCTACTTTTGAAGGTCAACGAATGTAAATCCCAATTCATCGACTTGCACACCACTGTTACTATCAACCTATCTGCATTTGAAAATAGGCACTCTAAATTTGGTGTAATCAATCTCTCAAATCTCTTCAATCACTCCAAAGATATGGAAGCCTTTATAGGATTTTTATCTTTAGAACTTGCAAAATGCATCGACTCTGCCACCACCATAACCCCACTATTTTGCATGATACTTTTATCATCCTAAGACTTTGTGTAAAATGAAAAATGATTAATATCGTACCCAATCCAACATATGACATCAAAGTTTGGGCCATTTGCTAGCCACTTCAATGTATCAGAGGCACCATCATCCTTCTTAATTGTTTCATCAAACCAGTTTAAGAACATTTTGTTATGCTCATTCAACAACCATTTCTCGTTCATTCGAACATTCTCCTCCCTTATCATAGTTTTGTGAGTAGAAAAGTAAGGTTGAACCTCATCGGTATTATTCAAAATATACAAATGTGCTTAAAGGACTTCTGCACGACCCATGCTTTTCACAGTTATGCCTCGTGTACCTTTACCTCCGTGTATTCCCTCATGAAGAGGCTTAGGAACTCCTATGGGTTCCACCTCTGACAAATAGTCTGTACAAAACTCAATGGCCTCTTCTGCAATGTATCTTTCAATCATAGATGCCTCGGGACGGTGTGGATTCTTCACATACCCTTTTAATATTTTCATGTATCGTTCTATTGGATACATCCACCTCAGATAAACTGGATCACATAATCTGATCTCTCTCACTATATGAACAACCAAGTGAACCATAATGTCAAAAAATGATGGAGGAAAATACATCTCCAATTGGCATAAGATAGTAAAAGATTCATTTTCCAACTTATCCAATTTTAGAGGGTCAATGGCTTTGCTACATATTTTATTGAAAAATAAGCATAACCTACTTATTGTATGTCTAACTTTTTTAGGTAAAATGTCACGAATAACCACCGGAAGTAGTTGTTGCATCAACACATGACAATCATGAGACTTTAACCCAACTAACTTTAAATCTTTCATCGAGATAAGTCGTTTAAAATTTGAATAATACCCTTGTGGCACTTTAACCCCACGTAGGCACTCACAAAAAGAAATTTTCTCTTTTTTTGACAATGTATGACATGCCGGGGGCAAATATGTTCGCTTTCCTACAGACTGTGGAGCTAACTGATGTCGTATACCCATATGAACCAAATCCAATTGAGAATTGACTCCATCTTTAGTCTTGCCCTGTATATTGAGAAGTGTTCCAATGATGCTATCACACACATTTTTTTCCACATGCATCACATCAATACAATATCTAACATCAAGTTTGCACCAATATGGAAGATAAAAAAATATTGATCTTTTCTTCCATATCCTTGTCTCCGTGACCTTTTTTGAGTCTTTCTAAAAACAGTTTTGATGTTTTTAACCCGATCGTAGACTTGTTGTCCAGTTAAGGCTTTTGGAGCAACATCATTTTCTGGCAACCCATTAAAAGCTTTCCTTAATCTACGATAAGGGTGATTAATCCTGAGAAATTTCCGATGACCAAGATACATTGTCTTCCTTCCATGATGTAGTTGATGGTAACTTGTGCCTTCTTCACATATGGGACATGCTTTGTGCCCCTTAACGCTGTATCCACATAAATTTCCATATGCTGGAAAATAATTAATAGTGCAAAAAAGCATTGCCCGCATCTTGAAATTTTCATTACCATACGCATCAAACACCTCCACACCTTCTTCCCATAGATTTTGCAAGTCTTCAATTAAAGGAGCAAGATAAACGTCTATGTCATTTCCAGGTTGTTGTGGACTTGAAATCATCATGGACAACATGATGTATTTACGTTTTATGCATAACTCCAGAGAAAGGTTGTAAATTGTCAAAAGTACAGGCCATGAACTATGTTTACTGCTTAAATTACCGTACAGATTCATTCCATCTGTTGCAAGTCCAAGCCTTAGGTTTCTTGGCTCATTCCCAAAATCGGGATATAGTTGATCAACCATCTTCCATTGCAAACCATCAGCTGGATGACGAAGTTTTCCATCAATCAGTCTTTCATCTACATGCCATCTAAGGTTCTTTGCTTCATCTTTATTACAAAACAATCATTTGAACCTTGGAATTATTGGAAGATACCATAACACTTTGGCTGAAGGCCGCTTTGTGCTGTCATTGCAAATAGAGTCACCATCCTTCAGTTTATAACGTGAAACTTGACACACAGGGCATTCATGTAATCCTTCAAACTCATTTCTGTATAGTATGCAATCATTGGGGCAGGCATGTATTTTCTTATACTGCATACCCATCGGACACAACACCTTCTTCGCCTCATAATTACGCTTTGGTAATGTGTTACCTTCCGGAAGCATCTCTACCAACAGTTCAAGTAATTCAGTGAAACTTTTATCACTCCACCCATTCCTTGCCTTCAGAGTGAATAATCTTAACACTGCTGACAATCGTGTAAAGGTAGTACATCCCGGATATAAAGGTTTCTCTGAATCAGTAGATAAGTTACCATACATATTTTCCCGCTCAAATGACGCATGCCCTACATCACGAATCATATCCTCTACCTAATCTTCCATATTTATATCAACCTCCACCGTCTGTGACACACTTGGCATGCCTAATAACTCACCATGCCATGTCCATTTTGTATAACTTTTGCAAAATCCATCACAAAGAATATGCTCTCTAATTTGACCAAAACCTAAACGTCTCTCATTTAGACAATTAACACACGGACAGTAAAATTGTCCATTACTCTGAGGTAGATTTGTCAGCGCAAAATTCAAAAACTCTTCGACCTCATTCTCGTACTCATCGCTCGTTCGTTTAGCATTTATCCAACTACGATCCATACTATACAAGAATCATCAACACATGATTTAGGATTAACCTTGTCACTCATTGTTGTTAATTTATTATCCTCACTATTGGTAAGACCCTATCCCATTCGAGAAAAAAGTTTTTTATTCATCGATTAACATACTTTTAAAATCTTAAATATCATACTTGGTGAAATTTCGGCAGCATTTTGCATTAGTCTCCAAGTACATAACTTCATTATGGTTTTATTTACCATAATGAAGCATGTACCCAGAGACAATGCAAAATGAACTAAACCAAAATTTAATCAAGTACAATTTACAAGATTTATGAAGAAATTGTTAACCACTGAATAAAAAACTTTAGTCCCAAACTGTCCAACTTGGACAATTCAAGATTGAATATAATGAATGATTTACTTATTTAGTAATATACTCATTATATTCAACCTTGAACGGGAAACTAAGGGTATGCTCATATTTGAACTCAAGAAAACAAACCAACATATTTAAACTCAAAATTAATACTATAACATACATAAACCCTAAGCAAACTTTCACATCTGCAATCACAAAGTAGAGGTGCATAGAACATACTTCATAGTCAACACAAAATGGTTGAGCGGTGGCCAAGCGGTGTCCAAATAGAGGCACAACGGTGGTTGAACGACGACACAGCACGGTAGCCAAATAAGAAACTTAAAAATTACAGAATACAACCAAAATAAATGTAAATTTCAACCAAAATAATAAAATGAGATGCATAAATAACAACAAAGACGAGTTCGAACCTTACGGTGCGCGACGACGACTTCGAACGAACGAAATTGTTTCAACGGCGACGACGACCATGAACGTAAGCACGGAGTGAAACCACGAACAATAAGGATGTCGACAATGGCTAAGACTTAAACGAAAATAGAGAGAACAAGCCGAAACGAGAAACTGGGGTTTTGGAAAATGAGGTTAAACAAGAACAGGGTCGAAAAATAAGTGACAGGGGAAGACATTCTACATCGGTTGTTTCTCAGAAACGATGTAGAAAGTACTTTCTACATCAGTTGAGAAAATAACCGATGTAGAAATTTTTAAAAAAATCCACTTTCTACATCGGTTCCAGAACAACCGATGTAGAAAGTACTTTCTACATCGCTTGTTTCATAACCGATGTAGAAAGTTTGAAAAAAAAACTCACTTTCTACATTGGTTGGGAAAAGAACCAATGCAGAAAGTACTTTCTACATCAGTTACAGAACAACCGATGTAAAAAGTACTTTCTACATCGGTTCTTTTCCCAACCGATGTAGAAAGTTTACATTTATTTACAAAAATGCCACCGCGTTTTTATTTACATCGGTTTTTTAAAAACCGATGTAAAATCTTGTTATAATATCGTATTTTTGCACTAGTGTACCCCTACCAGTGCTTTACATAAAAAAAAGTGTTCATTCTTTACCCCTTAAGCTTTTCCCTTAAGGAAGAGGGAACGATGATGACATGAATCGACGGGGTAGATTCCGATCTTCATTGCGTAGGTTAAATAAATGGGAAAGAAAAAACGATCATTGATAAAAATAAGGAACTTAACACAAACCGCGACCTGCCGGAGAACACCGAAATTATCAAGAGGAACATGACCCTTATCGCGACCTGCCGGAAGTACCAACGTTATCAAGGATAGTTGTTTACCCAAGAACCAAGGGAATCAAGTCACACAGAGATGAAAAAACTCTCAACGAGAAAATATTATTATTCATCAATTATCTCCATCCATTGTTCATAGAAGAGCTATTTATATTTTTGCAATTACTAATAAAAGGAAACCATAACTAAATCCTAATAGCATCTATCTATAATATAATTCAAATATTTAACATAATTCTAATTAAATATTAACAAAACTTAGTCAAATAATTTAACCAAATCCTAACAATTGAAAAATAAATATAATAAAATAAATAAATATCTTCTTAAAAGTCCTTTCATAGAGATCTTCTTAATTTGCGTTCATAAAAAATCACGATCATATATGTTGTTTTTTTCTTGAAAGTGCATTTATGTGAATTCCAATTATCTTTTTTATCTTTTTTTTAACCTTCCTTTTTTAAATGAGCCTTCTCTCAAAGTTACATCTTTTTCTAGGTAGACTTAATCATGAAAAATGGTATCAAGATTCACATCAAATGATCTAAAGTCTATGTTGTCATTATCAAATCTCTTCATAGTTATATAGGATGATGAAAAGGCCCAAGGATGGATGGCCTTGCTTGAAATTAGGCTTGGTACAATCATCCATCTCTTCCCTTATATAAGAGGAGACACCACCTCAGTAGTGGTAATAGAGGTAGAGGAAGATGAAGAAGAGAAGTGATGTGAGCATGAAAATTGGCTTTGGAGTTTACATTTTTAGCTTATGGATAATAAAATTGAAATTTTTCTAATTTTAATTTGGTTTTATTTTTTCTTTAAGTTGTAAAAGTAGGAATAGTTTATTCCAACATGGAATAAGAATAGGTTTAGCTTAAGAGTTTGGTTGGTTATGGGCAGCCCAAACCTACAACCAAGCAACCCCTTTCCCTTTTTTCTATAAATAAGGGTCTAACTTAAGCAAATGGCACCTTTGGTCATATATACTTGAGTGGAATCCGAGATTTCCATTAACAGAGTAACCTTCTCTTCTCCTCTTTCTTTGTTCTTGAGGTTAAGATTCTTTCCTTATCATTCAAGCCTCCAATGTGGTGGAAACTTGACTTATCTTCTTAGCTTCCTCTAGCTACTAGAATGACGCCTAGCTTAGGATTATTTTTCTACAATTTACATTCAGCTTACTTTCTTGTAGTTTATATTTCTTATTCTTAACTTATGTCTTTAATTTTCAACCTTTTTCCTCTTTAATTCTAGTCATTTTTGTTTTTCCTTAGTCAATGGTCTTTGTCTTTAGTATTTTCCCTTAGTTAATGGTCCTTGTCTTTAGTATAAAGTTTAGATTTTTGTTTGATTTTCTATATCCACAAGTCCTCCATTTTAACCTAATATTTTAAATACTAAGTTTTTATGATTTATAAGTTAAATTTTGGAATTTTCTCTTCAATATTTTGAGTCCACAACCACACTTATCCAATTTTAAAGTTCATAACTTTATATTTCAAGATCCTGGCTTTTTAAAGTGAAATGAATACATTTTTATAGAAATAAAGCAACACATGGTGGACATATGCTCAAATAATACAAGGTTTAAATAGGCCTCTCTAAACTATAGAACACCCTCCATCTGAACACCTTGCAAGACTTAAAATAAAACATCTCAAATCTGTCAAAACTTCGTAAATTAATTTTAAAATTTTTTTAACCGATTAAAATATTTTAAGAATACAAATAATCATTTTAATCCATCAAAGCTTCAATTTAATCTCTTAGAAATTATTTCAAACTTAAAAATACTTATTTAGAGGTTTAGTTCTCTCCATTGACAAAATAGTACCCAGGAAGTTGGATCTTTGAGTTTAAAGGAGAATCTTTCATGGATGAAGAAAAATAAGCCAAAGTAAGTAACATAAGTGCTTAGAAATTTTTAGGGAGAAGACATCCCACTTGTTGGGAAGCTTAAGAGGAAAGGCTCTTGATTATTTGATGAAGACAAGATCTCCCTTAAGGTTTTTCAATGAGATGATCCTAGAGAGGAGAGAAGTTTTTCTTGATTGATTATTGCAATCGAGGTCACAACGAGATAACCAATGAGAAAATTATAAAGATAAATAAGTTTTTACAAAAATTTACTAAATAAAATTTTTAACAAACTTAAAAAAATATGATCTTTAAAACCAAATTGGATTTGAGAGTCAATTATGTGTAGGAAAGGTATTAGCATCTTATAACGTTCGTTAAAAATTATTACCTTTTAATTAATTGTGAAAAAATATGATTAACTTTATATTTATTTATTTCACTCCAATAATAAAATTATTTTTATATTTTATGTTATTTGATTTAAATTATTGGAAGAAGTTTTGAGTTTTTATTACTTTTGGAATAAGTGGAAAAACAGTCAAAATTTTATTTGGACTTGATAGGTCTAATTCCGGCTCCTACGTATTCTTAGGTGTAATGAAAAAATAAAAATCACATAGTTCTTGAGGAAAAATATTTGGTGAATTCTAGATTTTTTTAAAAAAAATGTTTTAAAGTTTTATATTTTTTAAAGCTTGATGTAAGAATTTGAAATTGTTAGTGTTCTTTTTGAAGTGATAGTTTTAATTTTGAAATAAAGTATTTATTTATTTTAAAATTTAGAGATAAATTATTTTTAAATTTTGTAAAATTTTAGAAAAGATAACAAGTCTGCTTATGTACAGAGTTCAAGTTAGCAAATGACTATTCAATGAATTCTTATGATTCAAGTAAAATCGAAGATGAATTTGTCATTCAATTGACTTCATTTGTTCATTGCACAGACTTGATATTTTTAAAATTAACCCTTGTAATTCAAGAAAATATTTTTAAAATTTTTATAAGGATTAATTTTAAAAAAAGGAGTTTTTCCTTGCACAAAATTCAAGTTAGCAAATGACTACTTAATAATTCTTATATTTCAAAGAAATATCAAAGGTAGATCTACCACTCAATTAGTCTTACTTGGTCATTACATAGACTTACAATATTTTTTTAATTTTTATAAAATAGTAACAAAATAATAGTAAATCCAAACTAAAAATAGATATGAAGAAATAAAATAATATACAATAAAATAAAATAAAAATTAAAAGAGAAGTTAGATACACTTACTTGAAGAAGAGACTCAAACCTCCCTTTGAGGTTAAGGCTATATGGATTTTTGCATTTGCTCTTCTACATACTTTCAAACTTAGAAACCACCCATAAAAAGAATAGAATTTTTATTATATAGGATGAATTTACGTTTTGATGCGTACTTCCAAACTTCTACCTCTTTTTTTATGAAGAGCCCCTTCTTAGATAGGATATTGAGAGGCTGAAGAAATCTTTCCTTTTTTTTTTTGTGAGACTTTCATCTCTTTATATAAGAGAATGAAAGATTGAAGAGGTCTTTCTTTTTCAATGTGGAACTTTCAAAATGCGTTTTGGATTTTTAATTCTATTCGATATGAGACTTTTATTTATCTTTTTTGTTATCTTTTCTATTATTTTGCTATATATATATATATATATATATGGTTTTTTATTCTAAATAACTCACAAAATTGGGTATTCACATTGATTATGTGCTTAAGTTTCAAAGTTGGAAGCTTAAACCTTAGTTATTTTTTGTTTATAGAAAAGTGAAAGATGGAAGTTTGGAGTGGAGGATTTGACCGAGTGTTTTGAGTACATTTTGGTGAAGTAACATGATGGTTAAACTTTCATAAGAATTCGACCAAACATGGTTGATTAGGAAATTTATTTCAGACTAAGGATAAAAATGAGAATTTTACTTGTAATTTTACTTATTATAAATAAATCTAAAATAATGCAACCTTATCTCTATAACTAACCATGACTTATATTACCTATCCATGGTTAATATAACCTATTCATAGCTAAAGTAACTTATTATGGTTAACTTTTCTTCTTTCTATTAATATTTTTTATCTTCTATGCATTAATGATATAGTGATTCATGACTTTAGGATTTGTTCCCATTTATGGTGAGTCCCATCACTTAATAAAACTTATTTTGTGGATAGACATGGATTATGGGCCTTTGCCACTAATTTTTGTCTTGTCCAGTTTATCTTTGCATAAGTAAGAGCATTTTCATAATTATTTTAAAGAAATTTCTAATTTTCTAAAATCTTTAAAATTTTAATTTCTATTTTTGGTTTTTTATTAAAAAATTATTTATAATGTATAAAATTAAGTAGAGAACTTTAAAATATTATAGTAGACCCATCTTTAACCTTGCATAAATTATAAGGGTTTATTAAGTATCCATTTCCTAACATGGACTTTGCAAAAATTGAGTTATTTTATCTTAAGATTAATTTTCAAAAAGTCTAAGAATAATTTTTTTCAAAAATTTTTTAAAATTTAAATTTTAAAATAAATTCTTTGAAATAAATAAATACTTTCTCATCTAAAATTAGAATTACCATTTTTAAATTTCCACATTACATCTCAATGTATGTAAAAAATTAAAACGCTTCGAAATCCTTTTCCAAAATTTAAAATTTATCAAATCATAAAAATTTTAAAATTTTCTCAAAATAAAATTTTCCAATCATTGAATTCAAATAACCAAAAAATATAAAAAAAAATTTATAATAAAATAAATATTTTAAAAGTTAGATTATATTTTATATAATTAATTAAAAAATAATTATTTTTTAATGTACGGTTGCAAGATGTTAATATATTCTTTACACGTAAATAATCTTAAAATTCAAATTATTTTCAAAGACTTAAATGTTAATTTTTTTCAAAAAAAATTTTTACTAAATTTTGATAGTAGTGTCTCTATTTTATTTATTTTTTTATTTATCATACTATTACGATCCGGTTGTAACATAACAAAAGAAAAATAAAAAATTCAATGACAAATTAAATAATTTTAGATGCAAGTAATAAAAGGTTAATTTAAATTAAAGTTAAACTTAAGAAAAATCAATATGTGATAAACAAAACAGACAAAAAATAATCAAGCAAGTAATTAAAGAACTTTTAAAATAAAACTAAAAGAAAAATTAAATAAGAGAATTAAAAATATATATTAGGATTCATAATCCATAATTTAAAAGTAGTTCATCTTAATTTATCTTTATTCTATAATTCAAAATAATTCTTCTGCTCTACTAACTCAATACAAGTCCAAAAATAAGTATAATTAATGAGAAAGTATTATAAAAAAATTTAAATATTAATGAAATATAAAATTTAACAAGTATTCTGTACAATGCAATCTTTTTTTATTTTTTAAAAAAGTTATTTCTATTTTTTATTTGGTTCTATTTTTTATTAGTAGACTACGCTTTCAATGAATGTATATTGCTAGAGTTAGAATCCAGTAACATTGGTGGAAAATGAGCTTTATATATTGGTTGTTATGCACTTTTTACATCAGTTATTTAGGCGGTGTTGAAGTGGGCGATATAGAAAATAACACTTTTTATATCGGTTCTGCAACCGATGTAAAAAGTATGCTTTCTACATCGGTTGTGGGCAGAACCGATGTAAAAAGTAGGTTAAGGCTATAACCGATGTAGAAAGTGTATTTTTTACATCGGTTGTAGGCCAACACAAAGAACATGCTCTCTAATTTGACCAACACCCAAACGTCTCTCATTTAGACAATTAACACACGAACAGTAAAATTGTCCATTACTCTGAGGTAGATTTGTCTGCGCAAAACTCAAAAACTCTTCGACCTCATTCTTGTACTCATTGCTCGTTCGTTTAACATTTATCCAACTACGATCCATACTATACAAAAATCATCGACACATGATTTAGGATTAATCTTGTCACTCATAATTGTTAATTTATTATCCTCACTATTGGTAAGGCCCTATCCCATTTGAGAAAAAAGTTTTTTATTCATCGATTAACACACTTCTAAAATCTTGAATATCATACTTGGTGAAATTTTGGCAGCATTTCGCATCAGTCTCCAAGTACATAACTTCATTGTGGTTTCATTTACCATAATCAAGCATGTACCCAGAGGCAATGCAAAATGAACTAAACCAAAATTTCATCAAGTACAACTTACAAGATTTATGAAGAAATTGTTAACCGTTGAATAAAAAACTTTAGTCCCAAATTGTCCAACTTGGATAATTCAAGATTTAATATAATGAATGATTTACTTATTTAGTAATATACTCATTATATTTAATCTTGAACAGGAAACTAAGGGTATGTTCATATTTGAACTCAAGAAAAAAACCAACATATTTAAACTCAAAATCAATACTATAACATACATAAACCCTAAGCAAACTTTCACATCTGCAATCATAAAGTAGAGGTGCATAGAAGATACCTCACAGTCAACACAACAATGGTTGAGCGACGGTAGTTGAACGACGACATAGCATGGTAGCCAAATAAGAAGCTTAAAAATTACAGAATACAACCAAAATAAATGTAAATTTCAACCATAATAATAGAATGAGATGCATAAATAACGACAAAGACTACTTCGAACCTTAGGGTGCGCGATGACGACTTTGAACGGACAAAATGGTTGCAACAGCGACGATGACCACAAACGTATGCACGGAGTGAAACGACGAACAAAAAGAACGAAAATAGAGAGAACAGGTCAAAACGAGAAACTGGGGTTTTGGAAAATGAGGTTAAACACGAACAACGTCGAAAAATAAGTGACAGGGAAAGACATTTTACATCGGTTGTTTCTCATAACCGATGTAGAAAACCGATTAGAAAGCATTTTCTACAGCGGCTGTTTCTACAACCGATGTAGAAAGTTGAAAAGAAATCTACTTTCTACATCGGTTACAGAACAACCGATGTAGAAAGTACTTTCTACATCGATTGTTACGTAACCGATGTAGAAAGTTTTAAAGAAAACTCATTTTCTACATCGGTTGAGAGAAGAACTGATGTAAAAAGTTTACATTTATTTACAAAAATACCACCATATTTTTATTTATATCGGTTTTTGAAAAACCAATATAAAATCCTGTTATAAAAACTCATTTTTGTACTAATGTAATTTATTTTTCTATAACAGCGGATTGATGCAAGGAAGAACTTAATCACTAAATTTAGCTAAAGTAAGGCTTGATCATATTTTTGTTTTGGAAGCCAAGATTTTAAGGAGAACAAGATGGTCGCTTATCTATATCCTTTATAGACTATAAAGTATTAATATATAACTCAATTTTATGCTAGTTTATTTAGTTACTTTTTGTTATGTATAATATTTTTTATAATATACGTCATATGGTGAAACACTTCATTGATTCTAAAAATACGTTTTACATATGTTGAAGATTCATTGCTATGTTAAAAAGTCTTACTTCGTAAAAAAAATTTCAACCAAAAAAAATCCCTTCAAGTATTGCTAAATCATAGAGATGCACTCAAACATTGAAGTTGAATAGCTCATCTAAACCATCTCTTATGTATGCATTCTTTAATATCAAGTTGCATCTTTGTATCATTCAGGTATGCTTTTACTTGCGAGAATATCACTCAATTAGGTGATTTCTGAAAAGCTTTTTCTGGTCAAGAATCAAGTTGCATAGCTAATAATGCATGATGTTTTAATTTATTAGAATGTGTTTAAAAGGATTATTTTGCTAAAAATATTTTAATATGTTTTAAAATAAAATAATATACTTTTTCTCTTATAAAAAAATTGATATCCTCTCTTTTTCTTTTGAAACATATATTTATGTGAAGTTATCATTTAGTTAATAGCTTAAGATAATTAATATTTAATACAAATTATTTAGTTTTATATATATATATATATATATATATATATATAAAAGAAGGTATTAAATTATTTCGTTCAATAATTTTTATAAATAATTTAATTTCATCAATCCAACCGTTATATTAATATATTTTATTATATAGATTATGTTTATAATATTTTATAAAATTTAAAAAAATTAATATTTTATTAAATAAATTTAAATTAATAAATATTAAAAAAAATATTATTTATTAATTTAAATTTATTTAGTTAAATATCAAATATTTTTTAAATTTTATGAAATTTTGTAAACATAATCTATATAATAAATTTAATTTTATAAAATTTTGTAAACATAATTTATATAATAAAATTTATTAATTTAAAGATTGAAATGATAAAAATTTAATTATTTATAAAATTAATAAGTAAAATAATTATAACTAAAATTATTTTTAAAAAGCTTAATTTCTCTTCTTTCTTTTCTCTCTCTATATAAATCTACAAAGAAGAGAAACTAATGTCAATATATGGTTGATTCCTCTCGATTGCATGTATCATTCTGCATATCTTTATTATCTTTATGTCTAACTTTAGAAGCTTCTATAATTTTTGAACATAGCTATTACAAGTTTAAAGCTTAGTCTCTTCCCACTTAATTTAGTAACTTTTTCACTGTTTTTCATAAAGAATGAAACCCAACATCTTAGAGAAGTCTTTAGAAACTTTTAGTACAAGGTTGAGTAATACATCATTTTGTTCTCCTTTTTTATGCATTGTATTAGTTAGCTTGTCTTGTTGTCTAATTCTATAACTATGTGATATACAAAATTGATATTTGATTCATATGATAAAACTATTACACTTTATGTATTATGGTCTTTCTAGAAAATTAAATGACTAGAAAAATATTTAATAATCATTCCTCAATTCTGAATTTATTAATAAAATCAATTATTCTAATGTAATTATTAAAATATAGACGGTAGTATTGAATTTAAAATTACTAATTATGTTAGTAGCTATTTTATTTTATATGTATATATATATTAAAAAATAATTAACAGTTAAAACTTTCACAAATTTTTATATACAAAAAAATTTACTTTTAAAAAATGACAGTTCATATTATCACAAAATGAGCAACTACATAATACTTATGTTATAATCGTTCTTAGAAACATCATTTAAAAAACAATTAATGAACCGTTTTTTCAAGTAATTCTAACTTTATATAGTGGCTCTTGAAGAACAGTTCGAATCTCTTTTAGAAAGGATTTATAATCCCTCTTCTAAGCATTTTTATTTTGTTAAAGTGGAAAAAAATCTAGAATAAACTTGTATTTGTTATCGTCCTCTTCCTCAATGATATCCTTACCAAATCTTTTCATTCTTAACCTTTTTTTTAGCCCACTTTCTGGGTAGAGATTGATTAATATCCCTCTGTAGTTTGTGGGAGGTTGATCAATATATTTTTATACACTTATTATATTCTTGCACTAAGTCTAATTCTACATGAATCATGTTTTATTATATAAATTTGGTTAAATTTATGTTATTAAACTTGAGTGTTAAACTTGATTAATTTTAAAATTTTAAAATTTTTTAACCTTTACTTATTGTGGAGGTCATATTTTGATCTATATTTATAATTTTTGAATGGTTTCAATGGAATCATAAAGCTTAAATATATTCTAAACATTTATGTAGGTCATTAGAACTGATTCAATACCAAAATGGAACTAAATTGATCTAAACCGTAATTCAACAATTTTATTCTAACAACCCAAATACGTTAAATAAATTGGACATATTTAGAGCTATAAAAATGATTTGATGCGAGAGTAATGCAAAAATTTTAAGAACTTAATTATATATAACCTTTGTTCTTAGCAAAAAGAACTAGTTCAATCTCTATCATTTGTAAAAAAAATCAATAACAAAATATAGATAGGATTGTGAATTGTTTTTCAATTCATTTTAAATAAGGTAAATTAATTGCAGAGGATTTCACTAATTAAAAAATTACTTAGAAACAATTTTGGAATGTTTGAATTAGGTTTTGAAGTTAAAAATAAAGAGTTACAGTTCTAGGAATTTTAATTTTGAACCTAAAAATTTTGCAACGACACTAACTTTTGCATGTTTTGAACCATAGGTGGAGAGGAGAGCTTCACCCTCTATCTTCTTTGCCATTCTAAACTTACGATCGAATTTTTTTATTATTATTTTTTATGTAAGGATCTTATGGAAGACTTTATTAACTTGTTTGTATTGTGAAAATTAGATATTTTAAAAAGTTTTAAATATGATAATTAATATTATTAATTTAAATTTAAATGTTTAAATTAATTTAAATAATAATTATTAATAATTTTATGATATTTATAATTTATTATTAATTATTTATTTATTTATTTATTAATAGTTTATTATATTTTTAAAATATAACCGTTGAAAAATTATTATAATTTTATTTTTTATTGTTATAAATTTAGTTTTTTTATTGAAATTTAATTTTCAATTATATTAGTTGCACTAAATTTTTTTATATATATAACACTAAGAAGAAAGTGTTGTATTATGAAATATTACGCTTTGAACGGATAAATTTTTGAAAATAGTATTATTATATGTTTCAATATTAAAATTTTTTAATAGTGTGTGATTTTCTAAATAAAGATTTTATGTTTATACTTAATTTAAATTGTATATTATTTTTTTTATTAATTTTTTTATTGTTTGTAAATATAAATTTAAATGTTTAATTTATCTTTATTTTACTACTTAATTTCTTAAATTGAAAGCAAAACTAGAAGAGATTGCATGATTTTTATATAGGTTTGATTAATTTTAATTTTTAGGATTAATTTAATATTTTGGATGATAGTTAATTATCTAAAATTAGGATAACTAGAATTTTGCATACTTATTTCATTAAGGAACCATGCTTTAATTGACGTTTTTTAATTAATTCAAATCAAAAGAAAAATAAAATTGCAATTAAAATTATCAATTTGAACCAATGATAAATTTACTTAAGAATCGAATCAAGTGAGTTAACTGTTCCTTTATATTATTATTTCTCAATCAATTCAATTCTATTTTTCTTTCTCTAAAATACAAATGTCTCTTTAACTGATTAACGTACTTGAAAGATAATCAAGATTGTTTATTTTATATAACATTTGATTTTATTTTTTAACCCGATGATGGTATTGGTTCAGAGGTATTGAAGGATAGTTAATTATCCTTAAAGAAGAAGTGTTTGTCTGTTATCTATTATTATTATTATTATTATTATTATTATTATTATTATTATTATTATTATTATTATTTTCATCCTCTATAACCGCTACTTTCGGTTAGTTA
Organism: Canavalia gladiata; assembly: GCA_037954105.1. Classification (NCBI taxonomy): domain Eukaryota; kingdom Viridiplantae; phylum Streptophyta; class Magnoliopsida; order Fabales; family Fabaceae; genus Canavalia; species Canavalia gladiata. Next base: position 39,390,310 of record CM075667.1, on the reverse strand, counting down.
TTTAGCTCCTTTTCTCTCTTGTATATATAAACTCTTGTTCTCTTTCTCTGATTAACAACGCTAATAAATCTCTCACATTAAAGATTTACAGTAGCAAATATGTTTCTGTCATCTTGGTTATACGTGGATTGCCATTAAATCTTTATATGATGTTAAACTTTGTACATCTATAATGTCTATGTTGCAAAGAGAATATGAAGAAATCCTCCAAAGTTCCGCAATATTCTATATGATACATATGGAACCGTGTGGGTAAGCGTATTAGTCTAATGCATTTTGAGTCATATTGGATGTAATGCATTTTGTCTCTAATAAGATTAAGGTAGAATATCCTTACATTAGCAAACTTAAAAAAAAATGGTCTACGTTATTTATCCTTTTAAATAAGTTAAATTTATACATTTGAAATTTGATATATTTAAATAAATTATATACATATTAAACATTTTTTTATAAATTAAACCAAACTTGAACTTTCAAAGAGTTTAACTCCACTTAACTTATTTTAGCCCTAGCTAGCTATGGTATATGATTGCGTCAACTCATATAATGATTTTAAGATTTAATTTATGGCTGAGTTGCGAACCATGACTCACCAATTAATAGATAGACAGAAAATGTTGCAAATCATTACCTTAGTTTGATGGTCAACTTTGAATTTTATATTAAATACGAGATTTATCAATTCATCTATAGAAGAGCTGAAGATTCGAAGTTGGATCCAAAGCCACCATTAAAGAATCAGATCAATTTTTCGCAGTTTATTAGATTTAAAACAGCACCAAATGAACATTCTTTTGTTGGTTTTATATTACACCAGCATTCGGCATGGTTACAACTAACAATGCGCGTAAGCGAACTATAAAAGCAAAATGATCAGAGGGCTCAGTCTAGCTGGATCTAGCTTTTAGCTTGTGTTGGATCAAAAATAAATTTTATGAACTGGCATATATGAAAAATATTAGCGTGTGAAAATTCTTGATTAGATTAAGAGTGTTATGAGTATTAATCACAAATAAAATTAATGTGTAATATTAATATAGCCAATAGAGAGTAATATGTGGTAAAATTGCCTTAATTTTACAAAACCATGATAAAAAAGTTAAAACCAATCTTTTTAGCAGTCATAAAATTAAAACTATAATAACATAATATAAAGGATATTTATATATTATGTTTTTATAGTACTATCATTATTTGGTCGGCTAGGAAGAATTCTTGTCAAGAAGAGTCTGGTATAAAAGGTGCACATGATAATAATATTACTGTTATTGTTGAGAAGATTCAATTATAGACATAGACAATTAGCATTTATGTTTAGGATCTTATTTTTTGTGAGGAATTGAAGGTCATGAAAAAAATTAACAACATACGTAATTTATCAAATTTAATATTTATTTTAAAATAATAAATATTGAAATAGAGATATTTTATAAAAATATAATATTATTATAATTAAATTTTATAATTTTAGTTAATTTTTAATCCCAATAATAATTATTAGAATTAGATTTTGTTAAAAATACATGATAAAGAGAAAGAAACAATTTAATAAGAATGATAATAAAAAATTAATTTTGATACACTGATGGTGGAAATTATTTTACATTTTCAACCAATTAAAATTATCACAAATATACCCTTTAAAATAATTGTTATAAAAATTAATAATTTTTATTATACGATAATTTACAATTAATTAATGCTATAAAAATTTGCAATATTAATCTTTTTTAATTAAATTTTAGAAAAACATGTTATTATCAAAATATAAAGTTTGATTTAATTTATTTTATTTATCAATAAAAATTTTCATATATATGACACATTTTAAATTAATGGGATCAACACAGTTAGATTATTTTCTTCAAGTCAAATAAGAAAACTCAAAATTCTAGAAACTCATTAAATATTTATCTATTATTAATATTTAAGTTCTTTCACTCTCTTAATCATATAATAAAAACTCTTTTACTTAATCCAAAGTGCCAATTTATATATAATTTTTAATATATCGGCAATTTATCGTACTAATTGTTTATTATCTTTAACATTTCTATATAATTTGCATTCAAAAGATTCTATAACAGAAAAATAAATACATAACATAAATAGTCATTTATTATGTATACAATCATATATATATATATATATATATATATATATATATATATATATATATATATATATATGCCATAGAATATGAAATATACATAAAAATGGGATTTAAAATTTAATTTTTAATAGTTAAAAATTATTTAACATCAATTTAATCTTTTAAATGTATGAAAAATTAAGTTGTTTTAATGTTAAAAATATTAACTAATTCTTATTTTAATTTGAATTTAATAAAATAATTATTTTGAATTCATTTATAGAACTATTTAATAGAATAATTTTTTAACAATTAAATTATCCTGTAATTTTTTAAAATCTACATAAATTGTTTTTTATACTATATAAATGTTTTAGAATTTTCTTTGAGTAAGTAAAAATAATTTTTATTGAATATATACTTAAGATCAATAAAAAATGTATTTAATATTATTAATAATATAAAAACAAGATATTAAATATTTCAAACCACGGATATAAGATGTAGTATTTTAAAATCGAGAAATTAATTTCTACGTAGCGGGAACAGCATAACCACAGTTCAATACTTCAATTCATTGACTTATGCAGGCTAATACGATTCATCTCATTAATAGACGTAACTTGTAAGAAAGGGGCTGCAAAAAACCGTGAGTCCTATATTTTAAAGACATTAATTATTCTTATTAATTAAAAATTGAATATTAATGAAAGAAAGGAGGAACAGACCCTGGTCTTATGAACCTTGGCCGCCGCAGCAAAATCCAAGGATTACGTACCCAATTAATTAAAACAATGATGATTTCTTTCTCATATCGTTTTCGTTTTCTTTGCCATGATTATGCATGATTCTTCGCGGAATTGACCGTTTATAAGACAAGCCTGTGTCGTTAATTTTCCTTTGCCACAGTTTTTATTGGATTTTCCTTATTTTAATATTTTGTGGCTTTATTTTATATTTATGTCATGTTAAATGAAATTAATATTTTTTTAAAATTGTATTTGAATGAAGTATTTTAACATTTTATATATTTATAAATTTATATTTTTTTAATTTAATTAAAAATATTTATTTTAAAATATTTTGTTTAAATAAAAAATTTAAATTTTTAGTTTGATAAAAAAATTTAAATTATTGTATTTTAAATATTTGGTTTGAATAAAATAATTTAATTTTCTTTACATGTAAATTTTATTTTTAAATTTTTATTAAAAATTGAAATAAAATTTTTAAAAATTAATATTTTAACTAATCTGAATAATTTTTAATTTTTTATAATTTGGTTAAAAATTTTATAAAAGGATGAGTGAGTACACAAAAACTGAATATCATATGATTTTCATCAAACATTGGATTTTTTAATTTTGATTTTTCATAGATTAAAAAATTAAAAATTAAAAATTTAACATATTGGTAACTAAAATTTTATTTAAAAATAAAAATTTATTACATTGATAACATATTTTTTTATTTTTAATCTTTTAATTACTAATTAATTTATTTTATCATTTTTTACCAATTTTTTCTATGTTGTGTTACTCTGCGTAGCCAGTTGTACCGTGACCGTTGAACTAGCGTCGAGCGAGTGAAGTCCATAGCCCCCGAATATAATTTTTTTATAAAAAAATTTTAATATTTTGATGATATTTTAAATTTATCTATTTTAAAATTTATTCTTAAAATTTAAATTTTTTAAAATATATCCAAAAATTTATTTTAATATTTAAAGTTTTAAACCCTCTGCTAAATTATATTTTCTCTTAAAATAAATAATCCAAACATAACCTAAAAGAAGTTTTACTTTTCTTATTTCATTAATTAATATTTAAATTTCTTTCAACAAAAAAAATAATTAAATATTAAAAAATTCCATCTCACAGGTAATTTTGATTAAATTTATTTAAAAGTTTTAAAATAAAAATAATTTTATTAATTTTATGCTAATTTTACCTATCGATTAAATCAATATTTTCTAAAGTAGTTCAAATTTTCATTTTTAATATATATATCTTTTCTTATATTTATAAATACCAATACAATATTTCACATGTTTGGTAATGATGATAAATCATAATTAAAGCCTATATTTCTTCGTAAACAAAAAAATTAAAACTTATATTTCTAAAAAAAATTAACAATTTTTTAAAAGTTATTAAGAAATTTTAGTTTTGAGAAATATAAATTCATTCCTATAAATGTTTTTTTATTCAATTTAACAAAGAATAAACTTAAAAGAATTAAAATTTTAATTTCTTAAGTATATAAAAAACTTTACAAAAATTAAAAGTTTTAAATAGTAACTATTTTACTTCCTCCGATTCTTTTTATAAAATATTTTTTATTAAATCACCCATATTAAGAAAATATGTAATAATATTAATTAATATATGATTTATTTAAAATTTACTACAATATTCTAAATTTATAACAAAAATATTTTATTGTACAATTATTGTTTTATTTAAAAATTTATTGAAGTTATGAAAGATAAATGTAAAAAAAAAATTATTTCTAAAATTTTATAAAAAAAATTATTTTAAAGATCGTAATTGTTTTAAAAAAAAAAATCTTATGCATAAGATGAGATGTGGGATAAAACATTTAATTTTAATAAATGTTAATGAGTATGAAAGAAGATTTAAATTGGATGTAACAGAGAAACAGCGAGCATTGAAGCTTGAAGTCAAATAAATCCGTGTAATACAGATGTGCAGAGCATGATTATGTAGGCCATATGCATAATAAACATTTTCCCTTTCTTAGGACAAAAGAAAACAGCTAAGCCGCGCCTTCCACTATACATTTTACGCTTCTCAAATAATAAACACTTTCTTAAACAATAACTAACATTTTCTTAATTTTTTTTATCAAAATAATAATAAATAATGTTGATAATTTTTTTTTATCTAAATCACAAATATTCTTCATTAGAACATTCTACTCAAATTAGGTAGAATCAATGTAAGTAATAAATCTTTTTCCTTACATTTTTATACCAGTGCTTAAATTTAAGTCCTTTAATAAAATTAGATTAACATCTACTAATTAATCTAATGATTTAGCTAATAATAATTTATTTTTGAATAATATTATTTTGCCAATATATTTTACAATAGTATTTTCCCATTTATTTTTTTTCTTCCATCTCTTTGTTATATTACTCATGCTTCTCCTTCTCCCTCCTTCTCGGGTGTTGTAGAAATATTGAATAGGAATAGCATTACATTTTGTTTTTAGGTAGATGAAAGTATTCAGAGATTGAAGCCTCTTATCGTGTTCAAAATTAGGCCAAAATATTAACTTTGGTTGAAATATATGATGAAACTACAAATAATCTACAATAAGACTTCTTATATTTAAAACTCAAATAGTATCATTTTCACCTTTATTGCGATCTCAATTAGTTATTAAATGTATTTTCATAAATTATAATAGTGAATTATAGTTTACTAGCCCAAATGATATTTGACACCGTAGTTGGCTTAATACATAATTGACAGAGGAGAAAGTACATGATTTGTATTTTTGGGACAACATTAGCCTTATGCGCATTATTTAATACGTTAAATGTTAGCATATTTGCGCCCACACAATTTTGTTCTCTATATAAGGGAACCACTTCCCTTTTACACGTAGAAATTGGCACTCCAAATTTTTGTTCTAGGCAAGATAGAATCTCTTGTTCCCCTCTGTTTCTTTGCTGGAATAACGCAAGAAATGGGTGTTGTTGATTATATTTCAGACTTTTTTTCTGTGTCCCCGACCACTGGAAAGAAACGCAAACCAATGCAGGTTTCCATCATTTATCTCTTCTATTAGTGAATATATGGTGTGTCTTGTCTCAACCAAATTCTGATTGTTGTGCTTCTCCTTTCTCTTATAGACCGTAGAAATCAAAGTGAAAATGGACTGTGATGGCTGTGAAAGAAGAGTTAGGAATTCCGTTGCTCACATGAAAGGTTGATACCACCTATCTTCTTTTTGTTACTCTCTCATTTTATTCTGTTGTCAGAAATTGAATAAACTAAACTATTTTTATCTTTATGTGTATAAGGAATTAGTAAACTACTTGGATAGTGTTTTCACCTGATAACTTAAGCATCACATTTCCTTCTCTCATTTTATGGTTTTGTTTTGCTTTTATCTGATTATTCTTTTATGATCAGCAGCATAATTTGTGGTTGAATAGGAGAGTGATTTAATATAGTTTCACAAAATTATGTGAGAGATTATGACAAGCTGAAGATGTAGGTTATGTGTAGGACTCTGTTTCTTATACTCCTCACAAGAAAAGAACAATAAAGGCCAAACTTGTTTTGTTCTTTCCATTCTTTCCTTGTTTCCCAACTATCCATGTCTACTAGGTGGCATAATAATTGCAACATATAGGTAAACCAAACTGTAGTTGCTTGCTAGAGCCACTTGTGATCCACTAGAATTTCTGAAGAGAAAAGAAATAAAGGAATTGCACCAAAAAAATTGAAATTTAAGCTGAACAAAAAAAATTGAGAGGAAAGAGAAATTTTCATTTTTCTTTCCTTTTTTCTTAAAGTAAACAAAGAAAAATATATTTTTATGTATATTTTCGTTTCTTTTCTCTCAATCTAACAAATAACAAGTATTTATTTATATGAAATATAGTTTTCTATTAATCTCTCCAATTTCTTAAAATTGCTTCTGTCATTTTTCCTCATGCTTGAAGGGAATGTTGAATATTGTTCTTGGTTGGGAAAAACATAGGTTACAATAACATTGGCTAAACCGTTTAGAACAATGCAGGTGTGAAGCAAGTAGAGGTGAATAGAAAGCAAAGCAAAGTAAGTGTTACTGGTTATGTGGACCGAAACAAGGTGTTAAAGAAAGTGCAGAGCACAGGAAAGAGAGCAGATTTTTGGCCCTATATTCCATACAACTTGGTGGCTTATCCTTATGTATCACAGGCATATGACAAAAAGGCACCATCAGGTTATGTGAAAAACGCTGTTCAAGCACTACCCAACCCAAATTCACTAGATGAGAAGCTTGTCTCCCTCTTCAGTGATGAAAACCCCAATGCATGTTCAATCATGTAATTTAAGGCAAATTACACTAATCTACAACAACGCCTTGTAAGTTAATAATATGTGTCTCTACACATGGATCAATTTTGGGGGCTGCTACTGTAATAACTAGATTAAAGTTTAAACCACTTGGAACCAAGTTGTGGTATTGAGCTACAAAAGTACAAAGACCATTGTTCTTTAATCATCATCATTATAATACTTCATGGTCGCCTTATACAAACGGATTTGGTTAATTTCTATATTTGTAACTTATTTATTATGCATTATATAGGGTCTTGTATAAGCAAATCGAGTTTAAAAATTAGTATAATGTTTTTTTTTTTTGTAATGGTAGATAATGGAAACATCATAGTAAAGACAACAACGATACATTACAAAGATTATCTAATGAAAAAATATTAGAATAATTTATATGATATATCATTATATATAAAAAAAACAAAATAACAATCTGATTTAAGTTGTTCGTAGAATTGATCACATCCAAACAAATAATCCGATGGTATTATGTTATAAATTATTATTATATATAAATATATTATTAACTCCTAAATTCTTCTAATGCACGACCTAAAAACAAACGGCTACCTTATGTAAGGAAATTATTTTGCGTTGGATGAGAAATTTTAAAATTTTAAAAATTATTAAATAAAAATAAATAATCATTAAAAAATAAAAAAGTAATGAATAATAATTTAAAAAGTTAAACATAATATAAAATTTTCTAAATCTTTTCTACATTCATCATTTAAAAAAATTATTTTAACATAAAAATTATTTAAATATAAATTTAAGATATTTGTAAATTCTTTTCTTTATTTTTTAAATATATAATCTAATATTTTAAAATTACGTATTCAAACACAATGTTATAGAATTTTGTTCAAAACAGCATCTTCATAACTTTAATTTTCCCTTTTGGCAATGCTTTCATATTCCGTGGCCATTCATAAAGGGTATTTTCTTGTACCGTCTACAATACGATGAACATAGCCTAAAAGAGAGTTCCAGAATAAAATTTGCAGGACCTCTTAACGATACCAGCATCCATATCTAGCTAATAAAGTTCATAGTGGGAGATACCCATGCTCCACCAATCCTGATTCCAGCTATCCAATAGAACATACCCATAAATATTCATTGTTTAGGGTTCACTCATTTTTTTGTTAATTATCCTCGGATATGACTCTGTTTTTTATTTTATTTAAACATTGGAATGCAAGCAGTTAAGCTTAAGCAGTAAAACAGGACAAGCGTCACAGGGTTTAGTTCGAAGCTGATGGCCATTTGTTGGAGAATTATTATCTAGGTTAGACTTATTTATTAAAGGCTTATTTTAGGAGGTTATGGGTTTTTTATTTTTTATTTTTAAATAAAATATATTCGATTAAAATAAAGTTGAATTGATCGTACTTTAATATATTTAGATTTTTTTAAAAATTATTATTATAATTATTATTACTATTAATAATTAATTATATTAAGATGCTACTTTCTTTTTCAATGATATGAGATAAAATTACATGTCTATAGATAAAAAAGAAATTTATTCTTCATCAAATATTTTTATTAAAGAAAAAATATAATAAAAAAATTTGTTTTTCATCAAATATTTTTATTAAAAAAATATAATAAAAAAATAATTGAAGTAAAAATATGCATAATTTTAAAAAAATTATAAAAATTAAATAAATAAGATTATTTATGACATTTTATAGGATGATAGTTTACAATCAAACATACATGATTTATTGACGATTTCAATCATAACATCTAACCATATCATAATTACAATCAAATCTCAATCAATAAAATGCTATTGTTATGTGTGAATGTCTAACAACAAATCCTTGAATTTTTCAATGACTTAATGTATCATGCCACATTATTAACTCTATGCAATGCATGTAGGCCCAATCTAATGTTTTGGAAAGTTGTAAGGATTCTAGATTTCCTGCAGCCTCTTGCTGCAAATTGTCGAATCAATTTGACATATTTTATAGGTCAATAATTCATATCTTCTTGATAAACAAATCAAAATTTTAAGGTAGGGCTGCAAACAGATCATGATAATTCTCAGAAAAAAGCAGTTAAGTTTTGGTTATGATAGCTCCGATACTAGGGAGCTACCTTAGATCCTTTGTTGGTCATCACACTCAATCATTAACCTTCAAGACTATTAAAGTCAACCACTACGAAATTCTCGGCATTTTCCTTGTTACTTCTGAGCTTACTTTATCCATAATGCATGTGCAATCCATGTCTATGACTACATAGTTATTTTATGTCAGTACTTGCACTTATTCATATACAAATATTCCATAATCACAATCCTCCTATAATTTCTTACTTTCTTATCATGATTCCTATAAAAGTCTTTATAGGCTTTTATCTCTACCTAAACATACTTGTCTCCATGAGCTTATCATACATGTAGAACTCGGTGAACTCACCTACATGTCCTTTAATAGAATTATTTCCATATCTAGACTCTCATGCATTTACAATGTCATTTCATATTTATAAGAATCATTTAAGAAGTCCTTTCAAGGAGTCATAGAGTATTCTCCCTTATGTTCTCTTCGAATAATTCATAACATCAACTATGAGAAAATAACATAATCATTCATACATAGATTGACCATTTGCACACGACATTGATCATTCACATACAACATTGGTCATTTACACGTAACATTAATTTTACCCAAATAACATTTATATATGCTCCCTTTAATTACTTAAAATCATTCTTAACACATTCATATTGTTCATCTTAATCATATTTTTTACTATTTCACATATTATATATTATATGTTTCTCCTTAGAGTATAGGTAAACTTGTAAAATTTTAATAAAGAAAATTATGAGTAAATGAAATGGTGAAGTATGTTCCTTGGATTCTTATTGGATCAAGGATGTGCATTTATAGAAAGTCCTAACAGAATGATATTTACTAGAAATTGTCTACTAGGATCTTTAGTTCAATACTCACTCACAATGTTGATATGTTTAAGAAATAATTCAAGAGGAATAAATTAAGTTAAAGGTAAATGTAAGTTTTGGCAAAGGAATTCAAAACATATAAAAGTAAAAGGTAAAGTCATTTTGAAAAGATTTTACCAAGTTCTCGTGGCATGGATCCTTAATCCTCCTTTAATTCTTTTATAATCATTTTTAGGAATATATAAAGATAAATATTCTTTTCAAAATGCAAGAAATGTTCATAACATTTGGGAAGAGTTTATAAAGGGAAAATATATTATAAACCATGTGCTAAATATCCACATTGCAAAGTTAGTTAAACATAACTCATCAAACCCAAAGTTTGAGGAAAGTGACTCTTTATTTATTTTACAAAGTTGTGTCCAAGACCTACAGGGATAATTTTTATTTTTAAAGTACAAGAAAAACTTGTAATATTCAAAAAGGGCTTATAAAAATAAGGATTAGAGTATTGTACCAAAACCATATTTTAAAACAATTTGAACATGACTTATTTAACTTGAAATTTTAAAAAGAAAAAGACTCTTTAGATAAGACTTGTCTATTTTGAGTTCTTTGATGAAACATATTTAAAGGCAATGGAATTTTTTAGAGAAAAGTACCTTTAAAAATTAAAATATGTTTGAAGGTTTGATTAAATGCTATAAAATACTATTAGCCTTGAAAATGAGAGAAATATAGGACTTAGCAACTTATGGTGAAAGAGTACAAATGTATGTTCCCTTTCATTCTTTTAGGTGGCCTCTTTGAGGAGATCAAATTTAACATCCTTATTATTTCTCACACTATCACATTCTTCACAACACTCATAAAACATCATTGAACCATGTCATTCTTCACAACACACATGAAGTATCAATGAACTGCATCATCTTTCACAACATACATAAGTATCATTGAACCACATCATACATAAATCACATTACATTCATACATTATCATATTCACATATTTTAAATTTCACCAATATGCACTACCACTAATGTCTATGGTCCAACTAAATGCTATGCAGCTGAGCATGCAAATTCTTACTCCATATCTAAATATTATCAATGAATTCATGCACAATTCAACATCATATCCAAGTATAATTCAAAATGTAGAGTTTTCAAGCTTTACCACTATCACATTTATCACATATTTAGGTATAATCCAAAGGTCAACCATCTAACAAACATCTACAATTTAAATTGAGCTAGGAAGGCTCATCCTTAGCTACTTGGTTTCACATTTTCAAGATTCAAAGTTCTCCTCCTCCTACTAAGGAAAGAGATTGCCTCTACCCTACCTCTTCCAAGAAGGTTTCCTACAATTTTTTCTCTTTCAAGAGTGGTCTGTAGATCATTCAAGGCATAAACAATTAGTGCATAATAGTTAGGATCAAATAGAGCTAAAAAATAAATAAAAAGAGAGATTTTATTTTTGAGTACTATTCACGATACTGTTCATCCGAGTTTCATGATTAAAAATGGAAGAGAAATAAGGAGATTCAAAGGAGAAAAATTCAAGTCTTAGACCAATAAAAGTACAAACACTTAATATATAACAAATATGAACAAAAATAATCTAAAAAATCGTGTAAAAATGGAGGATGAATCTTGGATTTACTGTTTATGTATTATCATCCAACTATAAATATAAGAAATGGAATAAAAATAAAAATAAATAAAAGATAAAACTAATCATGTTAGAGGATTAAACTTTAAAAAAGTAAAAATAACCAAAATACGTGAAATTTTGGTGTGATTTTTGTAAATAAAAAAAATAAAACCATGGAAAGAACAAAGAGAAGTAGCTTGTTCGCGCTTGGCTATTGGGAGAGAAAGGAAAATGGTTGTTTCATTTAAAATGAGAATCTTTTCCAAAAAGCTTTTCTTATAGAGGAACTTTTCAACATTTTCACTCTAGAATTATTTTTAAAGTTATTCTAATTAACTTTGTGTAAAGAAGAAACTTCATTTTTTTTTAAAATTATTCTAATTAACTTTGTGTAAAGAAGAAACTTCTAATTGTTCCTATTTTTATTTCTAAAATTTTATTTAGTTGTTAGATAATTAAAAAAAATTCTTAACATACACTTTTTAAAATTATTAATTTTATAATTAAAAATTACAAAAAAAATTAAAATTATTCTAAACAACTTTATCCAAGGAATAACTTAGTAATTTCTATTTCCAAAAATTTCATCTAGTTATTAGATTGTTAAGAAAAGTGTTTAACACATTTTCCAAAATTATCAATTTTATAATTAAAAATCATGAAAAATCAATAAAATTATGATAATCAACTTTTTCTAAATAAAAAATTTCTAATTCTTTCTTATATTTTTAAAAAGTTCTACTTTCTATTAAGTGATTAGCATAAGATTTCTAATGACTTTTTTTTTCAAAGTTCACAGTTCTAGTATTAAAAATAGCAAAAAAAAATTCTAAAATTATGCTATTCATTTTTATATAAAGAAAGAACTTCTCATTTCTCTTTTATGAATATTTAAAACTATACCTAGTATCAGATAAACCACACACAACATAAACAAAAAAAAAAATGAAATAACGAAATTGAGATTGTTACATTGCATGCTCAAGTCTGCTTGACTATGTGAAAAAGTAAGTAGTATTGCATGGATGTACTCCTTACTTGCATGAGTATGCTAACTTGCAAGTTTGTGTAGAGTCATATGCACAATCCTATTTAGTTTTTGATAGGATCGATTTTGACCTTTTCCCATGTTTCTTTTTTTTTTTTTATCTCTTTTACGATGTGTTTGAATAATTTATATCAAATTTTAAGTTTTTTATTTTTTATTATGATTCTTGAAAAAATTAAAAAAATAGATAAAATTATAAAAAATTAAGTGTAATTGTAAAGTAAATAGGTTTAATTTTTGACAAATAAATCACTATAATCATGATTTATCAGAAATTAGTTATCTTTAAATAATTCAAAAATAGAATATAAGATGTTCGTTTAAAAAAAAAATCTTCATATTGTTACTCGTACAAATTTTTCTCTTTTAAGAGTAGTCTGTAGGTCATTCAAGGTATAAACAATTAGTGCATAATAGTTAAGATCAAATAAAGCTAAAAAATATGTAAAAATGAAGATTTTATTTTTGAGTACTATTTACGATACTGTTCATCCGAGTTTCATGATTAAAAATGGAAGAGAAATAAGGAGATTCAAAGAAAAAAAATTCAAGTCTTAGGCCAATAAAAGTACAAACACTTAATATATAACAAATATGAACAAAAATAATCTAAAAAATCATGTAAAAATGAAGGATGAATCTTGAATTTACTGTTTATGTATTATCATCCAATTATAAATATAAAAAATGGAATAAAAATAAAAATAAATAAAAGATAAAACTAATCATGTTAAAGGATTAAACTTCAAAGAAGTAAAAATAACCAAAACACGTGAGATTTTGGTATGATTTTTGTAAATAAGAAAAATAAAACCATGGAGATAAGAAAGAAAAATAGGTTGGTCGTGCTTGACTATTGGGAGAGAAAGGAAAAATGGTTGTTTCATTTAAAATGAGAATCTTCTCCAAAAAGCTTTTCTTAAAGAGGAACTTTTCAAGATTTTCAGTTTAGAAATTTTTTAAAAATTATTCTAATTAACTGTGTAAAGAAGAAACTTCTAATTCTTCCTATTTCTATTCCTAAAATTTTAGTTAGTTGTTAGATAATTAAAAAAAGTTCTTAACATACACTTTTTAAAATTATTAATTTTATAATTAAAAATTACAAAAAAATTTAAAATTACTCTAAACAACTTTATCCAAGGAATAACTTAGTGATTTCTATTCACTAGTAGAAAAATAGCCTTTTATAACAGGATTTTACGTCGGTTATTCGTCAACCGATGTAGAAAAAAGGCGGTGGCATTTTTGTAAATAAATTTGACACTTTCTACATCGGTTACTTTACCACCGATGTAGAAAAATAGGCGGTAGCATTTTTGTAATAAAATTTAAACTTTCTACATCGGTTGCTTTACCGATGTAGAAAGTGACTTTCTACATCGGTTATAAAGCAACCGACACTTTCTACATCGGTTATAAAGCAACCGATGTAGAAAGTGGGACTTTCTACGTCAGTTGAGTAGTGTAACCGATGTAGAAAGTTCTTTTTACGTCGGTTCTCTAAAACAACCGACGTAGAAAGTCTGTTTTCCCTCCTCTATAGCTGATGCGACCGTTGTCGTCCTCATAAGTGTAAACACTTCATTTACGTCCTCCTACCCTAACTCATTCTTATAAGCTGTCGTCGTTCTCAAAGCTAAGCACGCCATTATTCTCAAAGCTGCCGTCGTCCGAACGCGAAGAGCACCGTCGTCGTCTACATCGTCGTCGTCGTCGTCTACACTGGTATGTAGCATTCTGGCTCTCTGTTTAGGGTCTCAGTTTCTGTTTCTGCATTAGTTCTTAACCTTAGCCTGTTTTGCCTGTTTCTGTTTTTCCTTAGCCTTAGCCTGTTTTTCCTGTAGCCTTAACCTGTTTTTGATTGTACCTGTTACTCTTAGCTTGTTTTGTCTTGAATAAATCAAGATGTTTAAATGAATCTATAATGAATATGTTTATTGCTAATAGATTGAAATTGGTTCTGCATGAGGTGATGAATATTACGTAGAATGCTTTAGTTCTAGGCTATCTTATAACAGATAATGTTCTGATTGGATTTGAGATTGAAATTGGTTCTGCATGAGATTGGAATAGGCTATCTAGTGCTAAAAATTCACATGTCTAAGGCATATAGCAAGGTTGAATAGGCTCTTTTGGAAGCTGTATTGAAGTTTATAGGTTTCACTATTGCTTTGGTAAGCTTAATCATGAGATGTGTTTCTTCAGTATCTTATTTTATTCTCCTTAATTTTGAAAATCTGAAGTTTCTTTTAATTGAAACATGCGTGAATCTTGTAAATTATTGATCTAGAACAAGTTGGATTTTAAGGCTATAACTTCTATTAATTAGTATCTTGGTCTTCATATGGATATTAGGATAGGATGTGGAAAATTTAAAGGATGGAAGGAGAGATTTCTGTTCAAAGCTAGTAAAGAGATCTTGATTAAATCTATGTCATGAGATGTTTTAAAACTCCTTTGGAAAGTCTGTGAACGTATGAACTCTTTATTAGCTTAGTTTTGGTGGGGTTAGAAAGATAAAAAACACAAAATTCACTAGATGATGACCTGCCATAGATTATGCAAAGAAAAGATTAAAGAAAGGATCGGCTTCAGAAACATGCAAATTTTCAATGATGCTATGTTCAGATCATCACATGCTAAGAATTCTCATTTGATGGATGATCTCAGCTAAATTCAGAATTTAAACGCGAAAAAGAATTTATTTGACTTTTAATCCATGTAGCTGCTAGTTTTTATGTTGATTATAAATTAGATGTAATCATTGTTGAGTGTCTTGTGATGCAGTGGGGTCTTTCTTTGATACAAAGCTGAGATTTCTCTAATATTTAAGTTAGGATAGACTCATTATAGATTCAAAAGACTATGAGAGATTATTCCTGAGATGACATTCTGATAGACTTCAGGGGCTAGTGGCTTGGTTGATTTAGTGATGTTTAAATGAATCTATGTGACTTCTTTTTGTGTCCTTTTCTCACTTCTGTTTGTGGATCTGTGTACCCTATGATGAATTTAGTCTGTTAAGCATATGGCTCCTATGCATTGTATTTATTGTTTCTATTTGAGCTATTTGAGCACAATATAAATATGAATTGCATTTATTGTTTCTATTCAATAATTTTTTCATATTTGTTTCCTCTGCTTTTAATAGATACATGGCTGACCCTTCAGAGGTTCCTCCTTCACAAAGTGGGTCTGAGAACCCTTCTTCTCGGCAGAAGAAGGGAAGACGGGCCACACGGTTAAGGGAGTTAACCCTTAGTCGGAGCGGTGAGCAGAGGATTCCCATAGAGTTTGATCAGGCCACTGGGAATCCATTAGGGCCAAACAAGACAAAGTTTAAGAGTTATGTGGCCCTCCTTGGACGAAGCAAAGCCAGTATTTTGAAGAAGGATTGGGATGATGTTGAGATGCGAGTCAAGGATCAAATTTGGGAGACTATCATGGTATTTAACTTTAAAGCTTTAAGTTTTTCCATAAATTTATCATTCATTAACCAATTACATCTTCTTTTATGTAGCTTACATATGATGTACCAAACACTAACTTCCTAAAGAGGAAGTGGCTTTCATTTGCTGGTGAGCGTTGGAGGGGCTTGAAGACACATCTCACCAGCAAATATATATATGGGTCACTCAAGGATGTGTCTTCTTGTGAGGAGTACCAGTTCCTTGATCAAGACACTTGGCAGAGATTTGTTGAGTCTCGAATGGATCCTACATTCGTTGTATGTATCTTTCTAATATTATATTTTTTAATTGAATAATATAAGCAATATTATGATTAATTGATTTGCTTTCTTATAACAGGAGAAAAGAAAGAAGGCTCAACAAATTTCCGCTAAGAACTGTTACCCCCACAGATTATCTCGTGGGGGTTATGAGTTGCTTCAGGAGAGGCTGATCGAGCAGAAGTCGAAAGATCGTCAGCAATCATCTGAAGCAGACCCATCTACACTTCTCTCTCCACCCTCTCCACCTTCACGCCATGAGAAACGGAAGAGGGGACGCCAAAAGGCATCTGGAGAGTACACATCAAAGCCTTCTCACATTGTTGCTGAGAAGATTGTAAGTAATCACACAATTTTGTAAATTTATTTTTATTTATCTTCAAACATTTACATTACTGATAACGGTCATTTTTTGTTTTGTATGATTCTTTGGTTGAACAAAGCTCACAAGGAGTCTTTGTTCCAACTGGTCAGGATGACATCTTAAGTACTGCTATTGGCCAACCAGAGCATCCAGGGCGTGTTCGTGCAGTTGGCCAAGGTGTTGGCCTTAGACAGTACTTTGGATTGTCTTCTAGACAGACATTCAGAGAAGGTTTGGTGTCTAGAGATGAGTTGGACACCATGCGCGAAGACATGAGGCAAGCACTGCGGCAAGAACTTCGAGAAAAGCTCAGACAGGAGCTTAGGCAGGAGCTTGCATCTTTGAAACTTTCCCAAACACAGACACAAGGTCACCATCCATCACCTTCTCCTAGGCGCATGAGCACAAAGGGAAGTTGTGCTCCGACGAAGGAGCAACTAGAGGGAGAAGAGGATGTGGATGCAGCTACAGACGATTATGAGTTATATGTTGATGATCCATATCGTTTGGTAGCAATTGGGAAAATCTACACCTTGGGTTCAACCATCCATCACCAACAAATTGATGATGATCATGTTAGAGTGGTGGTTGAACGGGTTGAAGATGCAGATGCTCCTGTTCCTGTCCCTACTGAGGAGGTTCATGTCGTGGGGCAAGCCCCCAATCATTTCATTATATGGCCGAGGAGACTTGTGCAGCAAGTTCAACCTCAGGTATTAAATAATTTTAGCCTATGTTACTAATTTTTTAATATATACATTGTGTGAGTGTGTGTATATATATATATATATATATATATATATTTCTTACTATTTTCTAAATTTATCGTAGGTTTATAAGGAAGATCGTGGGAAGAAGATTGATTTAAGTGCTAAAGCAGATCTTCCTGAGCCTCCTGCAAAGAAATATGAGGTTGATTTGCTCACACGTCTATTTGGTATCACCATGAACTTGGGTGACCAAACTTTGCAAATAACTATGGAAGCAGATATCATAGGGAAGCTCACACCTATCCCCTTCTATATTACTAAGAAGGATATATTGGAGTTGGTTGTGGGTAACGATCTCCTATGTGTAACAGTTCTACAATTATGGTTGATGTAAGTAAATTTCTAAACCTTACTTGAATTATTTCATTATCAAAATCTAACATATGAAAATTATTCGCAATATTAGGTACCTGTATCGTATCTGCACTGAAAGAGGTAACTTACACCTCTATGGATTCCTGAACCCAGTTCATATGCAGAAAACTGGGAACAAGGCAGCTGAGATACATGGATATCTTCAGAGGATGTTTCAGTCTGATAAAGACTGTTACCTAGCCCCTTATTTTCAATCGTAAGTCAATACTTAATTGCTTTATTTCATGAATTCAATTAAATTCCTAATTTTTGTTCATTGTCATCCATATTTTGTAGGACCCATTAGCAATTAATCATTATTTGTCCAAAGCGGAATGTAGTTGTATTTCTATGCTCTGCTTGGCAAAAACCAAAGAAAGACATAAAGGACACTATAGATTTGTAAGTTTTTATGATTTTGGTATTTATATTCATATAACTTGTTATTCTCAAAGGTATTCATTTGCTTTTTATTTTACTGTAGAGCAATGAATGCTCGACTTCAGTTAAAAGGGACGTATTCATCAAATATTAAAAAGCCTGTATGGATAATTCCAAAGGTAAGTACTTTATTAAAAGTTATTCAGTTATTTTATATTCTTTTATCACCATCTCTAATTATATTTGATACTTTTTTTATTTTTTTGAAGTGTCCAAGACAATCTGGAGGAACCGAGTGTGGATATTATGTGATGAGACATATGTTTCTCATTGTCTCGGCTTCCATTGTTAACTCTTGGCACCAGATAATTACAATTGTCCTAATTTAACTATTTAATTTTAATGCATAACATGACATGTTCACTAATTTTAATCAAAAATATTTTGTAGATATTTGACAATCCTCGACCTCTGTTAGATGAAGAAATTGATGATATCAGGAGACGTTGGGGGGAATTTATGATAGACGTTGCCAATTTGGGTTGAATTCATGGGATTTTTAGATTTTTAGTTTGTTTTTATTATATTTTATAATAAATATTGATGTATTTACTTTAAATATATAGATTCTGTAATTTCTGTATTGTCTGCCTGGTATTCTGTTTATATATACAGGTATTGTGAATAAATAATATGACAATTTTCCTAAACAAAAATAACATTTAAAAAAAAAATAAACTTTCTATATCGATTGTGACCTTAACCGATGTAAAAAGTTCACTTTTTACATCGGTTGTGACCACAACCGATGTAGAAAGTACTTTCTACGTCGGTTGTCGTTTTAACCGAGGTGGAAAGTCTAAGTTTCTATATCGCCCGCTTCAATACCGTTCAAATAAGCGATGTAAAAAGTACATAACAACCGATGTAAAAAACTTATTTTCCACTAGTGATTATTTTTATTTTCAAAAATTTCATCTAATTATTAGATTGTTAAAAAAAGTTTTTATACATACTTTTCAAAATTATCAGTTTTATAATTAAAAATCATGAAAAATCAACAAAATTATAATTAACTTTTTTTTTAAATGAGCAATCTCTAATTTTTTCTTTTATTTTTAAAAAGTTCTACTTTCTATTAGGTGATTAGTGCAAAATTTTTAATGACTTTTTTTTTCAAAGTTCACAGTTCTGGTATTAAAAATAACAAAAAAAAAATTCTAAAATTATGCTATTCATTTTTATATAAAAAAACGACTCTTATTTCTCTTTTCTGAATATTTAAAATTGTACCTAGTCTCAGATAAACTACACACAACATAAATAATAAAAAGATAAAATAATGAAATTGAGATTGTTACATTGCATGCTAATGCTAAAGACCGCTTGACAGTGTGAAAAAGTGAGTAGTACTGTATAGAGTCATATGCATAATCGTGTTTAGTTTTTGATAGGATCGATTTTGACCTTTCGCCACATTTTTTTTTCTTTTGATATTTGAATGTTTTTAACTTAATATATGTCAAATTTTAAATTTTTTATTTTTTATTATAATTCTTGAAAAATTAAAAAAAAAAGATAAAATTACAAAAAATTAAGTGTAATTGTAAAGTAAATAGGCTTAATTTTTAACAAATAAATCACTAGAATCATGATTTATCAGTAATTAGTTATCTTTAAATGATTAAAAGATAGAATATAAGATGTTCAACTTTAGGTTTTAAAAAATAAATAATCTTCATATTGTTACTAGTACATTGATATTTAAAAAAATTTAATAAAAATGCTTGTATAAGAATTCACAAATATGTAATTGTTGATACTATCATATTTAAGAACTTATAAGATAACATTTATTTATTTATAAGACTTTAAAATATGTATATTGTAAAAGTATTCAAAAAAGCCTAAGTTTTCAACTACATATATGTACAATTCCAAAAAAAAAAAAAAGTGGGATAGGCATGTTGCTGCTATAGAACACAGAAGCCGAAGAGGTAAGGAACCACTTTAGTGTGAGATGGGCATATTGCAGCTCTTGCCCATGTTGAAACAATTTTGGTAAGTTTGTTCTTTTGTAATTTGGCTAGGGTTGTAAAGCTTGAACCTCTATATAGTGTTCAGACTCAGGCCAGATATAAAAGAACTATATATGGAGAAAATATTGACCACCCAACTATTCAATTGTCGACTAATCATTCAAACTCAAATAGATAATTGTTAACCATATTGTCTTGTGTCAATTTGAAAAGTGGGCCTAATGGGTCATCATAATAAAAAGCTGCATATCTTCTTTGGAGAGCTTGTAGCTACCCATGCCATAACATGATTATTCCATTACGATACATCCACAAGTACTAACAAAGCGTTGGTCCATCCGTATGGAACCCAACAACTTTGATTCGGTGTTATTTGGGTGTAGATGATATAAGAAAAATTGTGAAAATCATCCCATCGCATCTTGAACATTGGATATGGGAACTTCATGAAAAATTTGCAAGAAGAGGAGCCATCAATGGGCGCAAAGTTGGTTTAGATGTAGCGTGATGACTACAACTATTATGTGAGTTCTAGAGAAGATATCTTGGGCATGATAACATTAAGCTTAGAATTAAGGTCATTCTGGTTGGAAGTGATTATATTGTTTGATTTTGAGTCAAGAATTTATCGGTTTTCTATCAATTTGGATGGGAATTTTTCTTTCCATCTCTTTTTCATTTAACCCAAATGGAATTTATACAATGGAAAGTGTCACGTGAAAGATAAGAATAAGAAACTTCTAACAAACTCATTTCTCGTAACAAGCATCACATGTAGGATCACATTATTACAAAACATAAACATATCATCTCACACATAATTACTCAAGTATTGAGGTCTTTTAATGCTTCTTTTGGGATGTTCTTGAGCCCATCACTCATGCCCACAGCTCCCTCAATTGGGTGCCAAATTAGGCTAAATTTCCTAGTTATGTTAATATACAAAAAATTTCACGTAAAATTTTCTTACATAGTTTTTAAATCAATTAACATTTAGAACAATTAAAAATTTATAATCAAATGTAAATTTCTAGTTGTGTTTAAAAAATGAATAATAAAAAATGAAGAAACTAACATGTAAATCGAGATTTTCCTATTTTTATAAATATAAAGAGATCAAAATCTTGTAGAAGTGAAGAAATATAATCATGCATTTTTAATTATTTAATCTCTCATTTTAAGTCATGTAACTTAAAACTTGTATAAAGTAAATATTATTAATTATAAACAAATTCAAAAATATTATATTTTAATTAAAAAATTAATGTGCATATTATTTAATAGGTCTAATTATATTAAAAATGATTTAAAAGATGAATTTTTAAATTCATATATTAATGTAAAATATCCCATACTTATTTCATAGTTGAATATTAATATTGAGATGAGGCCAATGTCAACCTCACTAGTCATTATTCTTCAATGCAATCAATTATTTAACCAATTTCAAAGACATATCCGAATTAATTTTATCCTAATTTCAGGGAATTAATCAACATATATGTTATGTAGTTTGGAAAAAATTTAGTCACTTTTATAATTTTAGTCTCCATACTCTAACTATGTAAATTTTTTTTCTCGGTTTAAATTACTTACATTTTGATCTTAGTTTTTAAATTATTAAAATATGTTCTTATGAAAATTTTTTACCAATAATTATTCATACCTTTTAGTCACCACGTTGATTTGTATAGATTCGTAAAAGAAAAAAAAATATAATTTATATTAATCAAAGATTGATACATTATAATTTATTAAATTTTTATTAATTAGGAAATAAAATTTCAAGGAGAAGAATTTTATTTAAAAATTAATGAGAACTAAACATAAACAATTAAAAATAGGAAAACAAAAATTTCACAGAAAATAAAGTTTGTGGGATAAAATGTATAAATAAGCAAAAGATTTACAATTTTGCAAATAATTACACCCAATAGCATTTCTACAGACAAGGACAACTTCAAAAGAACTTCTATATTGTACATTTCCCACTTTCATAGGAATGTTTCACTTTTACATTTTCTATATGTTAAAATTGAAGAAACAGGTTCCATTTATCCTTTATTTCTATTTATTTTGTCACAATGAAAATTTACATCTTTATAAATAATAAATAAGTACAAAAATATTTCTACTAACCAAGAGCAATTTCAACAAAACTTTCTATTGTACACTTATCATCTCCATAGGAGCCATCTGTGCTTACTTCAGCATTTCAATCTGTATATACTGAAAAGAGAGAGAGAGAGAGAGAGAGAGAGAGAGAGAGAGAGACTTCATTCAATCCTTTATTTTTGCTTACTGTGTCAATGAAAATGTCCTTGGTAGGTATTTGCAATATTCTTATAGATCCTTATGCAGCCAATTGAAGTGTTCTTTACCATAATCTCATATTGTAATGCCTCCTGCTTGGATAGTGTCACTTGGAGGATCAATTGTAATCCAAAGCAATGCAATGGTAATGGAAAGAATTCCTGACCACACATATATAATTGTGGGCACCCTTCCTCTTCTACCCATCAACCCTTTAGCAAAAGGGTACATATGAGACAGAACCCAGAAACTAAAGAATAGATTTCCCAAGAGCTTATTCCACTGTGGTATAACACTATATACAGTCCTTAAAATCCCCATGATTAAGGCAATAACATTAACAATGATAATTGTTAGTGGCATGATGAAGAGACTGGTCCATTTCACAATGTAAAGATCGGCATAGATATCTTCTTCATCATCTCCTGCTGACTTAGATGTTAAAGTAAATGAAATCTCTATGCCTGCAACGATCTTTAGCAAACCTTGTATGACAGCAACAAGGTGAGCACTAGTGCCTCCAATGACCCAAAATTGCTCATTACGCCACCATTCCTCAAGGGCAATGCCTGACCACTTCACTTCAAGGAGGGCCAAAAGAGTGAGGCAAATAGTGATGAGCAATAGATAGGTGAGGAAAGCCACATTCAAGCCTTGTACTATGAACTGTCCAGAGAAAAGGGACATTGCAGGAATGAAGCAATATATGACCAAAAAAAATGAGGTAAACGGGTAGATGCCAACATTGAGGTATGCAATTCTTTGAAAGAACTTTAGACGCCTACTTGCAAAAATGGCATTGTTTCTTGAGAAGAAAATCTCCACAGAACCTGTAGCCCATCTTAGCACTTGGTGTAGACGATCAGTGAGATTTATGGGTGCTGTGCCACGGAATGCATCTCTTTTTGTCACACAATATATTGATCTCCACCCACGGTTGTGCATTCTGTAACCAGTCACCACATCTTCTGTCACTGACCCATAAATCCAACCTACCCTATCCCCCCATTCTGTCTTGTCCTCATACCTGCATTAACTCACCCAAATTAATCATTCCTACATTAGCCATTGCCCAAGATATTTTATGCATAATGTTAGGTCCCTTGAATCTGAGTTAACTAGCCTAGTCCAACTTTGTCATGGACCTTGGGTTTGGAAGACTTATAATAGGAGGACTAAAAAGAGACAGAATGAAAATTAGTAGGACTGTTAGTTATGAGTGGAAAGGTGGACACTATGTGGAATGCTTTTTAGGGTGAGTTTGCATTGAGGGGTGTGTGGTTCATTTTTTGTATTACCGTTGGATAAGGCTTTGAGCCTTTGCAGTATTGCAGATTTTTCCTTTCTGCAGTCTTGGTTGATAATACAAATCATCAATTGTTTGTTTTTCTTGATCTCTCGCACAACCAAAAGAAGAGTTTTTCTTTTCTTAATTATCCTCCCATCTAAAAATGAAAGACTAATCTTGATCAGGTGCAGAAGCAGAGATCCTCCTCCACTGGTATATGGTTTTTTGCCATACACATTTGTGGAATTGAACCCCAAACCAAACCACATGCTCAGGAGTGTTTGGTGAAAAGGAAATGCTAGATAGCCAAAATTGTTTTGCTAGTTGTTAATATCGGGGTGGATGAGTATTCTTGTCACTTTATTTTATTCAACAAAAATCCTTGAATACCAAATAGTCAAAAAGAGTGTTTGATGAAAGGAAAATGTTAGATAGCCAAAAAAGTCTTTGTTAAAAATTATGACATTCTAAGATACTAAAAATAATAATGAGTTAACATGGTTATCAAGATTGGTATGGATGAGTAGTCCTATCATATTATTTTATTCAAGCATTCAACAACTCTCAAACCTAGTTGAACTTATCCAAATCATAACTAATTTTTTTGGATGCACAACACTACTAAAATAGAGAGATAAGGAAGCAAATTACCAGCATGAGATGACAGCAATTGCTTCAGCAACAGTGGGTGCGTCCAAGGGTGGACGTGGCATGAGCAGTGCCCCAGGTGGTCTTCCATTTTTCACAGATTTGTGATCAGCAAGTGGCCTTGCTTGGAACTCAGCTACAGCTATGGATTCTGTGAACATAGTTGAACTTCCAAACTTCTTTGGCAAACCCATTTCTGAATCAGAAGTCAAGGGTTCCGTATCATCATCAACACATGATTTTGCTTGTATTGGATCACGGTTCACCTTGGTTTTCACTCTTCCAAACATGCCTGTGTGTTCTATATATCTTGGTGGCTCAAATCCATACAGCGCATATCTCCGAAACATGCAACCTGTCCCCACATACATTGGACCTTGGAGACCATCCAATGCTCTCATATTTCCTGATAAATTATACATTGTTAAATACAGCTGCTTAGAAGTCCTTTGGTTGAAAACACTTTCTGTTTTCAGTTTTATTTACAACAATGTTATCTTATCTTTATTTTGTTTTCTGTTTCTACAGTTTTGTAAAAACAATGGAAGAAGACTTTAAAAATGAACATAATGGGACTTTTTTGTAAATAAAAAAAATTCCAAATCAAATGACTCCTTAACAAACTACTGTCTACCTTATATGCTAGTTTTGTTTTGTATAAAATGAGTACTAACTAGATATATTTAAATGCTTGAAATTTTGTTTTTACCATCAAAGAAGACTGTGTTCTGATTTGCGTATCGATCAGAAGGATCAATCCCTTCAAATCTTTGTGGAAACTGTATGTAACATACACGATCACCACCACGGTCCATCATAAAACACATTCCCTCCCTCAAAGCAAGGGAATTATAGATATAGTGGTCACAATCCAAATTGAGTATAAATGGTCCATTAGATATTATTGCTGTGGCTCGAACCATAGCATTCATGGCCCCTGCTTTCTTGTTATGATCATATCCTGGTCTTTTCTCTCTAGAGACATATGCAAACATTGGAATCCTAATGTCTATGCCTGTGAAGTCTAGTTTTTTCTCGTCTTCATAGCCCATTACAGGATCATGCTCTGGGACTTTACTCATTATCTGCAAGTAATAAACATGGATATTTAGTATTCTGTATGACCAACTTCAAATATTCAAGTTAATATCAATACAAAAGTATTTTGAAGAAAGGAAAAGGTTTAAATACATTTTTAGTTCATATTATTGTTCTTACTTTAATTTTGTATCCCTATATTTTTATTTTTAATATTGAGTTTGTAAAGTTTTTTTGGATATTGGTCCCTACCAGGCTACCATCAAGCTTAGATTTTGATTTTAGTTATTACATCTAGGACCAATTCCTTTACTAAAAGAAATTAGATGAACCGAAAACCTAACTTTTAAGGTATAAAGATCAAAACTAAAATTAAAAAATAAAAATAGAGAGAAACTAAAATAGTATTTAAAGTAAAGGAGAAAGTAGATAATACCTGCAAGATTCCAGCATGGTCACCCTTAGAGTGATCGGCTTTTGGGTTGAGCCAAGTCCCTGGCCAGTGAGTGCCATCAGCCATCCATGTAGCTTGAGGAACTTCACTAGTAAAATCTTGCGGTAGAGATCCACCATTTTTGTCCTTAGCCAATTGCTTTTCTTTCTTCTCCTCCTTAGAGTTATACATTTTACATCTTTGACGTATTACCTCAGGAAGTCCATTGATTCTGACCTTAAATTCATCATACTCTCTCTTCATCCATCTACGGTCCTTCACAAAATCGTGTCTTTTCTTGTTCTTTGTGGGATCCTTTTTCAAGGTAAAGTAAGCCTCAGGATTCCTTGGTTCAATCTTGTGTTTCCGACAAAAGGGTACCCAAACCTGTGAGTACATATCAACAAATTAGTTGATCTCATATATCATAACCAATCTAAATTCAGTATAACTTATTTCATGTTTGACGTACCATCCCTTAGTTCTTTGGTAAATTTGGATGGCAAATTCGAATTTGCAATATAGATTAGCCTTGCCATGAAATAAATTTAAATTCCCAATACATATATGAGATATGGGTTCCTTTTCTTATTTTTATTTTTTTTAGTTTTAATAAAAAATTTAGCAGTTTGAGTTGGATATAGTTTATAAGAATAATTCCTCACAAGTAAGAAATTAAAAGTGAATTTACTTTAGAGAAGTCTTTTATTTATTTATTATTTCTTTGCAGTGGTTCCTTGTGAACAGACCTCAGCAAACCTGACAGCTTCAGCCATGGCTTCAAATGTGAGTATGGCACCACCATCATCTGAAATATAGCATGAGACTTTTTCAATTGGATATTCTACACCAAGAATGGAAAGAATGGTGTTGGCAGTGACAAGAGGTGGCTCCTTTTCAGGGTCAGCAGTGGACACAAAAACATCAACTCCAGGTAAGTCTGAACGACCAGAAGGATTAGAGGCAGATGGTTGATCAAATTTGTCATGTAAAGCACCAAGATCTGAGCTTCTATTTATAGGGTTGACTTTAGGAAGTATGTCAAGTAGCCAAGAGAAAGAAAACCAAATTTCACACACAATTGATATTCCCCATAACCACATTGCATCATAGTTGGGGTTCCGAATTCTCCAAGATAAAAAGAAGGCTAGAATTACTATACGAATAACCACCAACAATCTGTTCAAACAAAAATTATTCATAAATAATGAAGAAATTTGTTATAAATTCCAAATACTAATATTGCAATCAATGTCTTAAATAAAATGCTACATATAGATGATACCAATAATTCACAACCTTGCAATTAAATTAGAATTCCTTTCAGTACTAAATGTTCCAATGAAAATCAGAAGGAGGTCACTTAAACATGTTTAATGTAGTTCTCTTAATTAGTAATTAGAGGATTGTTCTGTAGTGGTAACTAATTTCGCTATGCCACCAAGTTTATAAGTACTAGTTAAATGTACACAAAACTGAAGAAAAATGGAGAGAGAGAGAGAGAGAGGATAAAGAAAAACAATAATATCACAATGAAATCTAACACATAATGGAATTGGATAACATAAAAAGGTGTTCATCAGAGTCAGCAAGTTATAATTATCCAAATAGGAATCAAGTTGCTTTGAACAAAAAAAGAAATTACATATGCCACAAATATTGCAACAATAAAACAAGTTCTAACCAAGTGGGGCGCATTTAGGCATGATTTTCTATCTTGAATAAGAAAATTGGTACATAGTGCATACCTATAAGGGCTAAGTATAGCACCAGGCATTTTAATTTTCCTAGTTAGAGGTTTCCAAGGTTTGTCCATGAAATCTGCCATGCTCATTCCAGTATCTTCCCCAAAAGAATTTTGATCATCCTGCCAATATGCATTCCCAATCCCATAAGTTCCCTTGGTCTCAAACAGCCATCGGTTATGATCAAAATCTTGAGTTTGGCTCCTCAATAACATGGACTTGTTATTCACTGAATTCAAAACAGACATCCTTCTTTCCATTTTGGGTCCACCTCCTCCACTATTCATTCCTTCTTGGTGAGATTCAGAAGCAAACCTTGTTGTCCCGTATGATCCAGCTGCACCATCTTGCTTGGAATCAGAGGTTCCAGGTTGATTATCTGGGGTGGGTGGCATCATCACAGTGTAATTGATGTAATCATTTTGTCCTGCAAAATCACCAGACAAATCTATGTCATCATCTCTTGAAAGGCTCATAACCCTGCCACTTGCAGTACGTCTTGAAAATTTCACTGCTTGTGGTGGCCTACCACCTGAAGAGGATGATTTTGGTGGAGACTTTGTCATCTCTATTGATGCTGGTTACTTTCTTCACATTTATGTGTTTAATCCCTCCTTCAAAGTTTGATGCAATCAACTTGTCCTTTTCTTCTTCTTTCTTTTTGTTCTCCTATTGTTCGAGGAAGTTTAGGGAGCATGAGTTTCCATGCAACCATTAAGGTTGTTAGATTGGTTTAGAAAACCAAAAACAAGAATGAACATTGTTTTGAGAGCAGAGAAAATTCAATGGTTCGAAAATGGCTTCCATTCTTTGCAATTTAGAATTATAGCACCGCATATGTCATCCCCTTAATTTGTGCTCAACCTCTCTCACTATCTCATCTTTCTCTTTCCTACCAGTTAGGCTGTTATGTAAGCCTATATGGTTTTAGGAAAATCTAGCACTGTCACATAAAATTATATTCACAAAAATTATTTAAAGGTAAATTGACCTAGTACATCCATCACTAAATAAACAAAAAGTTATAGTTGTTTATAACAAGATATAGAGAATTATATAAACCTGTCTACAATGAGTTAGTGGGTAAACGGTACATACATGCATTATGAATTTTGACTGAAAATACCAGGTTTTTAAATTTTTTATTTTCATGTCTTCAAAATATTTTGGATTGTTTGGATCTAAGTTTTATATTAACCAATAGATCCCTTATTAAATATTGGGGATAGTTTAGCGGTAACATATTATATATTATACAATATTGTAACGTAATTCGGACATATTAAATCAATTTTAGCATGTAAATTGTTTTGTTTAGATGATATTAGTAAAAAAAAATTATATAAAAATTGACTAAATTTTATTTTTGAATTTTTAGTTTAATCTATGTGTAATTTTGATTTTCAATAATTTTTTTATTATTTTAATCGCTTTATTCTTAAAATTTAGCATGTGTGGCGCTTGTTAATTTTTTATATTATTATTTTTTATCTAAAATTTTGGAACGATTTGTAATAATATTAAACACAAAATAATTTTAAAAGGTGAAAATAAGAGATTTTATCAAAATTAAATAAATTTAAATAATTTTATAAGATGTGAGATTAGGGTTTGGAAAGGGAAAATTTTGATATTTTCTTCTGTTTTGGGTAAAATTTATCACTTTGGTTAGCAAGCTTTAAAAAAAATATTTAAGCAATTTAATTTGTAAAAATTCTAAGAAAATAATAATTATAGAATTTTACATAAAAATTAGTAAAATATCAAATTAAAACATTAAAATTAATTTAATAGTGAAGGATATAAATTAGAATAGTTTTATATAAAATCTTGGATTCCAACTTTCTAACTTTTAAAATTATATAAAAAAAACAGGAGATCAAATTTATTAAATTTTAAAATTGAAAGGAGCAAAATTGCTTACAAAAGTAAGAGAGTAAAATTGTTCATAAGTTCAACAAAAGAGAAAAAAAATAATTAAATCAAAATAATTTCAAGATTTTCTTGAATTTTGTTTTTTAACATTAAGCAATATTTTGTATACACAAGCATATTAAATCAATAGATATTTAACCATAATTTTTTATTTCTATAATAAAGTTTTGAAGACAACTATTGGTAATTTTTTTTTGTTACTTGATTTCATTTTTATATACTCAAATTCAATAAAAAAAAATTGAAACTTTGAAAAAGAAACTTTACAAAAAATTATCTTGATTTGAAAATCGAAAAAATAAAAAATTTCTTTTTTATTTTAAATTAAATATAATGAAATTAAAAAAATTATAAAATGAAAAATATGAAGACTAAACCTCAAAAAGATTAAAAAGGTAGTATTTTATTTAAAAAATGATATTTATTTTTCAATAAAAACATATTTAAACTCAAAATATTACAATATTATTATTTGTGTTCAATATAATAGTGACTCGTCTAATGGTATTATATTAAAACTTTGTATTAAAATATAATTTTTTAAGAAAATATATCCATGTGTAACATGGTGCCTTTAATTACATGTATATATCACAGATTAATTTTGTAGAGGTTTTCTCATGTATTTTAATATTTTAATGGATTATCATGTGATATATTTTATATTTTCTTAACTATACGGAAGTGTCTCTCGTCTCTTGCTTGTATAGATGTCTTTCAATAGCCTTTGAAGTATCCGTTACCACTGCAAACGTTCTTTAACAGTAGGTGTAGCATCTCTTGACTAAAACATGTTAAAGGTTGATCTCTACTTACGTTATGTGTTGGGTAAAATTATTATTTTAGTTAGTAAGTTTTGAAAAAAATAATTTAATCAATTTAGTTTGTAAAAATTGAGTAAAAAAAATAATTATAAAATTTTATGTAAAAGAAAATTCATGGAAAAAATAGCTTGAAAATTTATTAAATTTTAAAATTGAAGGTATCAAAATTGCTTGAAAAAAAATAGGGTAAAAATTGTTCATAAGTTAAAATGAAAGAATTTAAAATACAATTAAATCAAAATATTAAAAATTCATGTACTTTTTTTTACTTCATTTCTTTCTTATTTACTCGAAAACAATAAAAATAAATTTAAAATTTAAAAAATCTTTTATCTAGACTAAAACCTCAAAAAGATTAAAGAGGTACAAGTTTTGGTAAAAAAAAAATATAACGAATATTATTAAAAAAATATATATTTAATCCCGAAACTAATTATAATAGTAGTATTTTTGTTCACTATAGTAATACACTCATCTAATTGACATTATATTAAAAATTTATATTAAAAAATAATTAAAACAATAAAGTTTTAAGATAATATATCAATGCGTAACATGGTGCCTTTATATGTAGTACACTACAAGAAATTTTATTTTTAACAATATTTTATTAATTGAAATTTAATAAACTGTAGATAAGCTTAACAGTACCTGCAGTATTAGAAATCTACAGTGAATGTTTAACATTTTCTTGAAGTTTATTCTAACCTTAACTAAATAGTAAGGGTCCTAAACTGTTGGCACGATCAAAACAAATGTATTTTTTATGGTTTTTACATTCACGTGCAACCTTACCTTCCTACATTTCAATGATTTCCTTCAAAACCATCCTGCTGTAAGTTCCTCGAATGCTTCTCATAGTGCAAAGTGTACAAGCTCAAATAGTTAAAAATCCCACCAAGACCCACATCACTAACTTGAATCTTCTCCTGGTGAATTTCAACTAACCCTACTTTCAAGCATTGAATCCTCTCTAGAGTCTCATCCCAATCCTTTAAGCTTTCATATATAGATTTGGCCAATTATAAGAGACCGCAAAGCTTTGGCCATTCACAAGCTCCTTTAGGCATATAGATTTCAGTGACAAAGCCATACTTCCAATCACCTCAATGTTTTCCTGGATTGCACGAAGCCGCTTTAGGATGAGATCTTCTAAATTAGTACATTGATCAATAACAACGACGGTCCCTTTGTGACGAACCACGTGCACGGGAGCTTCTTCAAACTCTTGCAGTTATCACCAATGTTAGCCATTCCAATTTTTGTTATCTCTTGACAGACACAGCTTGAGGCGCATGAGGTTCTTGCATCGAAGCGAGATTAGAATCAAAGCGCATGGTTTATGCTTGCAGCTGAGCATTCAGGAAAAGTCGATGACAAATTTGGCCTCCGATGTAATGCCATTACCGTAAAACGAGAGAGTAGTGTAATTTTGGTGAATATAATTGAAAGTTTTAATATTTTATAACATTTTATATAAATGTTATTATTTATTATATGAATGTTACTAAAATAATATATATTGTAACATTTATTAAATGTTACTAAAATATAAAAAAATATTATTAATAATATTTTTAACATATATTATATACTATATTTATTAAAAATGTTGTTAAAGTTAATTGGTAATATTTTTATATATTTTTATAATATTTTTATAATATTTTTAAAATATTGTTAAAAGTAATATATGTTGTAATGATATTGCTTTGGTATAATATAGTTTTGATGTGAATTTTTTTAATATATATGTATATATAAAATTTATAGAAAATTATTGTGCTTGTATGAAAATGATATATTCATAATTAAAATTTGTTTGAAGGTGATAATTAAAATAAAATTAATTTCATGTTTTAAATTTGAAATAAAAAATTTATGAAAAATTGATGTAATTTTAAGAATAAAAATAAAATAAAATAATTTTTTAATAGAATTGCATTATATTAAAAAAAAATTAAAATTCAACCGTTGTAATGTATGTTAAATATAATATTTTAAAATTAAAATTTGATCTAATTTTAAGTCATATTTTTGGTTTTATTATTAAGTTTTATAATGTGGAATTTTTTTATAAATTAAGTATTGAAAATACAAAAAAAAATTACTTTTTAAAAATCTTTACTAAAAGTACTAGTTTCATGATAGCAAATGTTGTAGTAGAAAATAAATGATCAAGCATTGTTACGCATGCCTTAACTTGCTTTGATTACTCAATATAAAACATAATCATGCATAAAATATCGATTCATATTATTTATACAGACCTTGATAGTTTATACATACTTTTATATTTAGAAGTTAGTGTAAAGGCATCAGTACCATTTCATATATCATAAACATGTATCATACAATTATTTTACATATTACATAATATTACACATGCTTATTAACTATCATACATAATACAGAATTATTTACAAAATTTATATTATTGGGTGAAATTCAACAACTCTTATCGTCAATAGGGATCAGTCAATACTTCAATAATATGGGTTATGGGATTCCAACCACAAGCTCTTATCCAAGGCATAAAAAACTTCTTATCCCATCTATTGGTAAACTCTGAGTGGGTATGACATGGGAAAGGGAGAGTTACCTTGTGAAGACCATGCGTGTAAGAAACTATAGTAGTGTGAGGGCATCTGTGAGTCGTTCTCTCCCTCAGAGGAGGAAGGAGACTCTTCCGCAAGTGCTTCCGAAGGTGCTTGATACCCTGGTGGTAAAGGAAAGACAACATTCGGATAGAAGGCTTCGAGGGGTATAGCAAAGTTTATAGTTGAGAAGTCTGGGCCTAAGACAACAAATACGAAGATTTGATCGAATGAGAAATAGACCTTTAGGTTCGCCTAGGTCATAATCAACAGTTCATGCATATTGACCGTCCAATTCACATTACTAAGTTCAATGAACATCACTATTCTCATGAAAGATATGTCTTGTGTCTAGGGAAGAAAATGATGGAAGCGGGTGAGAAACAAAGTTTCTCAGTAGGTATCTATCCTATAAGTAGTGTCAACATTTTCAACCCAGCTAATTCAATTTATTAAAAACAAAATAACATGCATAAATGTTCACTTTTAACTTTAAAAAAATCATTAACTAAAATGGATTCTCTTCACAATTACAAAAGTTAACTTCTATTTTAAGCATACAGTTACTCATTCTTGAATTCATCTTTTTCTTAGAAGGTGTTTGTACACTTTACATATTCTTAGGATCACATTATATTATATCACAAATATCATTTGACTTTTTATTGCATTTATGTCTTAGTCATAATTCTTCTCATTTCTCTATCACTCTCTCAATGATAATATATATCATAGGCATATAATATATTTTAGTCAAACACTATCTTTTCACTGGCTCTACTACTCCATCTTCTATTTTTACGATATGAGTTTATTCATTGATGGTTGTCACCATCATAATCTTTGAAGATCTAGTGCTTCATAATAGAAGGATTTTTGGACAACCATTTTGTCTTCACCATAGAATGACCATTTTACCTTCTGAATGTGTATAAGACACATTGAGAGTGGTGTTTTTTACATAAGTTCTTTCTTTAATGATCTATTCATTACTTAGCTTCCTTTTTAAAGCTTCTAGATACATGTATGCTCAAACAATTCAACAAATATCTCATGCAGATATAATTTCTAATTCATTCAAGTTTCACCTATTTCAT
Organism: Canavalia gladiata; assembly: GCA_037954105.1. Lineage (NCBI taxonomy): Eukaryota > Viridiplantae > Streptophyta > Magnoliopsida > Fabales > Fabaceae > Canavalia > Canavalia gladiata. The sequence continues at coordinate 39,355,939 of CM075667.1, read as the reverse complement.
CCACACATAAGCATTATAATTCACATCAGTTCTCTAAACTATTTAAGAGAGCATTTCATGTACTCTATGTATAAATTCATACATTCAAGAAGCACATAATGAGATAACATAGTCATTTTAACTATAAATCTCTTTTCTAATCAAAATTACTTGATTGTGTTTAGTGTTAAGTTTTTGGATAGTATATAACTCTTTTCTAAAGTTTACTCATCTTATTTATCCTTTAAGATTTATGAGAAGTTTCTTGTGGGAATTTACTCCACTCATCCTTCTAAGTTGTCTCTTAACCTTTCCTTTTTTCAAGAACTATGTTTCTCTTATATTTTTAATTTAAGTTTATGAAAAGGTATAACTTAATGTAGTTGGTTGAATGACCTAGGTAGGTTAATTTACTTTGTATTCATCAATTTAGATATTTTATGCACATCTTTCTTATTTCAAGTTTGGGTGTTTGACGTCTTATGCTTTCTTAACCACTAACTCAACTAATTAAGTTTGAACCACTAATTGATTTACTTGTTTACCTTCTTGCTCATGAATTTAAGGATTTTTACTCATGTTTTACTTAAATATCCTTAAGTATCCCATTTAACTTATTTTGTAAATTTAATTAATGGTCTGAATCGGATCTTTAAGTTTCTAGGACATTATGGTTCATTTTTCCTTACACCTAGAGAATGATTTACACTAGTTTATGGTTTAGGCTAGCAAATTGAACCAACTTAAAAGCTTTTAGGTTTGTTCTTATTAATTATCATACCTTGGTCAAATGGACATCAAGCTTTTAAAACCCCTTAGTTGAACTTATAATCATCACCTTATCTTATGCATGGTTGAGTTTATTCTTAAGCCTTAACAATATTTTCAACTCATTTTGCCTATATTTACTAACTTTGGTCAAATGGTTACCCAAACCATCACCAAATATTTATTAAATTTTTAACTCTCTCCTTATACATGGTTAAGTTCCTTATTATACTTTAACCAAAAAATTTTAACTTAACTCCCTTATCTTAACTAGGTTGGTGGAATGGTGCCTTTGACCAAGTAAGGGTCATTTTCCCAAAGTTCCCATCCCTTGACCTTTGAACCGTTAATTTTAACACTTGTTACATCATTTGCTTTTGGGTCCATCAAAATTTGTCCTTGATCCATAGTCTTGGTCATAATTGTGAAAAGTTTTAAGCATCTTATTCAACTTTTTAGTCCACAATTTCACTTTTACTCTTACTAACTTTAAGATCCAATTTTAGAGTTAAGTTTGTAACTTTTGGGTATTAACTTTTGTAGTCTTTTAGAGTTATGAATGTATGGGTCGATCTAGACTTCTATCAAAGTCCAAGTCTAAGATAAAAAATTTTAAGAGAAGATATGAACAAGCTTACAACTTTTACTATAAAGGTCATAAAGAAATCATTTTTCAAGACAACCAAGTTGAGATCCACTAGATCTACTACAAGTTCTATTTATCCCTCACTTTGAGCATCTCATAAATTTAACAAAACTACCAAAATCTGCCCAAGACATTAAAAATTACTTTTGAAAAAATTTAACCGATTAAATTGTTTCAAAGGTTCTAAAAAGCACTTTAATTCATCAAAATTTTTCTTTAGCTTTCAAAAATCGCTAAAAATTTAGTGATACTTATTTTTGACAAACAAGGGAATTTTGAACACATACATGCTCAAGAGAGTTGGATCTATAAAGTTGAGAGAAGGATCCCCTAAAAAAAGAAGAAAAACAAGCCAAAATCACATAAATAAGGAATTAGAAAAAGTGTAAGGTAGAAAGCCCTACTTGTTCAAGAATTAGAAAAAGTATTTGGTGGATCTTTAAGGTAGATCTCCCCTTCCTTGTGGTCCACACAAATTCCTTAAAAAGAGGGTGGTAAAGTTTTGTCTACTTGTCTCAATATAGCTTAAACCATAAAGATGGAAGTTTAAGCTTAAGCAAGTTTTGGATATTAAGGGAACTTAAAGACAAGATTAAAGTTAGTGAGCTTGAGTGACTGTTGAGAAGTGAGTCAGTGAAGAAAATGAGCCTCCCCTTAGCATAAAACCTAATTTCGCCACTTTGGGACAAATAGGAATTAAATTTCTATTTAAGGACATTTTTATCCTTTCATATGTAATTTCTATTTTTGAAATTAAATTAAAAATATGAGGAATCATCCTTTAACATTAACCATGATTAATTTGCACTAATCATAGTTAACTTATCTTAATCATAGTTAATTTTTAACTTAATTATGAATAGAACTTAACCATGATTAACTTTATCTCTCTTCATAAATATTTTTTTCTTATGTCATTAATAATTTGATAACTCATGGAGTGAGTCATCCCCTCATTTTAGACATGTCAAATTCGTGCATGAGGATAAACCTCAAGTTTCAAGCCTCAGTTTCTTACCCTCCTAGCCTCCCGAAGGCTTTTTGGTAATTTTCTAAGAATTCCCCAAAATGTTCTCCAAATATTTCTAACACTTATTAGTTCTTTATTGAATCATTTTTATGTCATTTACTATTTTTCTGGGAACAGTTTAACCTTTGTAGGAGACAAAGCTCTCCAATGATGTTTTCGGTAGCATTTTCATTTTCTCTTTGGTTATAATATTTCTTTATGACTTTCTAACCATCATTGATGGGTTCTAAGGTTTTAGAATTCCCTTTAGTTTTTATTTTGAATTACTTGAACATTTATTTATTATTGTCCCAGCGTAAGGGCATCTTCATCATTTTACTGAAAGTTTTCTAATTTCTCTTGGCTTTTGTGTTTGTCTCTACTTTACTTCTTACTAAAATAAATTTATAACTTAGGAAGTCTATCATTAGAAATTGTGGATATTACACTAAAACTCCATACAATGTCAATTTGTGCCAAAAAAGAAAGAAAAAAAATAAGGAATATTAATAACATGAGAATATCTCAAGTTGAGTATGCAAAAATTATTCGTAGTGTTATAATTTTAATAAAATATACTAGCCTTGATATTGCATACACAATGGGAAGGTAGAGTCGTTATACTTATATCCTAAATGAAGAGCATTGAATTATTTTCCATCGTCTTTTGAAATACTTTAAATATACTATGAATTGAAGTTTTCATTTTCCTAAATTTCCTTAAATATTGAAAGGATTTTATGATAATAATAGAGTTTTAAATGATGGTAAGTTAAGTTTCATTTGTGGATATATTTTTACTTTAGGTGAAGATGTTATATGTAAAATTGACCTGTATCATATATTCTATTATGGAATATGAGTTTATTGCTCTTAAGAAAGTTTATCAATAAGTGAAATGTCTAAGAAGTGTGTTAGTAGATATGCTTTTATGGGAAATATTTAAATCATCACTTTACTATGATACATAAGCAACAATTGAAATTATTAACAACTATGCTTGCAATGAAAAGAAAAGACACATATGTGTTAAATATTATATTGTTAGGTAATTGATTAAAAATAGTGTGATTTTTCTTAAATATATGAAAAGTGAAAATATGTAAAAAGTAAAAAAAAAAAATCTTTCTAATCCTTTTTACAAAGGATTAACCAAGAAAATGATCATGCATTCTTCAAGGGGTATGTGCTTTAAACATTGAATATGAGGAAAGTATGGTAGATACTTAACTGTTGGTTAAAATAAATCATATGATATCCTTATGCATTACATTTTCATCCTTAAGGAGTGAGGTAATGCTCATTTGAAAGATATACATACTCCTTATTAATGATGTTTTTGAGATGTACTTGATGTATTTATAAGATATTTTACAAAGATATGTAACCCTTAGCTGTGCTACTTTTGAAACACGATGTATGTATAAAATAGTACTTTTTAAGATGTACTTGAGACAATGTTTCTTTGATAGAGATACATAATTCTTTGTGATAATTTTGTTGAGACGCATTTGATGTATTTGTAAGAGTGCTTTTGAGACGCACTGGATAAACTCAAAATAAATTATTAAATAGTTTATTTATAATTTTAATATGGAAAAGTGCTTTTTGAGAAGACACTTGATGCTTGAAAGATACCTTTAATAATGATATCTATATGAATAAATATGTGAGTGAGAAGGTAAAAGTTTCTTTCTACAACACTCACATGAATCTCAAACTAACATGAGAACAACTTTAAAATTATTTCATCGTAGAATCTATGTCTCAATGGTCATTCTTTTGTATGATCGAATCCTGAAAATTTTAAGTTCACAAATCTTTTACCAATTTAACCCTTTTTCTTTGATTTAGGTTAAATGCTCGTTAGAATTGCTAAGTCCATTTAATCCATTTATTATGATGAATAGAAATAAAAAGAAAAAAAAGTATTTTCTTTTATATGGATTTTATGATTTCCTCTTCTTTGTTCCTTAATATTTATCCTCATCCTTAATTTTGACCTCTTGTTTTCAATGAATCTAACAAATAATTGAGAATTTTTTTATTGATTCCAATTTAAGACCTATTAGTGTTGAATTTCATTCTAGACTAGTTGCTAATATAATTAAGCACAATAATGTAGTAAATGAAGTTTTGTCATACTCACAACATAGAATTTTGATAAATATACTTATGAGTAAGTGGGTCAATTTTACATTTTAAAGTTATAGTGTGTGTAATGGAGGTTTCAAGAGTAATTCACTTCTTAGACAAAAGTTATTGTCTCACTTTACTATGTGTTAATTTAATCCTTTGGAATTAACACTTAAGTATAAAGTTAATTTTCTATGCCCAAAAATGTCACTTGCTAAACCATTAGTGGAGGATTATTGGATAAATTAATTTTAAGTACAATTTATTCATGTTCATAAAATTTGATTTTAACACTAGGGGATAAAATATTATTATGTTATCTTATTATATAGTTATTGAAGATTTATTACACCTTTATTCCTATGATCATTAAAAATACAAGGATATTATTGCACCATTGTTTCTAATTATTACTATTGTTATCAGGGGTTATGTCTAGATGATAAATGAGAAAATGATAAAAATGATTAAAATAAAGGATCTACCACCAAAATTTATCAAAGAAAATTTTAAAAAACTTAAAAAATAGATCTTCAAAACCAGTTTGGATTCAAGAGTTGATTGCATATAAGGAATGTACTAGTAGCCTACAACATTCGTCAGAAAATGATCACCTTCTAATTAAGTGTGTAAAATCTAATTGACTTTGAAACTAGTTATTTCACTTTAAAAAATTTATTTTTATATTTTTTGTTATTTGATTTAAATCATTGGAATAATTTATTTGAATTTTTTTTTGAATTTCTTATACTTTTAGAATAAGTGAAAAAGGAGTTCGAAAATTTTATTTCAGTTTAACGTGTTCAATTTCCACTTCTATGTTTCCCTAGGTGCAGTGGAAAAACAAAAACTATGTAGTTTTTAACAAAAAGAATTTTAAAATTTTTGGTTTTCTTAAAAAAGATTGAATCTTGAAGTGAAAATTTGAAAATATTTTTTATTCTTTTTTAAATGATATTTTTAATTTTAGAAGAAAGTATTCGTATATTTTGAAAAACTCATTTTAAAATTTAGAGATAATTTTTTATATTTTTAAAGTTTTTTGGAAAAGAAATGATTTCAGTTTTTATAAAAAATTAATATTGATAGAAAATAGTCCGTTTTTGTATATAGTTGAAATTAGCAAATTGTTACTTAATGAACCTTTATGATTCAAGTAAAGTTAAAGATAAATCTATCTTTCAGTTGACTTTACTTGGTCATTGCATATACTTAATAATGTAAAAAATTTATTGTAATTTTTGGAAAGAAAATATTAATTTTGAAACAAGATTAATTTTGAAACTGATGAAATTAACTTTGTACAAGGTTTAAGTTAGCAAATAACTATTCAATAAACTTTTATAAATGACATGGTGTTGAAGATGAATCAACCGTTCAATTAATACTAATTCGTCATTTTATATATTAAAAATAATTGTACAACACTTGAAATTTTTTAGGATTTTAAAAATAAAAATTTTAATTTCATATTAAATATTTTTTGGAAATTCTAAAGAATTATATATTTTAAAATTTAAAGAAAATTTATTGTTAGGATTTTTTGAAATCTTTGAAAAAGAAAGTATTTGAATTATTAAATTTGAGTTTGGAAAAAAGATTATTATATTTTTTTTTGTAATAGAATATTTTTGAATGTTTCTTAAAAAAAATAACTTCATTCTTCTATAGGACTATATGCAGCAAATGATAATTTATAAATCTCTACGATCTAACTAATATCGAAAATACATCAATCACTTACTTGATCTCGCAATCACATGGAATTGAAAATAATTTTAGATTTTCTTTTTTATTTTTGAAAAGAAAAAAAGATATGCTTATTTTTATTTTTATTTTAAAAAATTATATAGGAATTATTTTTGAACTTTTTTCTAGAAATTTGAAAATATTAACTTTATTTTCATATTAAATATTTTAAACTTTTAGAAAAATAAAAAACAATTATTTTAAAAATTTTATATTTATTAGAAAAGAGGATAATTTTAAAATATTGAATTTTAATTTAGAATATCAATTATTATTATATTTTTTTTAGAATATAAATTTTTTAAAAGGTTAATTAAATTTATTTTTATACACGATTTAGGGTAGCATGACCATCCAATAAATTTTTAGTATCTAATTAATATTAAAGATGAATCCATCATTGAATCATTGCGTAGATTCAAAAACTATTTTGAAAAATAATTTAAAAATTGATTTTTAGTATATTTTCGAAAGGAAAATATTTTTATTTTTAAAAAGAAAAAATTAAAGAAAATAACTTCTAATTTTTAAAGAAATTTTTTTAAAATGATTAATTTTAATTTTAAAAATAAAATATTTTTAAATTTTTTTTATGTGGCACTATACAATATATGCATCATATACCATATAATAACAAAATAAAATAAAAATACTAACTAAAAGAGTTAGTTACAACAATTTGTAGAGAATAATGTAACTAATATACAAAATTTATTTTTTTATATATTATTTAGATAGAAAATATTGATAATGATCTCATATAATAAATTAATAATAAAAAAGATTAAAAAATTGTAAACTTAAATTTCACAATTATTTAAGATTAGAATTTATTAAAAAAATAAGATTAACGTAAAAATATTTTTCCATTTCTAAATACTATTATCTACATTTTTGAGCTATTTGTAAATAAAAAAATTGTAAAATACTTCCAATCAAATTAAATTATAAAAATAAAAAAAATTAATAAAACTTACCTACAATCTTAATTCTTATTTTTATCATCTTTTTTATTAAAAAAAATTAAAACTTTAAGTAAGAATAACAAAAGGATTATGAATTTAGAGTTAAAAAATGTTTTACACATTTTTTTCTATTCTAAATACAGATAAGTTTAGGGGCTTATGTTAATTATTTGAAAAAAAGAAAGATGATGTTGTAATGAAAATTGCATTATTATAAGATAAATCGGGTTTGGAAAAGATGAGTATGATGCATGAATGATAACAGATCATTAAAGAATAAATTTTACATTGCAATCAATATTGCAAACTGAGAATACATGATAATCACATGCAAATTGAGAATACATGATAATCATATGCCAAATTCAAAGTAAAAGTAGTAAATAGGTTACTTGTTCTAAAAGAATAAAATTGATTATCCTTTATAGCTCTTATTTATCCTTGAAAGTACTTTTTCTATTTTATTTTATGTCTCAGTTTGCTCTAAACTTAAATGTGAATTGATATCTAAACCTTACTTCCTCTATGTTTTTTTTTTCTACTATGAGATATGTATTTTTCATTTTCTTGTTTTCTAATACTTTTTTCTATAGATATTCTTTTGATCAATCTTTTCAACTTATTCAAAACTATCTTATTCATTTCTCTATTAATTTCCACTCTTCCGATAATGCATCATGCTTCACCAAAAGAAATTATTCCTTATCTCTAACCTAATCCATTATCTTTTAATTTTTAAAATTTCAATTTAAATTATTTTATTTACTTGTTGGTTCTTTAGTTTAAATATAATGAACTTTTATTTTATTTTTCAAGATAATGATTATTTTAATTTTTAAATTTTTATTAATTTTTAAATTTAAAAACATAAGTTCGAATATAAATGAGTATTTGCACTTATGGTTTTAATTTTTATTTGTTATAAATTTAATTTATAACTATTATATTATTAATTTTTTATGATAGGCTGAACTAAAATTTTCTATAATTATCATATGATATTTGTAATTGATATATAATATAAACTTATTTTTAAAATTATTTTTTGTCATTTTTATATAAAACTCTAACCTATGTAAGTTTTGATCGCATGAGTGTTTGCCTACTTTTACGTTATTCTTGGAGAATAAAACCAAAATTTTCACTAATAAATTTCTTTTCTTTATAAGAAGGCTGACACAAGGTTTAAACTTTTTTATATTTATATTAATCTTTACAAACTTAAATACTCTTAATAAATACAAGAAAAAAGAGTTTAAATTATATAAAAATGATCAATAAATTATTAATGAACAAAAGGTTAAAAACTATGAATGCAAGACTTTTTAGACAGATATATCTTTCTCTGTTTAATGTGCTTATATTTTAAAATAAATTTATACATTTATTTGATGTTTGAATTTGTTGATGCATTATTGCATATAGAAGTAATATTTTTGTTTTAACTATATTTTTCTTTTGTTTTATATATAATTATTTTCTTTTTTATCTTAAAAAAATTGATAATAACTTTAATTTTTTTATTATCTTTATAAACCATCAAATCATATTTTAAAAAAATATTCTAAAAGATAATTTGTTAAATTTTTTAAACAATTATTGTTAATTTTATCTAGAAATACTAAAATATTTTGTCAATATATAAAATAGATTTTATCAAAAATTACATTAAATCTTTATATTAATGTAACCTAATTAAAATATTAAATTAATAGATATTATTTATATTAAATTCAATTAATATTTAAGATTCAAGCCATTAAAACTCTACAATGCTATAATATATGTGTGCAAATAAGTAATTTAAGTGAATTAGCCCTTAAGTAAAACCTATTATTCTTAGTTTAGTACAATTTAGTTATTATTACTAATGGATTATAATTCACTTAAAAGTAAAAAATAAAAAATGCATATTCAAATAATTATAATAAATTATTTTTTATTTGTATTCAAATTAAAATTTTTAGAAAATTAATTTTATATTTTTAAATAAAATTTTATATTTAAGTTTTGTATAAAAAGTTAATTTTATCATAATACAGATATTCTTAAATTCAGAAAAAAATAGTCTTTATTAAATTTATACAAAATATTAAGATTATAGTAAAATTTAATTCAAAATAATAATATAAAGTAATAAATTGAAAAAATTAAAAACAACTTGAAAAAAATTCTTGTGACAATTTGATGTAAATTTAAAATTATTAGATAAATAAATATAAACAATTAATAATTATTACTTTTAAATAAAAATATAACTTACGTCGTGTACAAATACTAATCTCAATTGAAAAGGTTATTAAGTTGAATGATAAATTATTATTTTTTTAATGAAGTTAGTTTTTATAATTTATTTGCAAGATTCGTTTAAAAGTTTTTGATCCTTTGATCTAACTGTCTTAATCAGAGATAGAGATGTTAAGTAGGGTCCTTAAACATTACAATAAAAAAAATTAAATTAAATTAAAAAGAAGAAGAGGTCATTAGGCTTAGGTTGGTTTAATATTAAACAGGAAAGAGAAGGCGACGATTGGATCCTACCTGAACACAATCTCAACCTCTTTAGCTTATTCTACCCGCGAGAAGCTTCAGACGACTGCAATAGGATAGCCCAGTAATTTTATCTTTTTCATGCGCTCTGATTTTGAGTCCTTATATTTATATGCGATTTTGTTCTTCACCACTTCTCAATATTTTAATTGCTGTTTCTCTTTAACGTTCCCTCTGTTATCTTCTTCCTTTGCCATTCACTGTCTCTCTCTGTAATAACATGATATGAATCTCGATAACTCTGGATTAGATCCACCTTGCAATGAAGAATAATTCAGAAAAATAAACTAAAGAACCTTCCCAAGCTTATTGCAAATTTGAGTGAATCAAGAGGAACATATATAGGTTGCTCAACTAACTCACTAGATGGTAATTTGTTAGTTCGGTGCCTTTTGATTATTAATTGGTAATTTGTTAGTTTGTAGTTAATCTTTTATAAATACTGTTGTATCGTTCATTTTATCTATGATGAGAGCTTTCCCTCTTTGCCTCATTTTGCTCCTTCATCTTCTCAGTTTACTGAGTGGATTCTCTTTAACTTTTTTCTTTCTGCTTGGCATTTGGTCTGTGCAGCATCGCGTTATGTTAACTGAATAAATGATCAAGCAAACTCGCTTGTGTATGCATTTGATACTTCTCTCTTGTGTAGAATATAGTCAAGTTCTGATAGAGAAAACGTCATAATATGGAACTTTGCTGTTATCTTATATATTAAAAGACTCTTGGGAAAGTGGCATGACCGCATGAGAATAGTACCTAGGATGCATTTGGATAAACAATTTACTTAATCTCTTATCTATTAAGCTATATTTGCATGAAGGTTTATGTCATAAATTTGATCTTGAAACTTATAGGAATAAGTTCGAAAGAGCTTAAGAGAGTCATAAACTATTTTCATAAGCTCTGTATAAGCTCTTCCTAATGCCTCCCTAGTGTTATTGTGTAAGTTTTGAGTTTTTTAACTGTAGTGTTCATAATAATGGTTTGACGTAGTGTGCATCAGCTTTCCTGCATTTCAGGTTAAGTGCTTAGAATTTATGGTGTTGTCCTTCGTCCATACCTATCTCCCTGTATAAGATATAGTAGGATCTGTGAAACAGAAATCTGCATTGCTTATGCCCATTGTATTTTAATGGCAGAGTCAATAGAGAAAAGCCATCTTTCTATTCCGGGCTACTGATTCCAATCTCCTTCTTCGGTTTGGACTGCTAAAACAGGTTTGCATTGGTAAGAATTCTAGAGTGCTACCGATAGGTTGTCAATTAAATTTGTGTATATTGTTTAAATATATTTCTTATATTTAGTTACATCACACTTACTTTTCAGTTAATGAAATCAACATAAACTAAGTGGGGATAAATGTTTAATACAACATCAACTAGCATATTATAATATGAGCTAATGGTAAATGTTTTACACATGTTTTATGCTCAAAGGGTTATTACTATGGTAAGGTATTTTATATTTAATATTTTAAAACAACTATCCTCATTACTCCCAAGTTGTGTCTGTTTATTGATGGAAACAGTAACTCAAGACAATAACTCCATGTGACAACCCTCAAATGCAATTATGTAGTTAAGTGTGAAATGATGATAGGCCTATGGGTCAAGAGAATGGTAGGCACGTAAGTGTTAAGTAGCCTAACCAACAACGAAAAGCCTACCCCAAACATGCAAGGTTTATGTGAGGAAGAGATGTAGAGCCTAAGGGAATCATCTTGAGGTAATCTAGCTGGATGATTGTTAGGGAATGCTTACATGTTCTGTTGTAGGTATGGGGGGTGATTCTGAAGTGACCATTAAGATTTTTTGTCATTTGGGAATGAGGAGCTTGTTGCTTCCTTGAACAGTTTGATTCCTCTAATTGTGTTGCCTTTTTGCTGCTGTAACCAAGGAAAATTCCTTTTATTAGAGGGCATCTTCTCTTTTAGTAAATAATACCTTATAGTATGCATTTTCAACTTTAAATCTATCAAATGATGTGATTGTTAAGGAGTCCATTAATCAACAAGCACAGCATTACGAATTAAAAAGAATCAGGCCTTAGAATCTGATCAAGACTGTGTCATTCACACCAAGTCACCGATTAACTATATCATTAAGTGGGGGTTAAACATGTCTTCGTAGATGTATGAAGTGCTCCCAAAAGGCCAAAACTAACAAATTGTGGTACCCATAGTTCAGAGTAATTGCACAATTTAAAGGCTAAAATTTGGACAAGTGTTTAAGAGAGCACCAAGTCTTGGCCTAGTCATGGATGAGCAATACACACATACCCAAAATCTCTGTTTAGAAAGTGAAGGATCATGTGCGCTGTTTTGGAGTTGTTCATGTACAAACGGTGAATTTTTGAGAGTCATCTTACACCAGACCCAAGGTTTAATTCCATAAAGTAGGAAAAGATAGAAACAACTTGACAAGCACAATACCTTGATTTTAGCAAGTGTTCATGGCTCATGAGGGAGAAAATGACATGAACTGTAACAAATTTCTTTCATTTAAACTCAAATAAATCTACAAATAGCTGTGAAGTTTTAGCGAGAACATAGGTGATCTGTCATTACCTTGAGTGGTTGATTGACTGGTGACTTGTATGAACTTCATGTCCCCTATCTTTTTCATTCTTCAATTTTTCTTCCCTTTTCAAATGTTTCTCTCAGTTTTGACAGAAACCAAGGTTCTCTCTATTTTTTTGTGGTCTCTGAGTCACCTTCTTTCCCTCTTATAAAAGGCGTTACATGTTTTAAAGAATATTTTGAGCTTAAAGGTAATTATCAAACATTAGAAAATTTAAATGGAAATAAATTAATAATTAAATTAAGATGCTAATTTCTTTCAAGTTCAGAAAAAATACTTAATATATTTTAGAGGGTGTTTCATTTTCCATATTCTATCCAGACTGTTTCCTGTTTTGTAGGTTAATATCTTATGCCCACAAGTCCTGTCTAATGATAAAAATAACTATTATAAAAGTGAAAAACAATACATCAGAAATTCTTTTCATATGTAATCACAACTTAGTGCAATAGTAATTCCTTAATTTTTTTTTCTGAATATCAGCTATTATTGGTTGATTATTCTGTTTGGGATTTTTAAGGATTCAATTGAATTAATTAATTTTTTTGTAACTAAAGTGAAAAGTAGGTCAATCTTCAGGATCAGAAATCTATATTAATCTCTTGTATCCCTTTGAGAAGTCACTGGGAGAAGTGATAGCAGCACACTGATGAGTAACAGTGGGACACTCAAGTCTTCAAGGTCTGAATTGGATCTTGATCGACCCAACATTGAGGATTACCTCCCTTCAGGATCCTCCATTCAACAAGAACCTCATGGAAAGCTTTTACTGTATGCCTTCCCTTTTTCCTTGTCTTTCTTGTACTATTATTTTTATTTGGATAAATGAAAAAGCAGTATATTCTTCCCTTGATCTTCTTGGAGAATGGAGATTCATTTGTTGTCTTGATATCCCTGGTTTCTTTCTGATACCTTTTTCAGGCATGATTTGCTTGACATTTCTCTTAGTTTATCTGAGGCAGCCGGTGCTATTGTAGATGTAAGCTTTTGCCCTCATCTTTCATTTGTTGTTTTCTTGTTTGTGTGGTTTGATGTGTCAGTATTTTCTTTCTTGAGACCAATAATGTTGATAGTGTTATAAAGAAAACTTAATTTCAAACTCAATGAGTTCTCCATCTTTTGTAAGCTGCACACTGTCCTGCTGCCACAAATTTCACAGTTTTTATGTTTCATTCTCATGTTGTTTTAGGTCCTTGTGAAGAATGATTAAATTTCTATTTTAAAAGCTCAACCTTGGGATTGAATGTGTGTGTGTGTGTTGGGCCTTGGCTAGGCTTTGGTGGTTTGCTCACCTGTTTAGAACTTTTTATGTTGGGTAGGACTCTTTTACAAGATGCTTCAAGTCAAATCCTCCAGAACCGTGGAATTGGAATGTTTATTTGTTTCCTTCGTGGTGTTGTGGTGTTGTAATCCGATACTTGATTCTGTTCCCTGCAAGGTTAGCTCATTGCTGAATCCTAATACTGTTTCGTAATGCTATCAAATCTGGATATTGTAGAGTTTACCTGACAAATTTTAGATGCTTTTCCCCCCATATAGAATTAGGCACTAAGATTAACAATGTGTTAGGAGAATATAATTCTGAGGATATAATTGGAACTTCAGCTTTCACCACATCTAGTTCACCTTTTATATTTGGTCTATTTGTCTCTCTTTGATTCTTTCCATGTTGCTTGAGATAGAGAAAAGGATTTCTGAACTGCTTAAGGAAATCCTGAGCATGACTAATTATATATAGATGATTTACGGTATCTAATATTAGGAAATTAGGAAAATAAGGAAACTAGGAAAATTTTAAAAAAATAAAAATAAATACTAATTGTATTGTACAGAAAATGTACAGCCCCTAAATAGGAAATACTGTTAATAAGTTACTTTACAGTTATCTTTTCTGTCCAAGTGATCCCGTCCTAATTGATACTGCAGGGTTCTAGTGTTAACAATAGGATGGATAATATTTCTTTCATGCTTCATTCCAGTGCACTTCCTATTGAAAGGACATGACAAGTTAAGGAGAAGTATTGAGGTGCATATTCAATTTATTCTTGCTACATTCCATTTTTTTGTATTTAATATTCTTAACTCTGTCTTAATACGAAAACTACAGTTAATGACCACTCCAGCATCATGAATATAAATCAGCTCTAGGGAAGTTAACTTTCTTATTCACATCACCTTAAAGGACAATAAATTTCTGGTTCTGAGATGTCTAAATTGGTATTGATATATTTAATTTGTATGATATGCTAATAATGTTTCATAGAAAAGGTATACATCATTAATTGATCTTAGAATGAGAAAATCTAGAAATTGATCCTATAAAGATGAAAGTGTCACCAAGTAGATCTTCCAAAAATTTAGACCATCAAATTAGTCTGTCCAAAATTTAAATCATTACCATGCTGATCCTTTGAAGATTTTTGTACCACTCCTAAAGAAGGCTATTGGCTCTAGTATCACACCTCAACCTCTACTCCTAATGGTCTCAAAAGACCTAGAACTGCTAGTAGAAGTCATGGTAGCATGCAACTATCTTTCTGGGAATGCAAATGTTCTTATCAGATGGATTGATCTTCAGTTTAAAGCTACTTGGGAATCCTTTGATGTTATACAGGAGCAATTTCCACATTTTTTTACCTTGGGAACATGGTGAAACTTTTGGGCAGGAGTATTGTTAGTAAAAGGCCCCCAATTAGGAAAGTTTATGTTAGAAGGGAAAAGGGGAAAAATGGACCAAGGCCTAAAGGATTAGAATAACCAAGTCAGTTAGTTTAGGCAGTTGTGAATAACTGACTCTGTTGCATGTAATAGGCCAAAAGCTGATGAATAGGAAAAATGGGAGGAAAGATGACATTCAGTTAGACAATTAGGACTTGGTTAGGAGAGGACAGACTCTCAAATTCCTGAAGCTCTCCACTGTACTCTTTCATCTTCTTCCTCAGTCTTGAGTATTTCATCTTTCAAACTGAGACTATTCAATAAAGATTCAATTTTTGTCACACTCTTTCCTTTATATTTGATCCAATTCGTACATAGTCATCCTATTATGCACCATCCTGCTATAGTGCTTCTATCCAAGATTGACAACAATCATGGTATATGTACATTGGGTTGTGTCCAAATTTTTGTATCTCCTTGCATACTTTTAATTTATCATTGTAAAATTTTAGATTCATTTGGTTTTAAGTATCTATTATCTAGCTTCGCCTCATCTATTGGGGAAAACATGGCATTACCCTTTCTTCTTTTACTTTTACTATAAATGATAAGGGATTTTCTCTTGGAAGAAGAATTTTGATATCTAATTCATAGTCAAATGTTGGAAAACAAAAGATTGTTGAATGGTTATAATTTAAAATTCAATGATTAATTAGACTAATGGGACGGTTAGTAGATGTTGAATAATGAAAACCACTGGTAGACAAGTATTTGTTTTATTGATGAAGTGCCATACAACTAATTTTGGCTGAATAATTGGTGGGCCTGATTTAAATTTGTCCTCGATGTATTGATTTACTTGATTGATGCATGTTGTATGCATTGGGGTGCATTATTTTCCTGTTCTTGTTTGCCATGGCATGACTTGTGTATAGGCTCTAATGTACTCTCTCTTTTCTCCCTTTGCTGGTTATTAACTTTGGTACATTGTCCTTTGTTTATCAACTTGTATATTATTCATTTCCTTCAGAGGTCTTTGGTAGAGATGATGTGCAGTTTCTTTGTCGCTTCTTGGACTGGGGTTGTTAAGTATCATGGACCAAGGCCTAGCAGGCGACCAAAGCAGGTTTGTCTGACACTAACTAATGTTGTCTTATTATCCTTATTTATGTATTGAAAAGTAAATATTATTTATTACTAACTTGAGCTTCCCCTTCATCTGTTGAGCAGGTTTTTGTGGCCAACCATACTTCCATGATTGATTTCATTATCTTAGAACAGATGACTGCTTTTGCTGTTATTATGCAGAAGCATCCAGGATGGGTTGGTAAGCGTATATAGCTCTCACCTTTGTTAGGAATATAATACGCTATACTGCATCTTCATCCATAACAAGTTTTATGTTCTAAGCATTGGTATGATGGTGTTTCTGTGAGATTACACACAGGTTCTAACTAATAAGAGAATGTGAATAGTTCACCCAAATATGAGAAAAGAAAAAAACAAGAAAGAAACATAGGCTTAAGCCCTTTATTCTTAGGCATTCTATCTTTTGCTGTTGGGCAATTTAAATGGCTATCTGGAAGAATAGGGTATGTGAATGTGAAGAACAATTAGAGATGATTTATACAACCTATAGCTTGGTAATTGATAGACCCCTTAATAAAGGGAAATAAAGGCAATATTAAATAGTTAGTTAACTATTGTAACTGATACTTAGCTGCTGTAACGAATAGTTAGTTAACTTGCTGTAACAGAGATAGTTAGTTTGACAAACTAAGCCTATAAATAGAAGGTAATCAGATAGAGTAAGTGTGTGGATAATTTTGAGAAGAAGGTTGTAATTGGAGTGCACTGGGTCTCTTGAAAACTCAGAACTAGGTAGGATTACTGTAAATTTCTTCACTAAACTCTGCATTTCAGTTTCAGATAGGGGCTGAGGGCAGAATCATAGGGGTTCAGCAATAAAGACTCGTTCTTTTTTAGTTTTATTGGGTACCAGTCCCTATCAGTAATCTTGAATCTGTATCATAATTTATCTTGAAAAACGTTGATGAATTTTTTTAAAAACTTAGCTACTTTGCAGGATTATTGCAGAGTACCATTTTGGAGAGTGTAGGTTGCATCTGGTTCAACCGTACAGAAGCAAAGGATCGGGAAATTGTAACAAGAAAGTGAGTATAAATAAAGATGCTGGAAAATCTTTTCTTGAATCCAATTCCTTTGTACTTACATGAATTTTCATGTTTCAGATTGAGGGAACATGTCCAGGGAGCGGACAACAATCCTCTTCTCATATTTCCTGAAGGAACTTGTGTAAATAATCACTATACAGTCATGTTCAAGAAGGTATGTGAATTATTTGCAATTGCTGTCAATATAAACTGCTGTTATGCTCTACCTTATTTGTGGAATAGATTTTTATTCTTTTATTTTGTACTCACTGACTGCTATTCCTGTTTCCGTACTCAGGAAACTTTTATTGAAGCTTTCTAATTTTTAATTGTGTTTAGGGTGCATTTGAACTTGGCTGCACAGTTTGCCCAGTTGCAATCAAGTATAATAAAATTTTTGTCGATGCTTTTTGGAATAGTCGAAAGTAAGATGTTTCTACTGTTAAATATTTCCACAATGCTGTTTGTTGCTGTGATAGACATATTGGATTTCATGCATTTGCAGGCAGTCATTCACTATGCATCTGTTGCAGCTAATGACCTCCTGGGCTGTTGTTTGTGATGTTTGGTATCTGGAGCCCCAAAACCTGAAGCCCGGAGAAACACCCATTGAGTTTGCAGAGAGGTAAATATTCTTGATCCTGATCGTATGTTAGGAGGCAATTCCGAGATATGGGATTTGAGTTCCCCAGTGGAAATATAGGATTATAGTGTGGGATTTATAAGGCCTTGGCATTTTCAACTACAACTCTGGTTTTTGTGGTGTAGTTCTTTCAAGGTTCTTATCACTGTATGCTCTACGTCTGGCTTTTTCTGTGTTGAAATAATATCTATTCTATTTTAATTATACAGGGTGAGAGGCATAATCTCAGTTCGTGCTGGCCTTAAAAAGGTTCCATGGGATGGATATCTGAAGTATTCTCGTCCTAGCCCAAAGCACAGAGAAAGAAAGTAAGTTCAATTTCCAGATTTTTTGTGGTGTCCAACAGGCTGTCATATAGCCTGTATTGTCATAATTGGAGTTACAATATTGTGTGATTTTGGTTTCATAGTAGTGTGGTGGATTATGTTATTGGTCACACAATTGTTGGCGAAACATAATATTAAATGTTCAAATGTGTTGCTTGAGCCTTTCGTCTTTTTCTCCAAATGTAGTGTTGGCTCTAAGAATATGTAATGTTTTTACATTACAAATAAAATTGGTTAAATAATCGGATAGTTGTTTATGTTGCAAGTTGCAACTATTCTGTTTGTTAGAATTTACATGTACTAGTCAAGCTGTGTTAGATATTTTTTTAATTCTTAGACACGTGATCTTAATTTGTTGGTTGTCATGCATTTGTAGGCAACAGAACTTCGCCGAGTCAGTGCTGCGGCGATTGGAGGAGAAGTGATGTGAACTTTATGTATGTTGTTGTTAGTTATGCTACCCTCCGACCCTTCTTTCTCTCCCTCTTTTTCGAATTTGGCTTTTTAATACTACTATTTACATTAACGTTTATTCAGATATGCATATATCACTCAATAACAAAGTTGTCTGATGAATTTTTCCATTGATCACTTTCTTGTACAAACTGGTGGGATGAAAAATTTTGCCGGGGTTCTGAATCAGACAGAATCTTTATAAGGCCATTCAAATTGATGTCAGATAATGGGAATGTTTGGAAGAATTTATAAAGAGCTTATGAAAATAACTAACAATTCTTACAAGCTCTTTTGAGTTTATGGACTTGAAATAGTTTATAAAATTTTATAATTAAATTATGATATAAATTTTCATATAAAAACTTATCAAGTAAACATTTACCTAAGTTAGTATCCAAATGCATTCAATATATATTATGGTAGTCATTAAGTCAACTTCTATTAGAAATTGTACAGTGCAAATCATGGTTAGCGGATACTATAGAACTATATAACATGAATTTTATTTCAATCCTTATAATCTTTCTTTTACTAATCTGTTAATTAATATATTAATTAACTTTTCTATACAAACATAGCTTGGTTCGATGTTGGAGGCCATCTCTCTATATTTAGAGGTAAATTTTTATTTCAATCATTTATGTATCTCTTACCAACAAGAACACTTGATAGTCACAAAACCAGGAAAAATGGGACTGTTGGACGGTTGGACAAAAATAAATAAGTAGCTTCTTAATTTATAAAAAGCATATAAAATATTTTTGGAATCACCCAGGTAACGAAATCCTTTTAGTATCTCTGTTTCCTCGTTTATCACTTTACATTTTCTGCCATGTAAAATGCTTAGAAACAGTACCTCTATTCGCTCTGCTTCCCAGCCATGCCGTTTGCGCCTTCAGTATAAATCATCAAAGCGGAAAACACTTCGAACTATTCTTTATTTCTGAATTTGCTTACTGTTTTCATCTTCCTTCTTGACTGGTTTTGACTCTATCTTTTGTCTTTGCCGATTTATCCATATTGCCTAGAGTTGCATTTTTAACAGACTAAACCTTGAAGTGGTGTGATTCAATTCACAAATGTACTACAAACTGGTACGCACAAACCTTCACAGCTCTCTAACGGAGTGAATCTGGTATGGTTGGGATTACGGGGAGATTTTGGGTTTTAAGCTTTTAGAGTATGGTGTTCTTAGTTGAATGGGGTATTACATTGTTTTATTTGGTCGACAGGAGATTGGAAAGGGTAGTTTTTCAAGGATTGCAGGAACTGAAACAAAAAACTATCAATGATAGTATTGTAAAGATGTCTGAATTTACGATATCATATATACTACTCAAATTGTTTGTTATTAGCCTAATTTTAGTGGGTTAGAATTCAAAAAATGGTTAGTATTTTAATTTTGAGAAATGATTTTGAAGTATTCGTCTTTTGAAGCAGAAGAGTTTTTCTTCATATAGACCATGTTCATCCATGAGGTTATATTTGGATCCATTAAAAGTAATTGAATGAAGTGGACTAAATGGAATTTTAAGATGTTTCATTTTTGGGTTTGTTAAATTAAAATGAAACAAAATAATATATAATAGAATCGACGACTCTACTTTGGATTCTACAAGTGGGTTGACTTTTACAAACGTCCCATTGATCCTATGTGAAAATTTATATATTATATATTTTAGTCCCACCTCCACTACCATGTCATCATATATATCTTCGGTCGACAACCATCAAAATCAATGTTTGATATATCATAGAAATAAAAAACCCAAATAAATCCAAACTTTTAAGGTATAAGTACCAAAATTAAAATTGAGATAAACTATATAAAAAATATATTAAATCAAATACATATTTGGCTATAAGACAATCCAAAAGGTTGATACACTATTTCCAACAATGGTTAAAAATAAATAACCGATACATTGTCATTAACTCTCTAATGTTACTCACGAAATAACTCCTTCCCTAGAAATGGAGTGACCATTGACACGCATAAAAGAAGAACGGCCGATGTTGAGAATTTTATCTCGTCTGAGTGAAAATGGATCTATGCCGGCCTTGTGAGCTGCAATGACTCCAATGGCCTCCCAATAATTTGAGACATGCAGCTGCAGAATAGGTCATTTTATCAACCAAAATTTTCTCATTTCAATTGCAACATAAAGAAAAACGAAAGAGTATTCAGATGGTGCATACAATTTAATTTAAATTATGGCTTTTAAGCATTAACAATAAAAAAAACTTGCTCTTGAATGACCTAAAATTAGTAAAATTATTATTTTACTTGTTTATCTATCTTCACTTTTGTCTGAACTCATTTTATTCCTTAGTGAGCAAATCGCAAATATAATAAGTAGATTTGCTAGTTGATTTCTTCGGAATTTCGATTCAAATAGTTCAAGATCCTATCTCCTCTCATCTTAAAGGACAATTATACAAAATGAAAAATGGCGTACCACTTCAAGACCAAGTTTATCTGCAGAATCATTGAGAACAGTTTCATTTTCTTCCACAGTAATTATAAGTGGCTGCAAGAAAAAATTATACTGTCATACATAATGAAACAACAGTCCCATAAAAAATATTCTGTTTAGACAATTTGGTGTGCTGAGTGGTTGAGAGCTAAAATGGCATCAACCAATAATTGTTCGTACTGATCAAATAAAAAAATAATAATAAGGAAAAAGAAATAATTGTTTGCATTTCTACCTTTTTCTTTTCATTTCGTGCAAAAGCAAGAGATGCATCCCCTCCGCAAGCATCTTTGGGAAGGATTACAGAATCCACATCACTTGCCAATATGCAACCCTTTTCCATGGAGTTGGAGTCCATGACCATGTATTGTGGAGCCTTACTTAGGCCAGCTAGCACACATGGCAGGAAGGTGTACCCAATCTATTTGACAAGAGCAAGTTATTGACAAGTACTATTACCCATTCAAATGCTGAGAATGAGAAATATACAATTTATAATGAGAACAAAATCTTCTTAATTAATTTAATACAAGAAACGTTAAGAGCATCTTCTAGAGTTCCACTCATTCAATGGACACATCAATCTTAGAAAATGAACGACATGGAAAATACTTCAATAAAAAGGGGAAGCGGAAGAATGAGGATGTTTAGCATTAAACACTTCAAAACTACGTTTACTCCTAATGGTGTTATCTAAAACTTGGATTTTGATCAGGTCTCGTCCTTAGTTGTTGGCTATGTACCAAATTTTGAAAATAAGCAAGGGATTTTCATTTTTGTTATAATTTTTAACTCTGTGCTTTCTTTTTTCTTAGAACCAAAATTTATAATTCTTATATTCAAAAGGTGCAGAAAACAAATTTATATTACTTCATCTTTCCTGAAATTTTATAACATGGGACACTTAGATGTGAATCAAATTCTCCAAAGCAGGTAAGTGGCAGGGGGGTTGATGATTTTTGACCTCTAGAAGTCAACCAGCATAAGAAATTCTGAACCATGTAAAGTTGTAACCTACCCGTTATTTCTTATTAGCTTGATACAGCCCCAAGTTTCCGTCTGTATTCAGAGTTTTTAGCATCAATTTTCAGTAAAATATGTATAAGCAGACACATCAGACATGCGATGCATACTTTTGCTAATATCTATTTGTGAAGGTATGCAAGAATCAGCATGAATCATTGAAACAAACTATTGGGTCAACTGGTCAAGTTCTTGCACCAGCACTAGCCAAAGGCAATGAACAATAATGCTAAAACCTATTAAAATAAGGGAACAGATCAAGAAAACTATTCTAACACCAGCCAACACTGCAAAGAATTTAGGAAACTAGCAGTCAGTTAGGATTATTAGATATGTCAGTTCAGATTCAGAGCCAATTGGACAACCTGTCAGTTACTGCCAATTAGGGAGGAGGGGGAGTCAGTCATTATGAATTGTAGGGAAAGGTAGAGGAGAGTCAACACTCTTGAATTTCCTGGGCATAGTGTTTCTCTTTAGTATACTTGTTTTGTTCTTTCATCTTCTGGCTCAGACCTGTCATCACTGGATTCAGATCTTGAGAACAGAACACCATCAATAAAATTCCCATTCTTTCTGTTCAGCTTCATCTAACCTTATCCAGGTCCATAAGTAACATTTAGTTCAAAACGAGATAGCTACTGATTCTAATATACCTGAGTCAAACATCAAATAATTTGTCATTTAGAGGTTACCAACCTCCTCAGCTGCTGATTTCGGATTAAGAGATAGGCTCATGGGAAGTGGAGACAGTGCAGGAGCATGTGCACAAGGAATTTGGAACTCCTTCACCACTAGATGACTTATAACTGCCTCAACTCCAGCCAATAGGTCTATTCCCTGAACAAGGTAAAACGAGGGAAGCAAATGTCAGTAACCAAATAATACAATAAGACTGGTTCTTGAACAGCTGATCATGCAATTGTAAAGGTATGATTGAGAAGAGTTCAAAAAACAAAAATTAAGGAAACAGAGAACAAAATTTGCCCCGCTTTGATCGAATTTAGAGGACAGTGATCAGAAGCATATAAAAAGTCTTTTAACATCAAGTTAAATTTCAAAAATAAATATCAAGAATATGATGAATACATTGATTATGCTCTACATGAAAACAAGGAGAGAAGAACCGAGAAAGAAAGAACACCATCCATGATTTCTTTAAATCTTATACAACTTGCACCATTAATCAAATTACATTCTTCTAAATTTATTGCCGTACCATTCCCAGACGATAGTCATCTACATCATCAGTGTCGTCATCTGGGAAACGTCCAACAACAGCAATGGCATTCACTTTTGACCTGTTCACTAACGTCTGCACAGCTCTAAATAAAGAATCAGGGTGCTTAATTCTCCCAGTTGATTGGCCAGTTTCTGGATCCACCCACTTCTCTACCTATAAAATTTTATGCAAGTCAAACTATGGAATTTACACCAGATGGTAAGCTTGCTCTAACTTTGGCTAGGTAATTTAAATTGCTTTAAATGATGCCAGAAATTATAGACATGAATGTCCAGCTTCAGAAATAACTAAATACCGAGAGGTGAGAATAAATTATATACACCTTTAAGACATCTGAAATGAGTAAAAAGTTTTGCCAATTTTGAAATTAGAGAAATAGAAAGAAAAAACATAGAACAATAAGATAAACATTTTTATTTTGTCCTCTAGCGCACAACGTAGCATTTCTTGTTCAGTATTTACAACTACAAATCCAATAACTTTGATTTGCATACAATTTGTTCTATTAACAAGAAAACATGCAGAAAATTTCACCATTGTTGGACACAAAATTACACAAGACAAATTTGATTAAATTAAAAGAAAACAAAAATCCAACAACATGGCTAATGATTTTTCTGAGATATCACATGCTTTATATGACTTCAAAGTGCTCCCTAAAGTGAGATCAACAGCAGTCACATGTCTAATTGTAAAACTTCATTGACCTTTTGCAGAAGAACCAAATTACATGTCGTGCTGTCCAAACTGTGACTTTATAAACAAAGGTATGTTTAGGGAAAGGAAAATTGGCTAAGTACATGTTTGGTTGGGCGTTGCTGGGCTTCAGACACACGTATTCTTGACACAGTTATATCTAGGGTTGAGAAATCGAACATGCTTCTACAATTTTTTAATGCCTAACCAGACATGAGCTAAAATACAGGATGGTTTACATTTCATTATGCTCTTTAAAATATGATGCAGGATACCTTGAGAGGAGTGTCTGTGACAATGTATTCTACAACAGGCAATCCAAGGGAAGCCCTTGCAGCATCAGCTACTTGTAAATGGCGAACCTGGAGCTCCTCTTCTATTCCAGCGTCGAGAACTAATCCCACCTGCTTTACCAATGAAACTCGGTACATAGTTTCAAGTGGAAAGAAATAGCCTGATTAAGAAAGTTGCAACATGCTAACACACACCACATGACATAAACTGGTCAAGGATGCAGCTCATTCCGAGTCATACCCTATTTTGGTGAACAGGCTGTAAGGCCCATAACCCTTCTGCAAATCGGTCCAGAGCATAACCTTCAACGTATAATGTATTAGGCATCGGCCAGTATAGCATTGCTGCATTAAGCACCTACAAATTTGAATGTGTATTTCTTCAACACGATTCGAGACAGCCATAGTGGTTAAACACAGTAACATGTGAAGATTATTTAAAGCAGGACAAAATCAAACATATCGACACATGGATGTTCAAAGAGCAAGCTGTTCTGCCATGTGAAAGCCAACCAACAGTGTTATCATCATACTGTGCCCCATCGATTAATCATACTGAAATCACAAATTTATCCTACTTGAATGAAAACTGTGGAAGTGGGTACCCTATAGGATTGCATACCACGAGTCTGCTACTGCTGCAACTACTACTACTAATAATAATAATAATAATGATAATTACAATAATGCAGGTCACACACACACATGAGAACAATGCTAAAATATAATTAAATATTACAGATAAAAATAGAAAAGCAAGCCAAGATTCCAAGAACCAAGCACTTGCATAAAATCTCTTTAGGAATTGCAGGATCAAATCATGACTCATGGAAAACTTTTTTATATTACTTAAGCGCGAAAACTTTTGTTGTTTCTTTTGATTTTGAGTGAGTATTGTTGAAATAGGCACATACAAAAAAAAAAGAAAGATAAAAAATTAGTAAAAGATGGAGATAATTGTATGTAATATTAAATACAATATCAATTATTTTATGTTTCAAATAATGAAATTGTTAATAGACAATTTAACCTACAATCACTTCCCCTACCTCTGTAAAAGAAGGGGGGACAAAATGACTAGAAGGTACAGTTATTTTCTTAAGAAAAATAGAAAAAATTTCATTCATTACAAATTTTTTAAAACTTAATCTTTTTAAATATTTTTTAGTCATTAAACTTACATAGCAAGTCCAGTGAAGAGAGACGCTGAGCCTTGTGTGACAAAAAAAACCAACGGAATGTTTTATGTTGACAAGTCCTAAATTTTATATCATATAAAAAATCCAAAGAATAAAATTTAATAAAACTAATTTTACAATATTAAATATAATTGAGGCATGTACTTAAATTAATTCAATCCATATATGTTTGAATTTGAAAACGTGTAAGAACTGATTTTTTGTAACTCGAAAACAAAGGAGAATGAATATTTGTTACATAAAAGAGATAAGGAACAGAAGCGGTAAAAAGAGGAAGTAATTGCAGCGCGTACGTTGGGATGAGTGATAAGGCAATCGACGACGGAGGACAGGGCGCGGGTTACAGGCAAAGCATCACCAGCGTATCCACCAATAGCAGCTCCAATCCCAGTCGGCACTATCATCACGCTCGTGTACTCTCTCTTACACTGCATGACGAAACAGAAAGTAATTTGAGTTCTTATGAATTGAATCGGAAAAGGAGAAGATAGGCAAAGAAAGAAAGGAACCTTGAACGGTTGGGAAGAGAAGGAGCAGGAGAGAGTGGTTGTTGGTTTGGAGCGTGAGGGAGTGAGGAACGAAGAGGTAGTTGCAAGGTTCAGATTCAATGCCGCCATTCCTTTCATTCTTTCAAACAGTTATTATCTATTTGAGAGAGAGAGGAATGGATCGATCGATGGATTATTCAAACAAAAGAGGAAACCATTAATGCCGCCATTATTCTGTTTATCACTCTCTCGCCCTTCTCAATTTAGACACACTTCCGGATTTTATTTTTATTTTGCGATAAAGATCAAGAGTTTATCCTCAAATGATATTAAAAAAAAAAGTGTACTATAATGAAATTAATTTTTATTTTAAAAAATATAAATTATAAATTTGGATTAGATAATTAAAAATTACTCATAGTGTAAACATTTTTTATCAACCATAGTTATATTATCGAAATTTATGTATTTTTTATAATAATTATTTTAAAAACTATTTATTATAAATGTTATTGATTGATAATGTGAAAATTATATTGTCAATGTATTAGAATTAAATTTTTATTATAAAAATTTACAAACTTTAATTATATGATAATTATAAATTGGACAACAGTGTAAAATTAATTTTATATTATTAATATATTTTAAGTATATTCTAATTTTATGTAGTTTAAAATTAATTTTTACTATTAATATAATTTAACTATATTATAATTTTATACATATATTGAATTTTTAAAATTAATCAATGACTATATAATTTATTAAAAATTATATACTTTAATGTTAATCATTTAAATAAAAATAATAATTTAATTTTTTATTTTCCATAGTAATGAAATATTTTCACTTTAGTAATTCTAGGTGCGTGTAAATTGTAAGCTAAGGTGGTCTAAATTTGAAATACAATTTTCCAACCTAAAAGTGAAACAATTAGATAATTAAATATAAATTATTATTATTTATTTTTTAATACTCTTCTAAATATTAAATACAATTTTTCCAACGTAATGAGAGTATTTGCTCCTCCCCCCATCCAAAATCGCCTAATGACCTTTGGAAATCTTGGAAGATTTGACATGCATCTTCATGTCCCTTATGCTTAGGCCTCTCTCTCTCTCTCTCTCTCAATTTCTCTGTTTGAGAGCTGTCATCTATTACTATTATATCTCAGGTTGTGCTCGCATTACGTTCATTCCTAATAATCAATTTTCTTTCAATAAAATTTCTACCTATTCTAGTTCTTATCTAAACCAGTGTGACACTCCATTTTTCCTTTGTTTTCTTTCTATTGTTTTAAGCCCACTTTCTTTCACTAATATACTTTTCTTTATCTCTGTTTTCAGGTTTGAATTACAGCTAACTTATTTCATGAGTCATGACCTCTAGAATAATACGCGTAATCAATACATGGGATCTAATACCAACACTCTCCTGAAAATTGGTATTTATTAAATTTAAGTGATAATATATAAAAGTAAATCAAGGAAATAGAAAAAAAAATATAGGTATTTTAATTTAAGAGGAAAATAGAAAATGTGAATAAGTCGAAAACCTCAAACCATTAGTTTAAACAAACAAAAAGAAACATGATCTAAATGTAGTAAAGTAGAAGAAAAAATGGAAAATATTTAAAAAATTATAAAAAATAATTTAAGGTAAAAATGAAAAATTGATATCTAAAATGAAAAATTAATATAAATTTTTAAGAACAATCAGTTCAAGTTAATATCTTAGAAGAAAAACGTAAATTTAATGAAAAATAAAATTTTGAATGTAATTAATAGTTTCTAGCTTACGGATTTAGAAAAGTTTTGAAGTTTAAAAATAAGTGTTAATAATGAAAAGAATAGATTGAGGGGAGATGTGTTGTTATTGTGGAGGTAGTTATTTTGTTTTCTAAATATTAGATAACTATTTATTTTTACTATAATTAATCATCGCTTACTATGGATGTAAAGTAAAGTGTTTCATTTTCAGTGCTTCTTCATGAGTTGGTCAAGGCATAGAGGTTTGATTCTGTGTGGGAGGTGTACAGGGACATGGTGTGTCACATGGGTTTTCCCCCACTCTTATCACCTATGCCATTTTCATGAGTTGTTGTTGCAACCAATGTGATTTTAGCAATACACGCAAGGTGTTCGTTGAAATGCTTGAGAAGGGGATTAAACCTGCGGTTGTAGCAATACAGAAAATTTTCTTCTGTATATAGATGAATGCAAGAAATTAACGAGGAAGAATTGAACAAAGAAACAAACAGAATTTTTAAAGAGAAAAATGTAATTATTTCTTCTTTATTGGAGTAACTATTTATAACCTGATGGGATTTTATCAAGAATGATTATTGGAGTAAAGTAGTATAATTTTCTATTTTATTTTTCTACGAGGTTAAATATTAATAAATTTTTTATCATGTAAATAATTATTAAATAAAATAATTTAGATTAGAATTACTTTTAAAATAACCAGATATTTTTTCTAATTGTAATTCCTTATATATTTATTGTTATCCTTTAAATTTGGATTAATTATGAAATTTAAATGACATTTTTTATGGATCATTTATGTGCATACATTCCAGAAGATAAATTATATGAAAAAAACATATAATTTATACAAATAGAATTTTCACAGCAATAAAATTTATTTTTTGCAGTGGTTTTAGAGAGTAAAAATAGTTTGAACTTTTACTCGCCAGTATACTGGAAAATTCATATTTGCCATGGATTATTCATCATGAGTAGTTTGGTGGAGGTTTTAAACAACTAATAATATAGCTGTTAGAAATTGATTAACTATGATAAAAAATAAAAATAAAAAAACCTATTTTGTGGAGGGTTAAAATTGACACTAATAAAAGCTATAAATTTATATTCAATTTGTATCCTAGTGTAAATTTCAACCATAAAAAATTAGTAATATTCTTTTTTCTATATGTTTAAACTATCAACAAATGAATACAATAATATTGCAATAATGAAGACACTTGATGAAACTCAAATCCTACTAATCTTGTATTTGCAAAATTTTAAGGATCATTTTATATTTGGTACAATTTTTAATTTTTTTATTAAATAAAATTATTGATTTAATAAACTTAAGTATATAACTCATTGTTTGAGTGAGACATATATAATTTTATTAATTTAAATAATAAAATATTAAAATAAATTCATAAAATATATATTATTAATATTTCTTTTAATATTAAGAAGTAAATTTTATATATTGACATTCTACCTCTCCATAAAGATGAAAGTTAAGAGAAACAATCAAAGTTGGTAAGATTTGTTTTATGGAAGAATTCATATCTTAGGTAAATCCATGAGAATCGAGAAAAGGGCGAATATCATATTAAACATGCATTTGTTTGTTGCAGCCTTATTTTATTGTTTCTTAATTTTAGTTTTCCCTGATGATGATTTGATTACTCCATTCACATTAATAGGATCGGTGTTCTGATCGATCAGCAATATACATCATTAATCTAAAAAAAGTTTATCCAAAATTAAAATATATTCATAATTATTAGTAAAAAAGTGAAAGGCAAGTTCAAGACGGAAAGTTGCAAATCAAATAGATAATTGGCTTTAAAAATATCATAAAACCAATACAATTATAATGTTTAAGGAAACTTAAATTAAGAACCAATTGAATACAGGACTTTTAGAACAAATAATTTTAGGAATAGAGGAAGCTATGATAGTTAGCATCCAATTTTGCAACGAACATCCACGCCTACATTCAATGATTGTTGGTGCTGGAAATGTTTCCTATGTGTATTATTGCCATTATAACCAAGATAACACCAACGTATTAATGATCGTGGTGATGGTGCATGGTACTAAACTTTCATTTTTAATAATGTTCGGAGTCGAAATAAATTAAGTTACACTCTATTTGATGTAAATAGATTGATCTGGAAGTTTAAATTTATTATTTATCATAAAAAAATTATAAGGTTTGACTTATCACAAAATTATAAGCGTATAATTTTTTTAAAATTTATAGTGTAATAAAATAAATAAATAAAATTAAAATATATATATATATATATATATATATATATATATATACTAGATTAAACTCATAAGTCAATAGAGTAGATAAATGTAAATATATAAACGTAATATATTACAATAAATATAATATGTAAATGTAATATATAAAAATAAATTATAGATAAATAGGTTTATTAATAAATTGAACAATTTTTTTTAAAAAAACTTAAATTTAATTTATTTATTTATTTAAAAATGTTTTTTATAATTTTAAAATTTATTTATTTAATAAATAAGTAAAATTAAGATCGACTTTAAATAAAATAAATAATAAAATTCTATTAAAGTATCTGATTCATTTTTATTTCTAAATACTAGCATGATAAAAATGTAAATTTTATCCACCATAATTGATAATTTCAATACATAGTTAGTTATAATTGTATTTTGTTAATTAGACATGAAGAAATATAAAGAAACTTGAAAGGAGATGGAGTAATTTTCTAATATTTAGTACGTAGAGATGTCAATAGGACAAGTTTTATGCTTCATACCCATTCTTATTCCCATTCCACTTCTATTTTCGTTAGACTTTAAAATTTAAATTTCATTTTTTTTAATATTTTTATTTTAATTATCTTTTATTAGATTATTATATTTTAAAAATTATATATTTTTTTTTTAATTTAATTAATTTTATAGTAGAATTAGAATTCATGATTAAGAAAAAGTTATTTAGGTAATTTTTGTTTAATTATTTTTTAATAATCGCAAAGTTAGTATTTTTTTTTTGTCACTTCACAAGCTTAATGTTATCGTATTACATTTTGTACAAAAATTATGTGTGTATTTAGTTTCATCTATGTTCACGCTTTTATCGTTGTTGATGTGGAGTTATCAGTTACCGTTGAGACAATTGTTAGTTACTTTCAAATTTAATTTTCTTTGTAAATTAGAACTTCCTTCTGTCAATGATAGAGTTAGGGTTCAATATTAAAGAAAAATTATTTGAAAATTTTTTTGTTCAATCTTTTATTTGAACATGAATAATGGTAGTGGTCTAGAGGATTTGTGTTTCTTTTCCAAGCTTAATGTGAACACGTTGTATTTTTTGTACAGAAGCTAGTTGCTTTTGGTTTCCTTTACTTGTTAAGTTAGGCTTTGTTGTTAAATTTTTTATTTTATTAAGTTGAACCTAAGAAAATCTTCTTTCCATGTAAGTGTTGTTAGTTTTTTATATTGTTTCTTACCATCATGTTTTTGTGGTGCAGATTTTTTGTACTAGTTTGTTTATTTAAAGGAATGGTATCTAAATCTGATTCATGTCTTACTAGTGGCATGGTATCATTGGAGATTAGATTTTTCTATTATGGAAAACCTTCTATTTTTAGGATATTTTGGTTATTAAAGAATTCCAGAAGGAGATATTATACTATATGCTGCTAAGAATATTAACAATTTTTAAGTATGAACAAGATAAATTCATTTTCATTTTATATGTTATCATTTTTGTTTTTTTAATTTATTTCTATTTTTATTTAAGGATGTGTTTATTATGATTGGGTGGAACCTTTCCTTTGATCGAGTCTACATTCAGTGTTATAGTATAAAAAAATAATTGTTGAAGTTGGAACGATAGTTAAGTATAAAGGTTTGAAAGGTTGAAAATTTGCAAGGTTTGTTGGTTGAAAGAAAGATTTGTGAAGGCATGCATTTGAAGATTTTTTTTATGTTGTTTGCTTTGTTAATATTGGCAATGAGATGTTTGATCATAGGCTAAAAACTGGTAGTGCAATATTGTAACAATTCTGCTCTGCTTTACAGTTGTATTTTTGTCTACAAATGACCTATCTACAAAGGATTGACATTTTTTGTATCATGTTTGATATATTTGTATGTTTTTTTTGGTCTTCCAATGAATTATTTTGTCTTATAGACATGAAAATCATTTTTCCCAAATTTTAGTATTGTACTGTGTAAATACTTATTGCTTATAATATGATCATTGGCTTATCATATGAGAATGAATTTGTAATAAAAGGTTTATGTCATGTCATAGTTATAGATTTTTGTTGAAATAATTAATTTATAAAACTTGATGAAATACACATAATGTAAAGTTAAAGTTATTTAATCAGAACCTCTCTGTTTTTTTTTTTTTATGTTGAAGTAAAAGTAAAGTATTTTATGAGTGATAACATTTGTGATATTGGATTCTTCTCTTATTTTGATCATTGAATTGTAATGCTTGCAAACACTTAAAAATGGGATGATGGGAAGCACAATCCATTCCAAATAGTAGTGGTATAAAATAGATCGTACTTCTTACTCCATCTTTCTCTTTGGTTTTAAACATTAAAAGTTTTCTCTTTTTTCAAGATAATAATCAGTATCTAGGGTGACCAATACTTCATCCCTATGATGAATGACATTGTGAGAAGAAAATGCACAAATAAGTTTCAATTTAAGATTATAAATTTTTACTAAACATTTAAATCCTTTATTAAGGTTCCAAAGATGTAGGGAGCAACAAACATTTCCATATTGTTGAATTGAAGGTCTTGTTTAGGTTTGAACATATAGGATATCCACTACAAATGGTGCATATATGATGCATTGCTTTCTAGGTATGCTTTTACTCTATGGGGTGATATAATAACCACGGTTGGTGTTAATAGTATGTAGGATTTTTCTATCACTTGTCTTCAGGTTTTTTGGAGTAAATAATTTGTTCTTTACCCCTTCTAGCATGCAGTATTCATTGTTCTTTTTTTTTTCAAACTTTTTTATAATAAGTTTTGTTCTAATTTCATTCGTCAAACTAGATTTTTTTGGTGTTGAATTTGAACGTAGGTCCAACTGATTTATAAACAAGTTTGGTTGGTAACTCTGTTGACTTAATATGTTAATGATAATTGAGAGGCTTCTTTTATGTCATGGACTACACGTTTCAAGTTTTTAACTTTCTCCATTACCATATATACAAAAGTACAAATATATACGTTTTATAATACCTTTTTTTAGTGTAAGTGTAGATGTATGGTTAAAATTATACATGAGTGAATGAAATGTGTAACAGATCTTACTTGGTAGCAACATTAACTAACAAGGTGATATATAAAAGAAAATATAATAATAATTAGAAGAAAACATATATGAATATAATGAAATCCACTTTACCAAATATAACGGTTGCTCATTTAGTGATTCTTTTCCATCATTCCCTTTTATCTCAAATAAATTTTCAGGTTTAGGTTCGAGTATGCTTCTACATGACTAACAAAATGAAATAAAACTTTTAAACGACATTTGTTACATTAATCCGTGTTTTATTTCAATTTAAATGACGAACATAAAAATTATATTAAGGACAAAACAATGACCGCAGGAGCATTTTTATCAATTCAAGTTTGGGTATTTGGTTAGGTTGAAAGGAAACAATGACATGGATTCACTAAATTTGTCTTTCTTCTCCACTTGCTTTTTTGTAGTTAGCTTTGGGCACAAAATCTTTTTGTTCGAAACTAAGGAATAACAATAAAAAAAACTCTAAAAAATTGTAATGAAATGTTTTTAAACATGATTTTTTGTTTATATATGTGTACAAAAATGCTTAAAAATTGTCGTTTATGGAAAGTTAAAATAATGTCATTAATTCAAGAGAGAAAGAGAGAGGAAAAAAAGAGATGTAGAAGAGGAAGAGTCATTCATCAATATATACTAAAAAAGAAAAGAAAGAAACCTCTAAATATATTGTTTCAAATTTTAATCAGTAAAATAAAAAATAAATTTATTAAAAATAAAATAAATTATTTTAAATTATATTTAATAATGATTTAAGCTTATAAAATAATAGCAATATAAAATAATTTTAAATTTATATAATAATTATAAATTAAGCTTAAAGTAACAATATTTTAACATTTAAAATAAATAAATATTTTACCTTAAATCTACAAATATTATGCTTTAAACTTATAAGATAATAATAATGTAAAGTATTTTTAAATTTATATAATAATTAGAAATTAAGCTAAAAGTAACAATTTTTTAACATTTAAATTAAATAAATATTGTATGTTAAATCTACAAACATTATGGTTTTAGCTCATAACATAATATTAATGTAAATCATTTTTAATTTATATAACAATTACAAACTGAATTAAAAGTATCAATTAAAAATTAATTTCAAGGTTTACAATTAATGTTTAAGGTTAAGTGAATAGAATAGTATTATTAAAAAGTTTATGCCTTGGTCTACAAATTTTAGATTAATTGAATACAACAATATTAATACATTTAATAAGAAGTTTATGTTTTACGAATAGTAGTTTAGGATTAATTGAATAGAACATATTAGGATTTAGGATTAATTAAAATAAAAATAACATTAAATATAATTGTATATTAAGATTTAGGGTCAATTAAATTAAAAATTAATATTAAATAAAATGAAATATTAAAATTTAGGGTTAATTTAATTAAAAGTAATATTAAATAAAATTGTATGTAAGGATTTAGGGTTAATTAAATTAAAAAATAATATCAAATAAAATTATATATAAGAATTTAGGGTTAATTGAATTAACAAGATATATAAATAAAATTATATATTGGAATTTAGAGTTAATCGAATTATAAAGTAATATAAAATAAAACTATATATTAGAATTTAAGGTTGATCAAATTAAAAAAATAAAAAATAAAATTATATATTAAAACTTAGGAATAATCGGATTAAAAAGTAATATAAAATAAATTATATATTAGAATCTAGAATTAATAAAATTAAAAAGTAATACAAAATAAAATTATATATTGGAATTTACGATTAATCAAACTAAAAAGAAATATAAAATAAAATTATATATTAAGATTTAGGGTTAATTAAAATAAAAAATAATAAAAATAAAATTATATATTAACATTTATGATTAATTGAATTAAAAGTAATATAAAATAAAATTATATATTAGGATTTAGGGATAATTGAATTAAAAATAATATTTAATAAAATTATTTATTAGAATTTAGGGTTAATTGAATTAAAAAATAATATTAAATAAAATTATTTATTAGGATTTAGGGTTAACTGAATTAAAAATAATATTAAATCAAATTATTTATTAGGACTTATGGTTAATTGAAGTAAAAAATAATATTAAATAAAATTACATATTATAATTTAGGGTTAATTGAATTAAAACATAATATAAAATAAAATTATATATTAAGATTTAGGGTTATTTGAATTAAAAAGTAACATAAAATAAAATTGTATATTAGAATTTAGGATTAATTGAATTAAAAAATAATATTAAATAAAATTATTTTCTAGAATTTAGGGTTAATTGAATTAAAAAATAATATTAAATAAAATTATTTATTAGGATTTAGGATTAATTGAATTAAAAAATAATATTAAATAAAATTACATATTATAACTTAGAATTAATTGAATTAAAAAATAATATAAAATAAAATATATATTAAAATTTAGGGTTAATTGAATTAAAAGTAATATAAAATAAAATTATATATTAGGATTTAGGATTAATTGAATTAAAAAAAATATTAAATAATATTATTTATTTGGATTTAGGGTTAATTGAATTAAAAATAATATAAAATAAAATTATTTTCTAGAATTTAGGGTTAATGGAATTAAAAAAATAATATTCAATAAAAATATTTATTAGGATCTAGGATTAATTGAATTAAAAAATAATATTAAATAAATTATATATTATAATTTAGGGTTAATTGAATTAAAAAATAATATAAAATAAAATTATATATTAATATTTATGGTTATTAGAATTAAAAAGTAATATAAAATAAAATTGTATATTAGGATTTCGGGTTAATTGAATTAAAAAATAACATTAAATAAAATTATTTTCTAGAATTTAGGGTTAATTGAATTAAAAAATAATATTAAATAAAATTATTTTCTAGAATTTAGGGTTAATTGCATAAAAAAAATATTAAATAAAATTATTTATTAGGATTTATGATTAATTAAATTAAAAAATAATATTAAATAAAATTACATATTATAATTTAGAATTAATTTAATTTAAAATTAATATAAAATTAAATTATATATTAAAGTTTAGGGTTAATTGAATTAAAATTAATATAAAATAAAATTATATATTAGGATTTAGGGTTTATTGAATTAAAAAATAGTATTAAATAAAATTATTTATTAGTATTTATGGTTAATTGAATTAAGAAATAATATAAATAAAATTACATATTATAATTTAGAATTAATTGAATTTAAAAGTAATATAAAATAAAATTATATATTAAAATTTAGAGTTAATTGAATTAAAAATAATATAAAATAAAATTATATATTATGATTTAGGGTTTATTCAATTAAAAAATAATATTAAATAAAATTATTTATTAAAATTTAGGGTTAATTGAATTAAAAAATAATATTAAATAAAATTATTTATTATGATTTAGGGTTAATTGAATTGAAAAAAATAATATTAAATAAAAGTATATATTATAATTTAGGATTAATTGAATTAAAAATAATATAAAATAAAATTATATATTAAAATATAGGGTTAATAGAATTAAAAACAAATATAAAATAAAATTATATATTAGAACTTAGAGTTAATTGAATTAAAAAAAGAATATTAAATAAAATTATTTATTAGGATTTAGGGTTAATTGAATTAAAAAATAATATTAAATAAAATTATATATCATTAAAATAAAAAAAAATTAAAATTCATTTTATCATAATTTTTTAGAAAATAAAATTATCATTAAAATTAAATGTTTATTAATAATCACTCATTCTTAAGGATATTAAATAAAATTAAATATTATTATAATAATTTGTTATATTAAAATTTTTAAATTCTTTTACTGAAAATAGTCTATTATAATACAGATTATGGAAATTTAATAAAATTATATTTCATTATTAAAAATTTAAATTTATTGACAAAAATTTAGTATATTTTTTTATAAATAATGAAGATAATTTATTTATATATTGTTATGAAATATTTATAAAAAATAATGTAAAATTTTTTAAATTTATTTATTGAAGAACATTTATTATAATATTATTTTTAAATAAAATTTTCATAAAAATCAAGTTTATAAAAATAATAATTTATTATTAAGAAGAGAAGATTTAATAAAAATTTATATTATTATACCATCATTCTTATTTATAAAAGAAGCATTAGTAACTTATAAATTAATTTTATTTAATTAATAACCATTAACGTTAATACAAGAAGTATACTAAATTCACATAATTCAATTAAGTTATTTAAAACATCAATACTATTTTAAAATAAAAAATTATCTTATAAGTTTTAAAAATTTAATACACAATATGAACACTTATCTATTATAACTATATTATGTTTTTTAATTTAAAAATTTATTTTAAAACATAATATCATCAAATTTGATTTGTTAATCATGGATAAGATTCCTCAAAATCTAATTAAACAAATATCATAACTTCAAATATATATTGCAAGTTGTAATATCAAAAGTCTAACGATGATATCATAAATGTATATACATACCAAGAATAATATTTTTCAATTACATACCCATAGAAATGATAATTTTGTTCTTTAACATAGGTAGATTATGTATTAAGGATGTAAAATTTGTTTTCATATCACTTGGTTCACCTTTCAAGTTTGGATTGAATATTGGATTATAATTTTTAACTCTTTCATCAATTTGACAAATTTCTTTAGAATAAAAAAAATAAAATAATCGTTATAAAAAAAATTTGTCATGATTCAAAAGTTACAATAATAATAATAAATTCACCACATATAACCTTTGCAGAGTATTCAACAGGTATGTTGTTTTTATTCATCATATTTTTTACTACACAACAAACATTCTGCACATTATGTTGCATAAACCAAATCTAAATTATGAATTCAATCCTAATAAACTATTTAAAAAATCATAAAAAGCTTAAAATAACGATACCTTGTCTTTAATATTATATATGGAGAAGTCATTGTTTGATTTATTTCCAATTTGTTCAACCGCTCTATGCTATGAAAAGGAAAATTATCATTTAAATTTAAATAGTACATCATAAAGTAAATCAAAGTTTGATGATTAAAGAATTTACATTTGTTATTGATAAATTGGAATCTGATTTTGATGATGATAAATCTTTATCAATAGAGCAAAATAAATCCTTTGAAAGGAACATTGGACATTTTCTTATTGTATGTCCAGTTTTTCTACAATTTTCGTAACATTTTCTCTTTAAAGTCTTCCTTTTTAGTGGGATCCCTTTTGTCTTAACTATCATAGGATCACCAACTATTAAATAAGAATTGATTTTTATATTATATGCGCTATCTCTTTTTTCAAGCTTAGCAATAAGTTTATTAATATATCAAAAAATCTATCTCATTTCTTCTAGTAAGCTTCACTAGCTTGTTACAGATAGAAGATAGTGCTCCTTGATGAAGTATGTAACCTTTCTCCATATCAACATTATTTTCATTATCATTAGTACATATAAATGATAGGTATTCTAACTTAGTCGTCTTTTTCCACGTTTTACATATTAAATTGTTTATAGGTATTTATACCTTCATATATATATAAGTAGTTCTAATTCCTCCAAAAAATTTGTTTTGCATGTATGTTGAAGTCCACAAATTCTTTATTTTATACATATTCCTCATCCATTTATTCTCAGCAAGAGAATACTTATCAACTCATTTTTTCCATCCTTCCTCAAATTCTTCAGTTGGGAAATTACGATATATCAAATTGTTAAATTCTTTCAAAATTTCTTATTTTTAACATTCTCACTTGCATTTTTCTGGATATGTCAAACACAAAGTCTATATGAACAATTTGAAAAGACATCCTTCATAGCATCTCTCATTCCAAGATCTCCATCAGTTGCCATAGCTTTTGGATGTTTATGAAACATCGCTTTAGAAAAGGTCTCCAACACTCATTTGTAAGTTTCACTACTTTCATCATCAACTAAAGCAAAAGCAAAATAGTTGTCTCTCCATAATGATCATACCCACAAAATATTACCAAAGGCCTGTTGTACTTATTTTTTCCTATAAGTGGTATCAAATGCAACAACATCACCGAAACATTCGTACTCAATTCTACTACCATCGTTAGCCCAAAATAAATGTTGCAATCTACCCTCACTAGTAGTTGTAAACTTTGAAAAATGCTTGTCATCAGTATCAGTCTTTGCTTGCAAATAACAAAGAGCAGCAAATGCATCACTATTTTCTATTTTTACTCAATTTTCTCGATCAATGTGATTGTATAGGTCTTTCTTGTAAAATCCTAAACTATCATAACCACCTTTTTGTCTTACTAATAAATTGAAAATATGTAGTTTGAACATCATGCAAATACAAATTATTCACCTAAACCTTGTCTCCTTCATTCAAAGATCGATAATTAGGAATCAAATGTACACAATCTGTTGGAGTCAACATATGATTATGTGTGTCAACAAATTTAACTACCTTCCACTTTAGTGACTTATGATCAAATTGGACTCTAAATTTGACTTCATAGTTGGTTCATGTTAATGGCCTAGGATCTTGTCGATGACCCAACCTTAAATTATGTTTCTTATGTGTATATCCTTCAAGGTTGCAAACCATTTGTTTCATACTTATCCCACCCATGCAATCACGATTGACATCATCTTTTAAAAAAAAAAAACCCTTCAATCTAGCATAAAAGAAATAAAATTCAATAGTTTCACTTTCTAAAATAAATTCCAAACCCTAGATGTCATATGTCAAATTTTCTATTCTCTTGTGAAGGTATCTTTGTGGCTCTTCATCATAAACATCTTCTGTGTTGTAGCCATTACCATTATTTTCAAAATTACCATCACTTAATGTCATAGTACTACGTTTAGAAATGTTATCCATTTGAAAAAATCTACAAAAAGTAAATACATTAAAAAAATTTAATATTTTTCCCACCAACAAAGAAAAAGATAGGTTACAGGTTCAAGAAAATAAACATTCATTACAAGGAAACAAACCCTAAAATCACATACTCTTAAAAAAGGACAAACTACTTTAATGATTCCGATTACTACTCAAACAAAGGTGCCAACATAACCTTATCTTTCAAAATAGGAAAATAAAATTGGAATTCAAATTAGTGAAAAGGAACAAAAATATGGTAAGTAATATTAAACTGGATATACATTATGACCATTAATCAAAAACCTATTAGGCGCATAACCAAGGATAACTACAAATCATCCACACAATTTAATTATCAAAGACAAAGATAACTTCAAGCAAACAAACATTCATCACAAGATACATGAATCCTAAAATCACATACCAATTGGTTTGAGGTTGTTAGAGTTCAATCCTGACAAAGGAGAAACTACTTCAATG
This sequence comes from Canavalia gladiata, assembly GCA_037954105.1. Taxonomy (NCBI): domain Eukaryota; kingdom Viridiplantae; phylum Streptophyta; class Magnoliopsida; order Fabales; family Fabaceae; genus Canavalia; species Canavalia gladiata. The sequence continues at coordinate 39,315,442 of CM075667.1, read as the reverse complement.
ATTCCAATCATTGCTCAAACAAAGGTGTTAAGATAACCTTACCTTTCAAAATGAGAAAATAAAATTGGAATTCAAATTAGTGAAGAGAAACAGAAGCATGGTAGGTAATATTAAACTGGATATATAGTATGGTCATTGATCAAATACATACTAGGCACATAACCAACAATAGCTACAAGTCGTCTGCACAATTTAATTAGCAAAGACAGAGACAAAGACAGATTCAAGCAAACAAACATTCACTACAAGGAAACAAACCCTAAAACCACATACATTTGGTTTGAGGTTGCTGGAGTTCAATCCTAACAGAGGAGAAACTACTTCAATGATTCTTGTCGCTGCTCAAACAAAGGTGATAAGATAACTTTATATTTCCAAATGGGAAAATAAAATTGGAATTCAAATTAATGAAGACAAACAATAAATAAAAGTCATCCGTACAATTTAATTAGTAAAAATAGATATATTGTATATAATATTAAACTAAATATACATAAATCTTAAAATCACATAATGTTCTATTCTTAGTTAGAGTAAAATAAACAATTATAAATATATGAAAAAATTATAAATAAAGTAAAATCAACATCAATAATTTTTAACAATGTACAAATGGTCGATCACAACGATAAAAACGATAAATTGAAGATGACTGAATAAAAATGGATTACCAGTTATTCAAGATAAATATCATAAGAAATATTAATGTTGATAAACATAAATTCTAAAACCACATGCTGGTTTCTTTAAAGTTGTTGAAGTTCACACCTTTGACTATAAATGCTTAGCGACGCTAATCAAAACCTTAATATCGACATCACCATACAAATCGGGTGTTTCAACATAAACAAAACAGATATATTAAACATTATATAATAAAAATAAATTTAATTTTTATTTTTAATATTATTTTAACAAAATTTAATTAATTTAAAATTTTAATTTATTTAAATATATTATTATCCAAGAATTTTTTACAAATAAAATACTTCAAACTCTTTATATATAATTTATTTATAATATAAGATATTATTGACCATAATAAATACTATCTGACACTTATTATTGATCAATCCTGCTAAAAGTAAACTACCTCTAATTTTATTAAAACATTGGAGCAAATATCTATTTCTAATTATTTTATTTATTTTATTTTTAATTTATATTTTATTTTTTTAATTATGAATATAAATTTATAATTAACAAATAACCAATTCATATATTGACATTAAAAATATATAACAACAGTTAATTTAAAGAAAATGATAAATTTAAATTAAAAATAATAACTTAGATTAAAAGAAGGTTAGATTTATAATTTTTTTACCTGAGTTAAATTTTAATTATACATAAAATAATAATAATAATAATAATAATAATAATAATAATAATATAAAATTTTTATAAAATTTAATAAATCTTACACTTAATTCTTCAAACTTGAAAATATCCATTCCAAGATTCATAAAAGAGATAATTCGGGAAAATTTTCACTTTCCAATTATCAAAACTTGTTGAAATCTAAAAGATGAGATTATTAATACATATCCTTCAAATTACGTGTCCAACAATTTTTTTTTTTTGTTGCTAACGTAGAAAGGGAAAAAACATCCCTTTTCTCGTAGACTTTTAATGTGTATACTCTATGCTAAAAAGTGAACAAAACGTTCAAATTTAAAGAATTTTTTACAAATATTTTAAAAATCTATATTACTGCAAAAAAATAACAACATTCAAAATTCAGTGATCTTTTATGAATTACACTCATGTATGTTATAAAAATATTTATTATTTAATTTTTAAAAATATCATTAATAAAATATTGTATTAAACATTTATAAAAAGACGTATGGTTATTAACAATAATAAATAAAAAAATATGAATAAATATATTTACAATAATTTACACTCATACATCCCATAATTAACAGCTAAGAAAATTTAAAAACAATTCAAATAACTTGGATCTAAATATAACCAAATGTAAACCCCTTCCTATATCTATCTCGATCGAGAGTGATATTAAATTGTTGGTGGAGCCGCTGGCAATGTTTTGATGTTGTTTGTGTTGTAAAAATTGTATATTTCAAAATAGTTTTAAATATTCAAATTAATTTTATTAATTTAATTTTAAATATTCAAATTAATTTAAATAATTATCGTTATGATTTTAAGATATTTACAATTATTACTAATTATTGTAAACTTAAATTATGAATCAATCATTTTAATTATCCATTAATGGTCATTATGTTTTAAAAGTTGACCGTTGAGAAATTATTACGACATTATTTTTTTTGCCGTTTTTAATTTAATTTCTGACAGTAATTTAATTTCTAACCCTAACAATCTTCTATATATACCACTATCTGTGATGGGTTAAACATGAAGTGAAAAAGGAAATTTCTTGCTAGTTTTGTTCCTGAATGTTTCAGATGGGGCTGTTGTATCCTGGGGGATTACGCCATGGGCGGACAAATCCTTGAGGGCAGTGTAATCACACGCCTCAGCCTACGAGACATCGTCAAACTTCTTCAACGATTGTTCGAAATTATCCAACAATCTCAAGGATTTAACCCATAATATTTTCTTTACAATAAATTAGATTTTCTTTTTCTTTTGTAAGAGCATGTATATCTTTTTTAATTTTTATCTGTTACATTAATCATCTCTTTGCAAGTTTCAGGTATTCCGCTTAAAAGTCCTGTTCCATCTATGAATCATGGAATAGGTCGAGTGTCGAGGGACGCAAAGAAGGAACATACTAAAAGGAAATTTTTTTTAAATAACAATATTATTAATAATAATAATAATAAAAAATCAACCTTTTTTTTAAATTCCCACCTTTTGGTATACTAAAGATTCATCATCATTGTTATTAGTATTCTAATTGATTTTGTGATTTATCTTCTGCATCCTAATTGTGATTGATCTTCTAGATCCTAATTGTGATTGATCTTACTCTTGCTATTTGATGATTATCTTGTGATGATTTCTAATTTTAATTTTACCAAAAAAAAAATTCATAAATTGTTATGATGATTAATTTTTGGTCTGCGATTATTTTTTTGTTGGTTGTGATGATTGAATTTTGACATGGGATAAGTGCCATTATGTATGATTTTCCTTGGAATTTAGTTGGGGTTCAAAAATTGGAATGTTATACCATCACAATGTTTGTTGTTGAGACATAAGTTTTTGACTTGAAATCATAACCAATTTGCTTGATATCTAATTTAAATTTCAGCAGTAAATGTCTTATTAAATGAGTGCTTTCTCTATAATATTGAATGTTGAGAATATGCAAAAAATTTAGGTTGATATTGCTATATGAGATTTTGTTATTTGTTTTATATATCAATTTTTATTCTATTGATTCCTACTTGATATTGGATATATGAATAAATAATCAAATGTGATGTGAAAAAATGTTGGTTATTACAATAAAATAAATTATATAATCAAATGTGACGAGTACAAATGCTAGTGATTGCAATAAAATAAATCATATAATCGATTTTGTTGAGTATATTCAAATTATTAAGAAAGTGATATTAGTGAAAATATTTTGAGTGTGTTGCAACAGATTTAAAATATTCGAGAGATACCATTAATTATGGTATGAAAAGTTTTCCACTATATTAAAATAGTATAGTGATGATAAAATTGATTTGTACGAGAATAAATCAAAATTGGATTTATTTTAATCTTAAACAAGATATCGTGATTTGGATTATCCAAATATATAATAAAATATGTTATAGAGACCAAATTATTATTTTTTGATTTGGGAGAATTAAAGAATGTGTACTAAGAAAAATTCTTAGTAGAGACTAAAAAGAATAAACTATGTTTATTGTAAGCATACTTATGATTGCCAAGGAGCAATAATAAAAATTAAGTGATAAATTGAGATATAATCACATATGTCACAAAGTATTGTGAATGATCACTAAATAACTAGTGATTCTAATTAACGTGAAGTCAAAATGAAATTGATCTTATTTCTCACAAAGCAAAAAGCTTAGTGAATGACATCGAGGGAAATAAAGTTTTAGCCAAAATAAAATCAACAGTAATAGGAACCCAACCTTTGTGATTGGAGATCCCATGAAGAAGGTTCATATGGGTAATAACAAGTTATTGTTGGTCTTTCTAGCACCATTTATTCTTTGTTCCTATGGTGTGAGAAGTGTTAGACTGCATTGAACGAGAGGTTATTTCTAAGATGTTTAATGACTATCATATCCCTTATGGGTGGTGTATGAAATGCAGAATACACTTGATGAAGTCAACTATATGAGTGTCAAGTGGGGCCGCTTGTATGAGAATGAGGCACAATCTCTAGAGCACTCATGAATCGACCAGGCACGCGCATGGCCTATTTGTGCAAATACGGCGAAAACGGCAAGAATTGGGGTGTAATGTGACACGTAAACCTCTGTCTTACAACCAGGTGTTTTTGGTTCATAGAAGCTCTGCTTCACCAAAGCATCGTCAGTTAAGTTTATTTGTCTAGGGTCTGGTTCATAGTCCAAAAGACACCGGATCTAATGCATTTACACTTGTGTTAACCCAGTAAAATCTTTCTTTTGATTTATTTTAATTTTAAACCTTTTTGAAATAGTGGGGGATTGTTGTAAAAATTGTATATTTCAAAATAGTTTTAAATATTCAAATTAATCTTATTAATTTAATTTTAAATATTCAAATTAATTTAAATAATTATCGTTATGATTTTAAGATATTTACAATTATTACTAATTATTGTAAACTTAAATTATGAATCAATCATTTTAATTATCCATTAATGGTCATTATGTTTTAAAAGTTGACCGTTGAGAAATTATTACGATATTATTTTTTTTGCCGTTTTTAATTTAATTTCTGACAGGAATTTAATTTCTAACCCTAACAATCTTCTATATATATCACTATCTGTGATGGGTTAAACATGAAGTGAAAAAGGAAATTTCTTGCTAGTTTTGTTCCTGAATGTTTCAGATGGGGCTGTTGTATCCTGGGGGATTACGCCATGGGCGGACAAATCCTTGAGGGCAGTGTAATCACACGCCTCAGCCTACGAGACATCGTCAAACTTCTTCAACGATTGTTCGAAATTATCCAACAATCTCAAGGATTTAACCCATAATATTTTCTTTACAATAAATTAGATTTTCTTTTTCTTTTGTAAGAGCATGTATATCTTTTTTAATTTTTATCTGTTACATTAATCATCTCTTTGCAATTTTCAGGTATTCCGCTTAAAAGTCCTGTTCCATCTATGAATCATGGAATAGGTCGAGTGTCGAGGGACGCAAAGAAGGAACATACTAAAAGGAAATTTTTTTTAAATAACAATATTATTAATAATAATAATAATAAAAAATCAACCTTTTTTTTAAATTCCCACCTTTTGGTATACTAAAGATTCATCATCATTGTTATTAGTATTCTAATTGATTTTGTGATTTATCTTCTGCATCCTAATTGTGATTGATCTTCTAGATCCTAATTGTGATTGATCTTACTCTTGCTATTTGATGATTATCTTGTGATGATTTCTAATTTTAATTTTACCAAAAAAAAAATTCATAAATTGTTATGATGATTAATTTTTGGTCTGCGATAATTTTTTTATTGGTTGTGATGATTGAATTTTGACATGGGATAAGTGCCATTATGTATGATTTTTCTTGGAATTTAGTTGGGGTTCAAAAATTGGAATGTTATACCATCACAATGTTTGTTGTTGAGACATAAGTTTTTGACTTGAAATCATAACCAATTTGCTTGATATCTAATTTAAATTTCAGCAGTAAATGTCTTATTAAATGAGTGCTTTCTCTGTAATATTGAATGTTGAGAATATGCAAAAAATTTAGGTTGATATTGCTATATGAGATTTTGTTATTTGTTTTATATATCAATTTTTATTCTATTGATTCCTACTTGATATTTGATATATGAATAAATAATCAAATGTGATGTGAAAAAATGTTGGTTATTACAATAAAATAAATTATATAATCAAATGTGACGAGTACAAATGCTAGTGATTGCAATAAAATAAATCATATAATCGATTTTGTTGAGTATATTCAAATTATTAAGAAAGTGATATTAGTGAAAATATTTTGAGTGTGTTGCAACAGATTTAAAATATTCGAGAGATACCATTAATTATGGTATGAAAAGTTTTCCACTATATTAAAATAGTATAGTGATGATAAAATTGATTTGTACGAGAATAAATCAAAATTGGATTTATTTTAATCTTAAACAAGATATCGTGATTTGGATTATCCAAATATATAATAAAATATGTTATAGAGACCAAATTATTATTTTTTGATTTGGGAGAATTAAAGAATGTGTACTAAGAAAAATTCTTAGTAGAGACTGAAAAGAATAAACTATGTTTATTGTAAGCATACTTATGATTGCCAAGGAGCAATAATAAAAATTAAGTGATAAATTGAGATATAATCACATATGTCACAAAGTATTGTGAATGATCACTAAATAACTAGTGATTCTAATTAACGTGAAGTCAAAATGAAATTGATCTTATTTCTCACAAAGCAAAAAGCTTAGTGAATGACATCGAGGGGAATAAAGTTTTAGCCAAAATAAAATCAACAGTAATAGGAACCCAACCTTTGTGATTGGAGATCCCATGAAGAAGGTTCATATGGGTAATAACAAGTTATTGTTGGTTTTTCTAGCACTATTTATTCTTTGTTCCTATGGTGTGAGAAGTGTTAGGCTGCATTGAACGAGAGGTTATTTCTAAGATGTTTAATGACTATCATATCCCTTATGGGTGGTGTATGAAATGCAGAATACACTTGATGAAGTCACCTATATGAGTGTCAAGTGGGGCCGCTTGTATGAGAATGAGGCACAATCTCTAGAGCACTCATGAATCGACCAGGCACGCGCATGGCCTATTTGTGCAAATACGGCGAAAACGGCAAGAACTGGGGTGTAATGTGACACGTAAACCTCTGTCTTACAACCAGGTGTTTTTGGTTCATAGAAGCTCTGCTTCACCAAAGCATCGTCAGTTAAGTTTATTTGTCTAGGGTCTGGTTCATAGTCCAAAAGACACCGGATCTAATGCATTTACACTTGTGTTAACCCAGTAAAATCTTTCTTTTGATTTATTTTAATTTTAAACCTTTTTGAAATAGTGGGGGATTGTTGTAAAAATTGTATATTTCAAAATAGTTTTAAATATTCAAATTAATCTTATTAATTTAATTTTAAATATTCAAATTAATTTAAATAATTATCGTTATGATTTTAAGATATTTACAATTATTACTAATTATTGTAAACTTAAATTATGAATCAATCATTTTAATTATCCATTAATGGTCATTATGTTTTAAAAGTTGACCGTTGAGAAATTATTACGATATTATTTTTTTTGCCGTTTTTAATTTAATTTCTGACAGGAATTTAATTTCTAACCCTAACAATCTTCTATATATACCACTATCTGTGATGGGTTAAACATGAAGTGAAAAAGGAAATTTCTTGCTAGTTTTGTTCCTAAATATTTCAGATGAGGCTGTTGTATCCTGGGGGATTACGTCATGGGCGGACAAATCCTTGAGGGCAGTGTAATCACGTCTCAGCCTACGAGACATCGTCAAACTTTTTCAACGATTGTTCGAAATTATCCAACAGTTTGGAGGTCGAATGAGATTCACGTAGGAACTGAACTGTGATAACTAGACGATGCTCGTGACGAGTGAGTGTTTCACAATTCAGAGGATTTGAAAGCTTTGGGGAAGGTAGAAGACGTACACACAATGACGAATTTCGAGCTGTATTGGAAAATGTTAAAAGTTTTTTTAATAATAATAAAAAAAAAAGAAATAAGATAAGAAAACATGCCGTGTTAGGAGGGTTTTTTGTTTTTTTGTTTTACATGAGGGATTACATTAGTTACATACATTTGAACCCATTTTTTTTTTTAAATAATCTAAAAAGTTAACCTTTAAATTTTAAAAATGCTACTGTCCATTTTTCTACCTCAATTATATATGTAATAAATGATTAAAAATTCATTGTAGAGTTACTTTTGGGTACTAGTAAGTAGTAACTAAATCATATTTTACTATTTTTTAAATAATTGTTTGACGGACAAATGTAAACATGGATCTATATATACAATTGTGCATAAAAATAATCGTAAGGAGATACATCAAGGAAAGCGTCCAAATATAAGCGAGGCATCTCTGAAGTCTCAATTCAACAAGAAAATGACCTGTTACTTACTCACCATAAACACAGATATATGTGTTGTTAAAGTCTCATACCTTCTTAATTATTATCATTCTTTTGGTGTCCCTTTCCTATGATTTTTTTCTGTAAACTATTTATGCTATTTCCTCTGACTTTAGTGTTTTCTTAATGTTACAACTATCTTAAAGACGCATCGTTTGTCTCCATGTTAATTATTTGTGCATAAAAGATTCCTTCAATTCTGACTATTTATTTTAATGTGCACATTTCAATTTTTTTTGTTTGTATTTTAATCTATTTACTACGCGTTATGGATTTATTAATATAACAAAATTGTTTCTATCGGAAGCATTTGTTTTGATCCTTTTGTATGTTGGTGTTTATTGCCGGCCGCAAACAGAACAAATGGCCACTTTTTTATTTATTAATATGGTTTTTTCTATATGTATATATATAAATTATTTATACCGGATTTGTTAAACACAAAGGTTTTGATTTGGTTTTCTCCATTCTTTCTTTCCAAATTGAGAATAAACGTGACCTTAAAGCCTCTGGGTTTTCATCTTTGGGTCGAAAGTCACAGAACGAAGAGGTAAAGCATTTGTGTTTATGAATCTTGCTTTATATATCCTGCTATTTCATATTTTGTTGTTCTACTGAAAAATGGTTGGTAGATTAAAAGAACTTAATTGCTGAGAATTGAATTTAGAATTATGAGATGATAGGTTTCATGTCTTTCATTGTTTGAAGGATTATTAAGTATATATCATTCTAATGTTCTTTGTTATGTACTGGTGAGCATTAAGAAAGAGAAAATACGACAAAAAAAGGTACAATTATTATTCCGAAGCAGAAATAATTAAACTTATTCTAATTTTATTTATCCCTCTTCTTCCCCACACACGCAGGGAGCAAGTTCTTCTGAAACGAACTAACAATATTTATAAATCAATTTTAAATATTCACATATATATATATATAAAACTAAAGTAATCTTTAAAAGATTCTTTTCCTGGCCTCTTCTGAATTGGCATATATTCAATCTTAAATCTTTAGGCTATATTGCTCACTTGTATGCACGAGTGGGTATTGCATTAAGTTGCACCTGATTATTCTAAACTTGAGGGCAGGTTAGTTATTCTCAATGGTGCTTTACCATACTAATTATTAACCTCAGTTTATATATTTGATTTTAAATATTTAAAATTGATAATTTTTTTGACAAAATAAATATTTATTATATTAAAAATACAAATGTTTTAGAGGTTAAGATTTTTGAAACTGAATTTATTAATACAGGTTAAATGAAATTTCCAATCCTTCGAAAAATTTCCCTATACTTAATAACAGGAAATTGTAGTTTCTGATGTGTGTGAGGCATTCCCAACTCCAAAAGTAGCAGGATCTCTGTATAAGCTTGCGAGTTGCCATATACACTGGACTTGAGTTGTGCTAGAATCTTAACTGTGCTAAGTTCTTTGGTTAAAATTATTATGATTAAATATGTTTTTTAATTTTTTAATATTTTTAAAATTTTAAAATAATTGATTTGTATTCTTCAATTTTTAAAATAGATTTTTATTTTTATTTTCTCATATTCATGTGTGAAACATTAATATATTGTATTATGTTTAACTTATATTATTATTAGTATCAACATATTACATAATATATAGTGGGGTAGAATACATCTGTACTTGCAGGGTTGACTACTATTTAATTTAATATTTATTATAATGATTGTGATTTGATAAAAAAAACAAAATTATGTTCCCAAACGGCACGGCATATTGTGGTAGAAATTTTCTTTCCCTTTTTTGTGACATCATCCACTTTTTGGACAAAAGAAATTTTAAAACAGAGAGATAGTAAATTGCAAGAATTTAAAATTTTAAAACATACCAAGCACAAAGTAAACACTAGTTTAAGGTATAATTAAGTATCCATTTAATTTAGAATTTATTTTAATAAAACTGATTTTGAATAGTTTAATTTTAATTAATATAATTTTATTTTTATTTTCTTTTTTACATATCCAAACTTTTATAAATTTTTAACTATTTAAACAACATGTTTTTTTTTATTTTTATAAATTCCTTTTTTATTCTTTTTATTTTGTTTTTATTTAAAACTATTATTTTTTGCTAGTGAGTTATATTTTGTATTATTTTAATCAATTCAAAATAATAAAATGTAAACAAAAAGAAAAAAAAAATTGAATGATGGTGTAAAATTATGACCAGTTAAATATAAAGTAATTCATGATTAAAGGTAATAATATAAAGTTATTAGAACTAATTTAGTAAGAAGGTGGATTAAAATAATTTTTAAGTAATTAAGAATTAAAATTTTATTATTTTTATTATTGTTAAAAATATGAATGTATATTATATTTAACGTTTAGAAAGATAATATATATAACGGTGGGAGAAGGTATGTTGCACTAATATAGGTATTGTATGTAGTAGGATGGAGGGAAATGACAACATAAAGTTGAAGTCATTCCAAAGTTTGGGGAATTACGGGAAAGCACTTATGAACACCCCGTTTAGACTACTGGATCGGGTTACGGGTCGATCCATGGATGAAGTGGAGTTGGTGGAAGTGAAGAAACGGAGCCAACACGAGATGAAGAAAACGCTGACGTGGTGGGATCTGATATGGTTCGGAATGGGAAGTGTGATAGGTTCGGGTATTTTTGTTCTAACGGGACTCGAAGTAAAAAACGCTGTGGGACCCGCTGTGATTTTGTCCTATCTTATCTCTGGTATCTCTGCTATGCTCTCCGTCTTTTGCTACACTGAATTTGCCATTGAAATTCCTGTCGCTGGTATGTTCCTTCTTTCAATTTCTTTTATATTTTTTTTAGAGCTAATTAGTAAACTAATCATTCAATTTTTTAATGTTTTATTTAGAGTTAACCTGTAAATTAATTTTCATTTTATGTAATTTTAAAATATATAAATTAATTTTTTTAAAAAATAAAATAAATTAATCCTTTTATAAAAATAAAAAATAATTTATAGTTTTCTAATTAACTGTTTATATATATATATATGATTCTCAATGTTAATATAAATTATCAAATCATTTATTAAATTTAACAAAATAAAAATTCTATTATTGATACATTTATTATGAATCATATTTTTTTTTATCTTTATCTATATCTATCACACTAATCTTTAAAAATGACTACAATGATTTGCAAAAAAAATATATATTAAAAAAATAATTATTACTTATTGTTATCCGGTTTAAAAAAATAAATCCACGTAATTAACATGAAAGTTAGGTATGATATAACTAATAGTGATATTAATCTCAGAAAAATTATAAAAGCTTATTATATTCTAGTAATTTCTTCTTCATAAAAAAAATTACTTTTTAATATTTGACCCTTGAACCGTTACAATTATATTATCTATCACACATTTAGTAATCATAATTTATCATAATCAACAATCAATCGATTCAAATAGTATATATTTAATTTTTTAAATAAGATTTTGGACTTGAAATATGTATAAAATTTTTTTAAAAAATAATTCTATATCATGCTAAATACATTCTTGATTCGAATAAAATTATTTTTATAAAAATATTTAAAGTCTAAATTAAACATCAACAATATTTTTATTCACTATTTTAAAAAACATACTTAACAAATTATTTAATTAGTTGACAATGTAGTCAAATCAAATTTATTAAAAAAATAATGTAAAATTTAGTTAAATGTAAAAAAAAAAAAGGAGGCTTCTGTTATTATAATAAGGCGAGATAAACTAAAGATCTTAAATTTAAATCTTTTAACATATAATAACATTAAAATTTAATGAAAATTTTTGTCATGATATTAGTTTTACCAGATTGGATCCAAATTTGAAGGTATCCATATGATATTCAAATACGTGTGATCCTATAAAAGTAAATTGCTAACAGGTTTTGATTTTGAATGAGATTAATTATATGTTGAAATGCGAATACTTTAAAAGAAGATTTGGGTAACTGAAGGATGATTTGATGCGGTGTGTTGAATAGGTGGTTCCTTTGCATACCTGAGAGTGGAGCTTGGTGATTTTGTAGCGTACATTGCTTCAGGTAACATTCTTCTTGAGTATGTGGTTGGTGGTGCTGCAGTGGCACGTTCATGGACATCCTACTTTGCAACACTCTGCAACCAACCATCAGATAAATTCCTCATCCATGCCAATGGCCTCTCTCCAGATTACAGCCACCTTGATCCCATTGCCGTTGTTGTTCTTGCAATCGTTGGTGTTTTTGCTGTTTTCAGCACAAAGGGTACCTCACGTTTCAACTACATTGCCTCAATAATTCATGTAGTTGTCCTTTTATTCATAATAATTGCTGGCTTAACCAAAGCTGAAGCCGAAAACTACCGTGACTTTACTCCTTTTGGTGCCCGTGGGATCTTTGATGCCGCTGCGGTTTTGTTCTTTGCTTATGTTGGGTTTGATGCGGTTTCAACGCTGGCAGAGGAAACAAAGAACCCTGGAAAAGACATTCCAATTGGTCTAATAGGTTCAATGACATTAACCACTCTTTTATACTGTGCGTTATCAGTGACACTTTGCCTAATGCAAAAATACACAATGGTTGATGAGAATGCTGCTTTCTCTGTAGCATTTGAAGCTGTTGGGATGAGTTGGGCAAAGTACATTGTTGCATTTGGGGCTTTAAAAGGAATGACAAGTGTTCTACTTGTTGGGGCAGTGGGTCAAGCAAGGTATCTAACACACATTGCTAGAACACATTTGTTGCCTCCATGGCTTGCAAAAGTGAATAAGAGAACTGGGACACCTATTAATGCCACCGTTGTTATGCTTGCTGCTACTGCTATTGTTGCATTTTTCACTAGCCTTGATGTTTTGGCTAACCTTCTATCAATTTCCACTTTGTTCTTGTTTTCACTTGTGGCTTTGGCCTTATTGGTTCGCCGCTACTGTGCTAGAGGGGTCACTGTAAGGTTCAATATTTTCAAATTTATTGCCTGTATTGTTGTTATATTGGGCTCTTCTGTGGCCTCTGCGATTTATTGGGCCCAAACAACAAAATGGGGTGGTTATCTTATAACGGTACCTCTTTGGTTCGTGGGAACATTAGGGATTTGGCTTTTGGTTCCTCTTGCTAAGAAGCCTAAGGTTTGGGGTGTTCCATTTGTCCCATTCTTGCCATCAGCATCCATCGCCATTAACATTTTCCTTCTTGGGTCGTTGGATAAGGCTTCTTTTAGAAGATTTGGAGTGTGGACTGCCATTTTGTTGGTTTATTACCTTTTTGTAGGATTACATGCTTCTTATGACATGGCAGAGACACAGAAGGAGAAGGAGATGGAGAAACTAGAGACTGAGGATCAGTCAAAGTTGGATGAAGAAAATGGTGTTCCATCGGTTACTGAGTCTGCAACAAAAAATGAAAATCATATATAGTAGGAATTTTAATGCATTGATGGTTTGCTTCTTCTTTTCTTCTTTTTGTTGTTGTCTTAAATGCATTGATGGTTATGTCACCACATATGTACGTGATTATTGTTTCTGTAACAACTTTGGCAATTAAGATTTGCATGTATAAATGGTATTTCTCTTAACTTGTTTTAGCCTTTCTTAGATCCTATATGAAATAATGAAACCATCCATGGGATTGAAAAGGATCACTTTCTGCTAGGTCCATGTGTTTAAGATTATTTTATAATAAAAGTATTTTTTTTTTTCAAAAAGATAAAAGAACAAAACACTTCTGAATTTTAAAATATTTAAAAAGTTGTTTTAAATAGCATTAAATAAAACTGAAATTATAATTATCTTTTTAAATAAATAGTGGTTTTCAAAATTATAAATAAATAAAATACAAACTTTTTTTTAATAAAATTTCTAAAACTCAAAATACCTTTTTAGAAGTTTAAACAGATGAAACCCTAGTCATTAATAAATTATACTATAATTTGTTTAAATTTGCTATTGTCTGCTATGTTGGCTAATTTTTAAAAGAGTTTTCCTATATCTTTCTGTATATTCTTTTATTCAATATATATTAAATATAAAAGTGTATAAATTTATTATTTTCAAAATATAAAAATATTTCATACTTTATTTAAAAATTGAAAATATTTATAAAAATAAAATATAAAAAATTTAGAATTATAGTTCTCAAAATTTATCACTAATTCTTAAAAATAAATTTTTCCAATAATATTTGAATATTGTGAAGAATATGAATCATTTTATGACAATTTAAGTTTGATCCACTGTCTTAATTATTTTGTGGTCAACTATGAGAAAGGAGCTCTTTCTTATTCACTTTCTTTGTAATATTCATACCATATGTATCTTGAATTGTCATTTTAGTGTTCTTAAATTTAATCCTATTTTATTTAATTGATTTTCTAATATTTTGTGCTATTATTTTCTTTAATATTCTATAGTTTTTTTTGTCGAACATCACATATTTTTTATTTTTTATTTTAAAAAGGTTTGAGTCTTCTGATTATATTTTTAAGAGTGAATAATTACACATTTAATTACAGCAAATATTTTAATAACTTTTATTTTATTCCAAACTAATTTTTAAAATTTCCTAATGAATTTATAAAATTTCTTATGCTTTTACTCATGTGATCAACTTCTATCAGGTTTGTTAACTACATTTCTTTAATAGGAGTAGATAATATAACAAATTTTAAATAATTAAACATATTTGTATAAACATTAAAAAAATATTATATATATATTTTCGTCAAAACACAGAAAGTGTCTGGACAATTTTTCTTTAAATATATTAACATAATCAATGCAACTCGCTCGCATAAAATTGTTAAAGATACTTCTTTCTAGCTGCTTTGATGATAAGGTCAGAATTTAATCATACTATATTCTCAATGTACCCGCCCAAGACACCTTACTTTAAATTCACTATGAAAATTAAACAATTTCAAACATTTAATTTTAAAAAAAAAAAAGATTGTTAAAATTTAATGTTGCCTTCACAAGCTCAGACCATTCTCACATAATTTTTTAGCGTAATAGAAAACTTAGGCTTACATAATTTTTAGAAAATAATTATAAGTTGGTAATTTTATGTTTTTAATTATTTAAAAAAAATTGTTATCAACATAGCTCCGTTTAATTTTGGCTCACAACACGTGTAATGTGTATCATGTATAATAAATTACTCAAATTAAATAAGTTACTTAATAACACTCCTCGAAACCTTTGCACACTTGTCTCTTTCTCTCTGCTTTTTATATTTTTGAAGCAAAAGCTTCTCCATTCATTTAATTTGGATTCTCTCTGCTTCACCAAGAGTCCACTTTTTATATTCTCTGCATCTTTGGAAGAAAATCGAACGGCTGAAATTGCAGGGAATATATAAACATCAAAAAAAGAAGCTTAAGGGAGACCCATTATTGAATTGTAAATAGATAAAATAGTGACATGACATCAATGTGGTCAAAATTTTATAATGTGGCGTTTATGCTAATTTATGTGGGTTGCTTAAATGCTGTTGTTTGTCAATTATATTGATTCCCATTATTTCGCGTGAACGAAAGAACTAAAATTTTATTCTTCAATTTATATTAATAATACAAAATTTTCTAATTAATATTTTTAAAATATTAGTTAAAAATAAATTTTTTATAATATATTAAAATTATAAAAAATATATATTAATATTAGTATTTTTAATTATAATTATAATTAAAAATTTATCTAAACAATATAATACAATACATAAATATAACAGCATTTTAAAAATTAGGGATGGGTAAGGCAATATATATTAAGAAAAGTATAATTTTATATGTAAATTATTTAAATTTTATTTTATTTTTAAGTTTTTCATTTTGTATAATATATTTAATATTTATATAGGCTTTTCTTTATTATCATTTATTTCTGATCTTTGTCTGATATGTTAAAAATATAATTAAAAATACATAATTGAAATTAGATTTAAATAAAAGTATTATATTAGAGTTATGAAAATAATTAAGTATAGATACGAAGGTAAGCATGCGTATCGATGTTTAGTACTAGAACGATAATAATTATTATAAATTTATTTCTTATTTTACATTATATTATATTTTTATATTTTTATTATACATATCCATCTTGAATGAAAAATCGAAAGAGAAAAATAAAAATGTAATATATAAAGTGGAAAAATAAAAATAAAAAATATTAAATAAATATTAGTATTTATTGAATATAAAAAATTATAATTCATAAACTTATAATTTTTTTTATTATACAGATTGTAAATAATAATTTTAATTATTGAAATATTAAGAATTAGCTATATTAATTTTGAAAAATAGAAATTATTGTTATTGTTTTAAAAATAAAAGTTGGTTATTCACTTTAGTTTTTAAAAATTCCCAATTTTTATTTTTAAAAATTAAAATAAATAATTATTTATTTTTAAAAATTAAAATAATAATATTTATTTTTCATAAATTGTGTAATTAAACTTTAGATACCGTTCAGTTTCAAAAATAATTTATATTTATATTTATATTTAAAAATATTATTTTATTTTCATCTTGTTTTCTATTTTTAAAATTTTATATTAAAATAATAAAAATAGAAAATAAAAATATTTTCATAAATTAAACATGATCTTAATTTTTGAAAAATTAAAATAATTATTGTGGTTATAATGACACATAACATTTTAGTATTTGGTGTGATAATGTGAGGGGGAGGGAGGGGGTTTTGGTCATTTTGGAAGGTTCCAATAATACATTTGTTTCAGTTCAGCCAAACAGGAAAGCAGACGCAACTTTTCAAAATGAACTGAAAAATTCACTCTTCAAATTGAAAGGTCGCTACTTTTATTCTCACCATTCGACTATCAATTTGGACTCTACTGTCTTCTCCAACTTATCTCTTCGTTTAAAAAATTATTTCATAATTAAAATATTAAAAGTAAAAAAAATTAAGATTTTTTTCTTCCCTTTTTCTTTTATTTAGAAAGGATTAAATTTTAAAAATAAATTTCAAAAGAAAAAAAACTTCATTCTCCTTTAGGTCAATTTTTTTTTAATTTTTATCTTTATTATTTTTCTTCCTATTTTCATTCAAAAAGAAAAAAAAAACATAAATCGTTTTTGTTTATAATATGTCATCGTATTAGTCTCATCTTTCTTCACTTTGACAAATGCTCCTAACCCATTACCCAAAAATTCCATATTTACTTTATTCAAACTTTAGACATAGATTACTGAATAATTGAAAGTTTGATTTGATCCCAAATCACTTTTCAACTACTCACAATAAGGAACTGTTTGGTGGTGGTGAATATAGTGTGTTTCAAAGATACCTACAAGAAAAAGTCAATAGATTTGGCTTCACATGCAAAAAATGCCTTACCTTAGAGAATTTGTTTAACCCCACCGTGATTACCGTTCGCAGCATCGTTGAAGAAATAAGAAAATGAAACCGAAGAATTGAATTTAAAAATGCAGCAATTGGGGCCTCAAGTTGAAGATTAAAGCATGGTTGTTGAAAAACAACCAAACCTGAACCGAGATAAGGCCTATCACAAGTACCACACTGTAGCAACTATGCACTTGTTCTACCTTCAGTTTTGTCGTTTGACTAATTAAAAATTGATGTGACACCCAATATAATTATATACAAATAAGTAGCTATTTAAGTTCTTAACAAAATCAAAATTGGTTATCCATTAAAAGAGGAAAATTATTATTATTATTATTATTCTTAAAAGTAAAAAAATAGATCATTATAATATATTTTTTAAAAGATAAAATAATTATTTAATTTTTTAAAATTAAATGACTGAATATTTATCATTTATGAAATAAAATAATAAAAATTTATGTGACAAAAAATATAACTAAATAAGAATAAATAGTTATTTTAATTCTTAAAAGGTTAGGGATGAATTATATTAATTTTTGAAAGATAAAAATTATCATCATCATTTATGAAAAATAAAAAAAATTAATTTTCATTCTTTTTCATGAACTAAATGATTTTTTTAATGAACATAAATAACTGACTACTTATTATCTAGAAAAAAAATGATATATTTCATATTTTAAAAAATTAAAATAACTATTAACTCAATTATATAAATAAAATATATTTTTTGTAACTATAGATTTAATTAAATTTAATTTTTTTATTATTTATTTTAATCTTTATAAATTATCAAAAATTTTAAAAATAATCTGTATTATCATATTAGGATAATATGGCGTACTTTATATTCTTATATTATAGTTACTTATGTGTTATAACATGATACATATAAAAATATCACAAAATGATAATAAAACTTATTTTAAAAAAATTTAAAATTAACAATTTTTTAAAAAAAAAGATGTAATCATATTTGTAGAAATTAAAAATATATAATCAAACTTAATTATATTCATTTTCCCTTTTTATTTTCACTATATATACGTTTCCAAAATATATTAAAAAATTAAAATAAAAAACATCAAAATAATGTTACCAAAATTATTGAAAAAAAAACATTTCTGCTCTACTATTTTGCCATTTTAATTTGGAAAGAGAAATGCTAGTTAGTTTAGTGTTTTCCGTTTGGGTCGATTTTTTGTCAAAAAATTTACAAAGTTTTCAAACCTTTGCCTTCTTTTGTTGACCAAGGACACTTAAATCCACAACCACCCGTATAACTATGTCTTAGTCTCACAACCACCACTTCATGTGAACGTTACACACCTTTGTTGGTTTGTGAACATTAATTTATCCACAAAGACAAGTTGGTTGTTATTATCCATCTTGAATTGGAACAATATTTTGGTCCTTACATAGTAAAGTGAAAAAGCAAACCAAAATTTGAATAGGGGTAGTAATTAATACTCTCTCTCTCTCTCTGTCTTTCTCTCTCTATTCTAATGGGGAACAGTTTAGGGGGAAAGAAAACCACAAAGGTGATGAAAATTGATGGAGAAACCTTCAAGCTTAAGACCCCAGTGAGAGTGTGTGATGTGTTGAAGGATCACCCTGGTTTTGTTCTATTAGAGTCAGAGGCAGTGAAGCATTATGGGATAAGAGCAAAGCCTTTGGAGGCACACAAAGAGTTGCAACCAAAGAGGCTTTATTTTCTTGTGGAACTTCCCAAAGAGACAGTGCCAAGAAGGGTTCGTTCAGGCATCAATATGAGTGCTAAAGATAGATTAGAGAGTCTTGTTCTGTCTAGAAGGAGTGCTTCTGATCTCACAATAATGAAGCCACCACAACATAACAAGGTGGTGGAAGGGTCAGAGAATGGTAATGGGGTGAGGTTGAAAATGAAGCTTCCAAAAGCTGAGGTTGAGAAGCTTATCCAAGGATGCAAAACACAAGCTGAGGCTGCTCAGAGGATTATGGAACTTTACATGACCAATACCAATAACAACACTGAGGTGAAACACATGGAATTGCATTGGAAGAAGGGTGCAAAACCCGGAGATGCTCAAAGTACTAAGGCACGTGAGGTATATATGCTTCCTATAAACTTGACATAACAATAATGTTCATTGTGTTTTCTGCTATTTTCATCTAATTCGTTAAGTTTAAGAGCTTTTTTGTGTTTTACTTTAGACTAAATCATCACTTTATTTTGTTTCTAATGGCGGGCATTTTGGTACTTCACTTCATTTAAAAAAAAAATTTAGGTGCAGTGATTTAAGACTTTGAATCATTCATAGGGAAAATATGAGCTTTATGTATTGTCTTTCAGCTTACACTAAGTGTTAGAGCTATCAAATTTATTTCCCCCCGAGTTCTTATAATGTATATTTAAGGAAGTTGCATGCATTTCTACATTGTTCGACTTCAATATATTTGAGTCAATGCTTAGAAGAATCAATTTTTTTTTTAATAAAAATGATAAATATATATTCTAATAGTATTTATATCTTATTATATTTTATTTTTAAATTTTTTTATTATATTACATATTATATTCTATTATTTGTTTTCTTTTTATCTCCCTTTCTTACCATTTAGTACATCCTAAATAAAATGTATGAATAGCATTTTCCTTCTCCTAATACATCACTGGAATAAGTTGACGCAGTGTGCACCATCCTCATCTATATTATTATAAATAAACTTTGTCGTTTTACTTTTTTTTTTTTAGATTATTATTAATATTGATTGCTTGTTAAATGATTTATGGAAGAATATAAAGTGGATAAAATTACAAATACAATTTTTGTTAATAATTTACAAATTTAAAGTTAAATATAAAAGAACAAAATTATTAATGTTTATTACTTTTTAAAAAAAAATTAGTTATTTTTTAATACTTCTTAACATTTAGTGTATAAAATTATAATTCACTTTAAATACTTGTTATCATCATTATTATTTATACTAATATCAAATATATATATGCGCGTTGACCATGAATACTCTAATTAAATATAAAAGATGTATTGTAGTCATACAAGTTGTGTTGTAATTATTAAAGTAACAATTATCTATTGAATACATTTTATTCTATTATTAACAACAATAATTGTGGTACTAATTTGTAACATAAATACAATTTATTACATTATAAAATGTTCTACATATATAAAAATTCCAATATAATTTATGAGCTTTTTTCGTCTAATCGTAGTTCCTGAGTGATATTTTATCATCATATAGTGAAGAAGGATAAGCCTACAATTCTAAATATTTATATAGATATGCAATTTTTGTTAAAGAAAAAATTATTTAATTCATAACAATTTTCTTCATTGAATTTACGTCATAAATAAATAAAAATCAATAGCCATATAAACAATTATAAAAATATACAAGAACAAATTCCTTTCCATTCATGTTTATATACAACATACGAACAAGTTAAATAGCATGTAATATATGAGAGAAGGCGTAATGATGGAGCGATCTAAACAATAATCATTTCATGTACTCAATATATTGATACTCAAAAAAGGTTAAACTCTATGTCGTTTTCAAGTTGTTGGGTCTTCAAGGATAATGATTCTTTTCCTACTAATTGTATAATTTATATTTTATTAAAAAAAAAATAGTAATGAGGCTTGGCTAGCTAGCTATAGCATCATTATTAATGAAAGAGTGGTTGCGCAAATAAAATTATTCTGCACAATTGTATGTATTATATATGTGTCCAAATTTGTAGCTAATATATCATATCAAAATGATTAGGAGAGTTTGTACTCACTAAATTGTTTGTTTTGGATGAACAAATTCTCACAGAAAAGGGTGAGTTTTATGCCAATCAGTGAAGGAGGGAGTCCAATAGCTGTGGCTTCATAATCACTTGTTTCATATCAAACAAGAAGCTATGCAGTGAACCCCTCAATGTCAATGGTGCTGCAAGCTAGAGAGAATGAGCTTTGTGATGCTTATAGAATTTAATTAATGTAAGAGTGATGTTACTTACATCTACTGTATTTATGAATAACAAACGGTTGGATAATTATATGGGTGTTTGAATATTAGTTTTGTGGAACAGTATAATATGTAGTTAATTAGTTAATACAGGCACCTTTCTAGTTATGAATAATCGTGAACGAATGTGGCTTTGATATCAATACTCGTGAAATGATATGTACATTGCTGGGGAAAACTATTAGAGATAAATCTATATTTCTAAAATATGTTTTTTAACGGTATAACATAACGATGTTATTATATTATTTTATTATATAATTATTGATAATTTATTAGTATGATCCTCAAAAAGTTATTGAAGTATACTGTATCATTAATTTATATTCTTCTGATTTTAATTTTTATCATTGTAAGTTTATTTTTTGATTATTACTGTTTTAAAATTTTATTATTGAAAATTTGATTTTTAAAAGTTGGTATATATTTTAATCCTTGGTTATATCAAGATTTTTCATAAATATTATATGATTCTAACAATTTACACAAGATAAAAAAAATTTATTTTTTAAATTTTTTTAGCATTGTTATCTAAGATTTTAATGTGTAGATTCCATGTAATGAGCATTACGTGATTCCACATTAATATATATTGATGATTAAAATCGAAATTAAGTACACATTTTGCTGAATTTTTACTTTTAAAGTAATGGTTATTTTATGATACATTGTTTTTCTCTCTTTTTTTAATAATTTAAAAATAAAAAGAATTATTTAAATTTTTTCTTTTATATTTTCAACAATTTAAATGAAAATTTTTATTTTAGATGGCTAAGAATCTTATAATCATCTAAAATAATACGATAACATAATACATTTTACTTAAATGTATTTATAAAATAATTTAATTATTTATATTATTAAATATTAGAAACGAAAAATATTTTTAATTTTTGATTGATTATTTAGGAAGAAAAATAGTTTTTTTAACAAACATTGTAAATTTTTTAATTAAATTAAATTGTAACATGATATTTTAAGTTATTAAATATTAAAATTTTGAGAAATTAAATAAGTTGTGAATTGTAGTTGAACTTAGGCTCCTGTTCTCATATATTTCTAATTTAATTTATGATAATTTTTTTTTAAAATATAGCTTAAATACGAAAAAAAAATTGTAACAATTTAATTAGAGATAATTTAATTAATATAAAATAAATAAATAAATATTTATTGAATTTAATTTTGATCATTATAATTATTATATTTTTTATAGATAAATTGTATTTGACCAAAAAGATATTATTTAATTAGTATTTTTAAAATTATAAAAAAATAAATGATATTTTAAAATAAAATATTTTTTAAAAAAATTATAATTTTTTTAATGATAATAACAAAGAACAACTAAAAAATAAAATTTATAAATAGGATGCAAAATAATAAAAATCTTATTATCTTATCCTATATATTATTATTAAAAAAATTATTAATAACTATTTTATAATAATACTACATCATGTAAAATAATATCAAAATTTATGGTATATTGTAATAATATTATTATGATATTTATTTGAAATAGTAATTATTAATAAAATTTATTTGTCGTTAACTTATAAATAAGATATAGTAATAAATATATCAACAAATATAATGTGATTAAATAAAAAAATTTGACTAATCAAATGGTTAAAACTTTTTTTTTTCTACGGATTAGGATAAAATATCATATGATAATATTAATTTAATTTATTTGTATTACAAAGTGTAATATTATATAAATAAATTTTTTTTATTATATTTATTGATTGTTGGACTTAAATACTTTGCAATATTTTAATTGTAATTATAATATTGATATTGAATATTATAATATTAGTTTAATAATTTATATTATAATTTAAAATTTTAGAAATCATTAAAATATATTTTGATATAAATTTTTAATATTATTTTTTATCCTTTAAATATATTTTTTTATTTATTTCAGTGAAGTAAAAAAAATAAAGAATTGACAGAGATTTACATCATAAAAAATTTAAAATAATTTTTTTTAATTGATAATAATTTAACAAGAATCTTGCACATGAAGAAGTAAAGAAGATTTCAAATTGTTGAAAAAAATAAGTAATTAGATTTTTAAATAACTATAGATATTTAACAAGAATTTTAATTATATTTATCTATATTTATTTAAAAATTTTATAGTTCATTTCTTACATATAATTTTTTAATAATTTTATTAACTATAGATAAATGATAAATAAAGATTTAACCCTCTGATAAAATTTAAAAAAATAACTATTATTAAAAATAAATTTTTGTAACACGATAATTAATATTAATTTTTTTATATAATCAAAAAAATAATAAAATTAAAAAAGTAAACTGTCATTTTAGTTCCTGAGATTGTTATCGAGTTTTATATTAGTCCTTAACTTAAAGAAATTAACTAGTTCGTCTCTTAGTTTTTAAACCGTGATTCACGTTAGTTTTTTGGGGTCAATTTCGGTTGACGGTGGCTTGCTGACATATAACGTTACATGACGTTAAATTCCAACGTGGCCAGCCAGGTGGACCTCAAACGCCCTCGTTTTGTTGCACACATGGATTAACGAATATTTCTAAACGTTGTCCTATCAAACCGTCTAAGATTTGGAATTTTAGAAAGCATCCCAATTTGAAACCCTAATTTTTGCAATTGATTTGTAATCTGTAAATCATAAATTCAGGCATTGAATTGATTCGTAGTCGATGTTAAGAGTAAACGATAGAAGATGCGTACGAAATATAAAGTCAAAAACGGCAATGACGTACTAAGGAAACTGCTGAGGATCTTCATCAATATTTTGAAAGATTTGGCTGTATATCAGATGTTTATGTTCCGAGGGTAAGATATTAAGAAGAATGCATGTAATGAATGCTGACAGCTGACTAACTTGTCCGTCTTTGTTTAGATAGGGTCCTAAGAGAACAGGTCATATAGGTTTTGGATTTGTTACTTTTGCTAAAGTTGGTGTAGCATATCGTGCCTCTCGAAGGTCTCATGAGATTTGTGGACATCAGGTGCTTTAATTTGACACTTTGCTGCATTGCTACCCTACCTTCATTTGTTATAAGTTTCTGTTTACTCATTTTTCTATAATTGGAATTAAAAAGTGTAGATGTGGTGGTGGAAGGGATCTATGCGGGTGGAGATTAACTTCCCCTTCTTTAAAATGCCTATTCCTGATTTGAGCATGTTGTTCAAATAGCTTCACTAGATTTTAGCATCTTAACTAGTTGTTACCTACCAATTTGGAGAGAATATGTCATTAAAAGTGTGGATTTGTGGCTCTGTTACTACTTACAGAGATATCTATATGTGATAATATATAGCGTTTACATCAATCACATGATGCTAGAAATCTGTGCAGTAGATTTATATAATTTATGTAATGCGTGAAATTCCTTGATACATATTATCTTGCTAAGAAGGTCAAGATGATGTCAATGGGGATTCTGTTTATTATGTATTCACGTTTCAGAAGAATGAATTTATGTAACCTTGTGTACATACTTATTCGGGATTCCTTGTACCATGTGCTTTGTACTTTGCTACAAGTATAAATATTTATATATATTTTTCAGTTTAAATATGATTTGAATTACTAGTTGCTTCCATGTGTCATGTACAGGTGGTAATAGATTCGGCTACATCCGTTGATGATGGAGAGCCCAATGGAAATTTTATGATGAATAATATAGAGTCTTTTGGGGGATATGATGGCCCTGTGCGAACTTATGGGAGGATGTATGGTAGCTTAGACTTTGATGATGTGAGTATATACATACGAATGATTTTATGACAAATATATAAGGAAAATGGAAAATTGCACAATTTGTTAATAATTTGATCATCTAGTGAGCAAGTGCAGTATGTGTATGAAATGTTTTGTACGAATATATACATACGAATGGTTTATTGATAAATACATAAGGGAAATGGAAAATTGGATAATTTGTCAAGAATTTGATCTTCTAGTGAGTAAGTGTTGTATGTGTATGAAATGTTTTGTATGTATAAAAAAAATCAGTCTGGTTGTACTAGTGCTACTAGCATGTAAATATATGTACTGAAACATTGAAGTGTTGAACCTTGTTCTCAACTTTTCACCATACATTACTTTCTTTCACAGTGGTGCTATGGAAGGAGACCATCAAGAGCAAATTAGAGGTATAGACCATACTAGTAGGACAGTTTTATCGGTGCCAACGAACTGTGGTGTTGTTCTTTAACTATGATTTTTAAAATTGTAAGAACTATGGATTGGATTTTACTTTATTGTAAACTAGAAACACCCATTTCTTGTAACATGTTATTGTCCTGTATCCACCTGTAGTGCAGATGATGGAAATGATTTATTCTAGAACGATAATGTTATATTCCGTGCTATGAATTTTTCCTTTGTGTATTGTCAGAATAAAAATGTTTAATGTATGATCCAGAAAAAATTTGTAATCTTTTACCCGACATTTTATATTTTCTTATGAACCCAACTTGGACATTTTTGAGGTAGAACCTGTTTAATATATGTAGCAAAAATGTTTCAACTAAAACTTTTATTATACATTGAAGACTGCGTGTCAAAGAGTATGTTACACCTGAATCTATTTTATTACACTTTGAAGACTTGTGCCTGACAAATCGATCAGCACCTATTTAGATGATTTTGCCATTTGAAAAACTGACTCGATGTTATATAACTTGCTGGGTTAGTAATGACTATTTGTGCACATCCAAACAAGCACTTGGGCGAACAAAGAGAAAAAAGTAAAATACTATTTTCTATTCTATTTATTTGTTTTGAGAAAAAAAAATTATATACATTAAAAAGTTTAATAATTGTATTGTAGTTATTAAATAAATATTTAAATCTATCTTTTATTTATTTAATCACATTATTTTTTATAAGAAAAATAATTTTAATAAAAAAATTTAATAATTAACATTATTTTTAATTTTTAAATGAATAAATAAATAAGAATAAAATTTATTTATAAATAGATAAATAAAAATGGAGGTTGTAGAACTGTAGAAGATAAACATTGGGTATTTAGCAATCGTCCGAATTAGGTACAAGTAACGATATTGGGGACATAAATGGAAAACTTTATTCGTGGTCTCGTACATAATGGTAGACATATCAAATGATATTAAGACAATATACTAATTCACTGTTAACATAGTTGAAAATTGCAGAAGACCAAACAAAATTTGACTATGAATTGAAATGTGATTATTCCTGCTTTTATGGGGACAAAACCTTAATGATTTGCTGGAGTTTATGTGGGATTAATCATGAAGCATGGTTTTTCCGATGCAACTGCCTGGAGACCATATCTGAGGGTATTTGTGGAATGAAAATACTTTTCGAGTCTTTGAAACCTGCTGATCCTGTTCTACTATTATTGTTACTACGCTTCTTATCTTTTCAGCTTTCATCTACGTCATTCTCAGCTTGTTTAGAATCTTAATCATTGATGACGATTTTTTCTTTTCCAATTTCATCCGTGCTAAACACTTCCATGATCAAGATACACAACTGAAAATGGTTATTCTATACACTATGTTCATATATTTTATGCAGCATGACACTAGTTTTACTAAAACTTATGGATGGAATCTCCCTTAGTGAATGTAATATTTTGCTTATGAATTTGCATTGGACTCGGCACATATCATATGAGAAAGTTCAATATGCATACTGTGATGAAGAATAAACCTCCAGTTTTCGTATTGCAGCTTCAACCTTTGCTTTCTGCAAACTCTCCCATGCAATGATTTTGGCTTCCTCTCTCTGAAACCTGCATTCAAATTATAACAATGACATTATTTCTCATTTGCTCGCCAAATGAAAGTGGTAAAGATTCAAAGAATTTGATAAAACTGATGTTGCCCAAAAAAAGAAAAAGATGGTATCAAGTATCTTGTACAGAACATACTTGAAAATGTCCAACGTTGACTCTGCAATATCTAAACCAGAAGCTTGGAGTTGAGTAACACTTGTGTTTAAATTTTTATCAGTTAGTAAGCTAAACTTGGGTGCACAACGAATCAGAAATTTACGATTTATTGATTACAGATCAATTGCAAAACTTAGGATTTCAAATAGGGATGCTTTCTAAAATCAGAAATCTTAGACCATTTAATACGATAACGTTTAGAAGCATTCATTAATCCTTGTGTACGACAAAACGAGGGCGTTTTGAGGTCCACTTAGCTCGCCACGTTCGGATTTAACGTCATCTAACATTACACAGATTAATTTCTTTAAGTTAAAGACTAATATAACTCGATAACAATTTTAAAGACTAAAATGATAGTTTACTCAAATTTAAATTTGTAGACTCATATAAACTACCTTATGTAAATTTTTTATTTTCATACATTTTATCTTTTATTTATTTTTTTTCTTATTTTTCACTTAATGCAAACAAAGCATAACAGCAGCATTTGCTCTGCCAGAGTGATGGTTAATTGGTGTCCAAATGGATGAAATGTGACTTGACGGCACAGTGCATAGGTAATTGGGAATGGAAGGTTGCTGTTGCCGGCTTCAAATAACCAATTGCAGGTGCTGGAATGTGGCATCTCAATATTTTAGAGTTTAGAAATTATATATTATAAATAGATTAATAGATTGTCAATAAAGCTTTTAAAAATTAGTTGTTTTTAACCTATGATTATCCTAATTGATAACCTGGTATGTTTAAAAAGCAAGTGCTGCTCCTACACATACACCAAATTTTGGTTAGAGGTTGCTCTTATTTTCTTGTTTATCAAAAGTTGAAAGCTAAAATTAATCTGTGGGAATACATGTACAACCTTTATCCTTTTGAAAGAAATCTTCAAGTTTCAGAACTTCAATTCCGATATATTTTTGACGGGAAATTGATTCTTTTTCATTCTCTATATTGTAAATGCTATTTTTTCCTTAAAACATTTTTTAAGATTTTACTTGAAAGTTTAATGAAACAAGGAGAAAAGTTTGAGGAAAAGGGGAAGGAAAGGATGGGTAAATTCCTTGTTTTCATATGTAAAAATTTTTTAATTTTAAAAATTTTAAAAATTAGATATTTGAATAAATTTAAAATTTTTTAAATAAAATAAAAAAATCTTCTAAACATGACAGAGAGGATCGCAACTTTCTCCTTCCTTCCCTTAAAAAAACCATCTTTCTAGTAGAGTTTAAACATTTGAAAAGAAAAAAAAATTAATAAAATAAATACTTAAGAAGTAACAGTAAATTTTTTTCTAATTTAAATATTTAAATAATTTTAAAAATAAATGATCACTTTCGTTTTTTTAACTTTTATTTTGTTAACATATTTTATCCATATCTAACTTTAAAAAGTTAGATAATTTATCTCTCCCTTCATCATTTATATTTTATATTAATTTTTAAAATTAATTTTAATAAACAAAATATTGATATATAATGTTAAATATCACAATATATATTTAAAAAACATCCAACATGATATTTAATAGAAAAAATAAAAAAATCAACATTCTGATTATGAAAATTAATTTTAAAAACTAATGTACAATACAAATGACACAACAAAGAATTAACCATCTAAATTTTTAAGTTAAAATAAAAATTGAACATGCTAATAACAAAGTGAAGAATGAATATGATAGTTTATTTTATTTTTAATTTAAAAATATCCCAAAATCTTTCCCTAATTTTTTAAATCTTCCAAGTATGGAAAAAATAAAGTCATAACATCTCTCCGCTGTCTCCCTCTAAAAACTATCTTCCAAGCAAAACGGAAGTAAATCAAATCTGTAAAACCCTTTAAAGATCAAAATCTTAAATCTCTCTACCATTAACACTGAACCGATCCTGGAAACATTACTTCTTATTTTTTCATGCTTACCTATGAACACATGATAAACTGAAGTTTAATTTGGCAGCAGACAGAGCTTAATATTTCTCCCCACCACCTAACCAATTGATAGTGGCCAAACAAACTCTCTTATTAACAGAGAAGAAACGTTTCGGTAACCGTTCTATATCTTTGACTTGAGTAGCAATTTTTTACTTCATGAAGGTCACACATGACAAGAAAAAAGCCATTCAAGATATGCATGCAGTATAGCAAGGACCAGCCAAAAGCTATATATATAATATCTTTAAGAAAGATAATCAAGCTCTTCCAGTGCGCCTTCCAACTTTGAGTGCCAATTCGGTATCAATTTTGAGGGAGATGTCTAGTGCTTTCACAGAATGAGTCAACGAACCACTGCCAAAAAGCCAAATCAGTATACGGTAAAATTTTCAACAAGGCTTAAATATATTTTTAATCTTTGTAAAAACTATTAAATTTAATTTTGGTCTTCTTTGAAAATTATTGCTCACATCAAATAATGATGTGTCATGCATCTAACTATGATTATCATGTCAATTTTTTTTTTGACATAACATTTATATATCTGAAAACAAAAACCAATTTTTAAAAATAAATAAATTTGAGGATAAAAAATAATATTTTTCTTTTGCAATATTAAAACCAAACATAACTATATTTACATGTACTAAAAGCATATTACATCCTTTCAAGAAATAGCACTAAAAGCATGTTTTTTAAACCATGGTAACCATGCTTTACCCCAAAAAAATAATCATTGGGACCATGACTTATAAAATAGAAAAAATAGAAAAACATTGTAAACATTCTGTACACAAATATACTATCATGATTTGTAAAGTTTTCATTTTTTTTGTTATCTTGCTATTATCCAGGTTTGTATTACCATAAAATGAGCATGAAATTTCAACTCCATATAAGAAAAATTCACTTAAAGAGTAACAAAAGTTGAGGATTACAAATTAAAAAGAGATTGAACCAAATATAAATTAAATGTATTTTTTCCTATTTACAGAAATGTACAGTTTTAAAAAATACTCTCACAATACATAAACCATAATATAAATATTGTAAACATCTCGCCACACCATTAGATATCAAATCAACCAATTGAGTAAAGGTTAAATCCTTAAACAATTCATCTCGTCACACTGATTTTTCTCAGTTGTGAATGAAGCAATTTTTTAAGTCCATGGGTAGATAACTTAGGTCTGGGTTGAACATACTCCCATAAAATATGTAGGAGTCTTAGCTTAGTGTTACCCTTATAAACTGTTAGTTGATATTAGCTCTGGGCGTAAATCTCCAGTTCAATAAAAAAAGCATAGGTGAATAGTAAATCCAAGAAAAGAAAAGAACACTAGCTCTATACTATAGCAGATTCGGATAATGTGAACGTTTTCTCATCTGAAGCATCACTGCTTTGAGAAATGAATTCCAAATCCAGGATCTCTCAAAATGAGGGATTTTATGTCTTGGATCAATCAGTCTCAATTTACTTTAGCAATGATAAAAGCAATTCACAATTAAAATCATGAATTTAACAACAGAGGAAGACATGAAGGAAAAAGGTATGATGATACTACATGTTATGAAGTGCTTTGGAACCACCAAATTGAAAGTTTACCTAGAAATGTAGGTTACTCCACTTTGTCCAATTTTATGTACCGTATCCAGAGTGACATTGCCTGATGCCTGACATTATAAAAGGGCACAAGAATTATTTAACTAAGTCAACCTCATCCAAATTTAAGATATCTGCATAATATCTAGGCTTATGAAATTATAAAGTGGTCTTAGTTCATAATGATCACAACAATGTAAGAAAAGTTACTTATCCAAAGGAAAAAGGGAACATGACTGAGCAAGCTGATGATAATAAAAACATTATAGCACTATCTTTCACTGCATGTTTCATGTTTATTACAAAATTAGTCATCACACAAAAATATGAACTCAAGACATAGGGGCAAACATTAGAGTGTATATCCAAAATTTTGGAATTTACATATACGTATTGCTGAATGGTAACAAATTGGCAGAAACAAAAAACAAATGTGATGAGTAAACAATATGAAACCAGCACCAAAAATATTCAGAAACATTTATTTGAACAAATAATCCAAATTATATAGTAAAGATTAAACTAAGCAAGTTTAGCCAAAAATACCTCAGTCTCAAATCTTCCATTGATCAAATGCACAGCTTCTTTCAGCATAGATATGTCCACATCCCCATTTGGTAGAGGTACAACCATATTATCCAACATTATTCGAGTCAAAGAAGTCTTTGTTTGGGATGAATAATGTAATACTTCTTGCACTTCTTCAAGAGTCCTGGTCTCAACCTGGAAAAAACACAAACCTTGAAACATCAGTGGGACCCCATTGAAGTTAGGTGAATGTTTAGATGAGAGTATTGTTACACCTAATTGAGTTACTAGGGCAGAAGGGACAAAAGTAGTAACAACCCTGCACACATGGTAGGTAGGAGTGAAAGAGGGAATAAAGATGTGAAATCTTTGAGGTGATAAAAGAGCACCGCGGGCCGGCGGGGGGAACTCATTCAATAAGGAATTAGGGCCTTAGGCAGGGAGGAGGCAGACCCTCAAAGATCTGCAGGGATTTCTATCTATTTTTTCTGCTTTTCAGGGTAATCAGGAGGGATTTTCACCATTGTAAGGAATTATACCCCATTATTACTTATCAGTAGCATCTGTTCCTTTCATCTTGTGCTGCAACAAATAATTTGTTGAATAATAGTTATCATATAGCAAAGTTGGCAAGAAATCGTTTAAAAACATTAAAACTCACAGCAAATGCTAATAAGTCTGTTGGAACTTGGCAGGCATCACAGTTTTCATGAACTTTCAAAGTTGAGAAAAGACCATTAAGACCTTGAAATGAAAAAGGAAAAGAAATGCGTAAAATAATGAAAGAGAACACTACCTCAACCTCCATTTGAAGATTTTTTTGCTCTAGATACAGGTCAACAGCTCTAAGGGCATTTGAAACACCTCCAGCCGTAGATATATGATTGTCTTTTATCATCACCATATCAAACAAACCCATCCTATGATTATGACCTCCCCCAATTAATACCTATAGAAACATATGCAGTGTAGTTTATTGAGTAAATGTTATATTTAAAAGCATAAATGGCTATTAATTATAACAAGGATGTGATCCAAAGTCCAGACCGCCCATTTATCCACTAAACGTAAACCTGGAGCAGTTTTTCTAGTTTCCAACATATATGCAGGGTATGCTGCATTTGCCATTTCCTGTGAAAAAACATGAAATCTGTAATGAAGAACTGGATTATGAGCAAGAGAAACAGCTCCAAGGTTATCACAGTAAATAACTGGGGTGTGAGTGGGAATGTTATTATAACAGAAATGTTAGAATCCTATCATAAAAGCTATGGTTGGAAGTTATTATAACAGAAAGGAATTGATAAAAATTGTAGTAACTACTAAGTACTCCAACAGCCTTAGAGACCTTTAAAACAGCATGCAATGTTGCTCACTAAGTTCAACAAGATTTTCATGGCAATCTGTTTGGTAGTTGTAAGCATATTAGAGAAAAATTAACAAAAGAAAAAGATTTAGGAGAGCAAAAGATGACCTTAGTTAAAGTTGCAATGCCGCTCATCCTCTGCATAAAGTTTAGCACTACCCTTTCAGCTACAACAATGTTATGTGCCCGTCCTGCACCCGAATTACCAAGGATCAATAGAAGCAATTCATAAAATTAATTACAAAATTAACAATGTACTTTATTCCACTTGCTTTTGCAATTATGTTCTTCTACCAATGAACTTACCATGAACTTTTCCAAATTGTAGCCCTTTATGAATAAAATCTCCATCATTTTTAGACCACTCCACCTGACGTTTGAAAGTAACCATACAATGATTCAGCCAAGTACCAACCACACACATAATGATAGGACATCTTTGAATTGCTTATATACCTTCAAAGAAGGATCAACCTCATGAAATATCATCTGTGCAAGTGCTATTCCAGCAATGATGCCATCCTCCTTTGCCAAAAAATAAGCTTCTACTTCCATGTCAGATGGAATGGTGGCCATGCATGTTACATCGCCTAAAATTGAAACACTTTTGATACTCAATGTCACATACATTATAACTATCAAATAATAAAAATGTATCAGTATCATTTATTTACACAAGCCTAACAACAAAGAAAAATTTACATTTATTTATAATAAACAATGAAGATATCAAATCAAGCATGCATATATGATAGTAAAATTAAAACTTAGGCAGCAACATTACAGCTAGAGCAAGAAACTGAAAAGAAAGATCAGGCATAAACCTCGGTCCCCAGCATCTTCTGCAAGTGCTAACTTGATAACGCCCCTCAAATCATAAGTTGGGTGAACGGGAGGCTTTATTGCAAAGGACTCATACGAGACCCTAGAGTTTGTGAGTTCAGTTGCAGACATTTTAACACCCCTCCTGGAGTTGTACACAATTTAAAACAAATCAATCATAAAATACATGATATCTATCATGTGACACAGAAGTATTACCAACAATAACATATGCAACTGATTATTTGATTCGATCGCCAAGATTCATACACACAAATCACGAGATCATGTTTGGGAATAATTTGTTTAAGAAAATAGTCTCTTTTTTTTTCAAAAGTTATCTCAGAAAGTGGTAAAAAAGAGCATTTATTTTTTTCTAAATTAAGTTGAACTAAACATGTACTTAGTGGTAATCATGCCAGCTTTTCTCAAGGCAACAACACCACCAATTAATTCATACTTAACGATGCATTTATTGCCGTCGTTTACAAGCAAGAAAAGTAAGCAGCATCAAATTAGAAAAATGATTAATTTTAATTTGAAAAGAACACTTTTCACTCTGCCCTATATCAGAATTGTAATAACTATTACAAGTTCTTTTTGGTCAAGGAAGAGGAATAAGATGATAAAGAGCGTGGAGCATATGAAAAGAATTAGATTCTATTTTCTAAAAAAAGAGTAAAAATTTAACAATTGGACAAACAGTTTATAATAATTAAAGAATTGGGAAGCAGTTGAAGTATATTACCTGACTTTAGAGTTGGATTGCCCAGGGAGTTTAAGTGAGAGGGTAAAAGATGAACTAAAACATGAAGCACTGAAAAATGAAATGAAACGCAGCGTTTTACTTAGGGGTTGGGTTAGAGAGTGAAATAGAAAGTCCCATCCTATAATACGAATTAGGGAAGAAAAAGAAAGAAGAATTAAGACCTTAATGTTGGTGGAAAGAACATGCTTCGTTCTCTGATTGGGAAAGCAGCTTGCGTGCAGCTTATAGCCATATTGAAAACCAATTTGAGAGTGTAGTTCAATAGTCTGAGGTTTGGATGTTGAGGAAATTGAGAAGTGCTTCTTCTCCTACCATTAGTTTCAGAGGAGAAGGAAAAGCAATGCAGGCAAGTGGGAAATCTGTTCTGATTCTGAAATAGAAAAGGCAGAGGCAGAGAGAGAGAGGGTACTGTATTCGTTGTTTCTCTCTGTTCCTTTTTCGTGATACCAAGTTGGTAACCCGTGCAACATGCATTAACTTGGTAAGTGAACCGTTTTTTTGTTTTTGTTTTTTCTGCTCGACATTTTAAATGAAATGTAATTAAAATTTTTTTAAAAAAATACATATATATGTTTTCCATGTAAAAAGTATAATATTTATTTTTTTATATTTTGAAAATTTTAAAATTTTAATTTTAGTAATTTATTTTTAAAATAGTTCTTTTTCTTATTATTTAAAATATATTATTTGTAATTTTTTATTATTAACATATATTATGTGTTATGTATTGATTTTTTTAAAAATAAAAATAGTTTATCTTAAAAATTAAAATTTAAAAATATATTTTATTTTATTTATTTTAAAATATTTATAATCTATTTAATATAATATATTTAGTTTATATATATACATATAAAATATAATAGATAAGATAGAATTTGAATATAAAATTTTATTTAATAAAAATTAAATTTATTTATTTAATATAATTATGGTTTTAATATTTTTAAAATTTTAAAATTTTAATTTTAGTATCTCATTTTTAACATAAATAGTTTGTTTACCTGATATTCTAAATTCAAATTTTATTATTTTTTTAATTATATCATAAAATATGAGTAATTTTTAAGATAACTTCTTTTTAATTTATTATATTAATATATATTACTAATAAATATTGGTTACTTTAATATATTTAATAAAATATATTTATCATTTTTATATTATATACATATACATAATATAATAGAGGTGAATATAAAATATTACCAAATAAAAATTGAATTTTTTTTACTAAGATTAAAAGAAGCGGTTTAATATTTTTGGTTTAATAAAATAAATATAAATTAGTAAAATATTTTTTGAAAAATATTTAATAAATTATTAGTTGTTAATGATAAAAGTGAGAACTTATGGCTAAATTATAATTTTTATTCTCAAAGTTTAATTTATCTTTCAATTTAATTTTTTATCTTTTAATTTACTTTTATTTAATTTTTAAGTTTAATTTAATTTTAACTTTTTTATTCAATTTAATCTTCTAAACTAATTTTTTCCAAATTTTTTTACTAACTTTATTTCGTCATTAATTTTTCTAATTTAAAAAATATTTTAATGTTTAATGTAGATATAGCATTTAAAATTAAGAAACGAAACTAAAAATTAATTAGTTAAAAATGATTTTCAAAAAATTAAGAAAATTAATGATTTGGAAGTTATAAATGATAGTTTGACAGTAAAATGGAACAAAATGTATTGTAAAAAGGAATCTAATTTAAAATTTTATTATTTGAAAAATTTTAATTAAAAGATAGAATAAAGTTTAAAAAATATTAACATAATAAAACAGGTTATAGGATTAAATTGAATTAAAAAAGATAAAATTTAAATTAAAACTTAAATCAAATTTAAAGGAATGAATAAAAAATAAAAAAAAATTAAATTATATTTAGAATATATCTGATAAAATTAAAAAATAAATTAGTTAAAAGTTGAAAAATTAACCAAAAATAAGAGATAAAAATCAAATATAAATCTTATTATGTATTAGATATTTTTTTAATTATTTTACATTAACTAAGATTATATTTAAACATCACAAATTAAGATATAACATGATATTAATATCTTTAATATATTTAATTACAAATTTAATAAATATTTTAACCTTGTTCTCGTTTTTTAAGTCAAACAATCAAGCATTCTACTTTAATTTTTATTTAGTTAAATCACATAATTTCATTAACATTCATATCTAAAAAATTAAAAATAATTTTTTAAATACAAATAGAATTGTATCTTTTTTCTTTATATAGGTATACCTTATTATATTTAATAATTTTTTTTTATTAATTGGTTAATAATCGATTTTTAAATCTTCTATATTATGTTTGTCAAAATTTTGATAGCATTTTGCATTAGCGTCTAATTATACAATTTGAATATATCATTAAATATGATAAGTATAACCTCAAAGATAATTCAAAATATAATAAACTGAAATTTAAAATAATATAATATATAATATTTAAAAAGTAATTGATAATTAACAAATGAAAAACAATCTGTCCAAAAATTTTTAATTTGATCAATTCAAGATTCAATACAACAAATGGTTCACTAATTGTATTGAATGTCAAATGAAAAGCTAAAGTTTCACTCAAATTTAAATTCAAACAAAAAAAACTTAACCTCCAACACTTAAAACTCAATTCAAAAGGAGATAGATCATAAAATATTTATCAAAGATTTCCTATAAGGGGTAAATAGGAATTACTCCATGTATGATCTAAAAGAAACCTTTTTAGTTTAATTTAAAAAAAAATTGATAACATAACCTTAATATTATGAACTTTTCTTAAAATTATTTATAAAAAAGACAAAAAGACATGCATAATTTTTAAATTATTTGCATACAACCAATATTTTATATTATTTCAACCAAAATCATATTTTATTCTCTATTAAAAAATAGCACACTGTATGTTAAAATTATGTATACTTTAAAGTACTTAACACAAAAATCATCTTGTATAAATTGAAATAGGATCACATCCTAAACAATTCTCTCAACTAACAAATAACAAATTAATTATAGGATAATAAAATTACACATGACTATACATATTATATACTCATCTCTTACTCCTAATGTAAGCTCTTAACAAAGATGTAGAGACCATCCAAATTGTCAAACAATCTAAACTAAATCATATAGCAACTCAACGGGACAAACATGAATACTATCTTTCTAATGTACTCTCAACATAAATTTAATAAAAACTTCAAATAAAAAAAATCTTACCATCAAACTATGTGTCAACAATTCATGCATAATTATTAAGCAAGTGTGGGAAAAAACTAAAACTATAATACCATATTTGAACCTACGCTTGCTTTATAAGATGAGTGGCAAAAAATATAAAAAAAATGTAAACCAATCTTATGAAAATTTTTTAGGAAATTTTTTTTAACATTATCCCAAAATAGTATCCATATCATACAGTAAAAAAAATTAAAAAAAAAGAATGAAATCCATTGTATATGAGAAAAAAAAGAATGCAATATAATTAGATTGACATAACATTTTCCTACAAGATGGAAGTACGGATAATTAGTACAGGTTGATGAAATAAGATAATCTAGTTACATCCTATTACTATCAATATAATTACACCGAAGCTATTGATTAAAATTTAATTTTTATTTAGGTAATTAAAGGTAACTAAATGTAATTAAATATAAAATCCCATATCATAGTTTTATCATTCTTGATTCATAAAATTTCTCTTTAAAGTTTAATTGTGTAATCTTTTACTTCTTGATTAAAGGTATCAGTGGTGGAAAACTTCGTTCCAGCTCAAGTGTAACATTTTCAAATTTAGCACCTTCATTAAATTATGAGAACACATCATTATATGGTGATCCTTATTAGAATTTTCAAGAGATTCCATATCTTCAAACCTCCAACTATCAAAATCTCCATCTAGATGAGTGGGAATTATGTTATCAATTTTATCTAAAGAAGAACATTTTTCAACCATGAAAACCTTCCCTTTGTTACTACTACCACCACCCCTCCTGAGGTACCTACGCCATCTTTTTAGACACTCATTTCCTTGCTATTTTCTTCTTTTAAGAACATTCTTTGATTTTTTTCCTTTTTTTTCTTATGTTGAGTTTGCTATTGTTCCACATTCATTTCAACAGAAAAATCACCTCCTAAAATCACTTTTTTAATATTAACATCACCCTCTAAATCAACCACTTTAGCAATATCATCACCCCTTAAATCCACCTCTCCAGGAATAACATCACCTTTTGAACCTACCACTTCAGCAGCAACATGATCCTCTAAATCCACCTTTTATTCACCATCAACACTACCATCAAGTTTTGTCACTATCCACAGGCAATCCTTCTGATGTGAATATGAGTACCATGTTAAACAAGAAAAATTATTTGAAAGATTCTCTTCAAAGAATAAGAGATCCAATGATTAGGAATAGGATCAAATGTATGGAACGAACATTTTAGGGTCTCATTAAGGAAGTTTGAGAAAGGAACCACGTTGATCCAAATCTAAATCAAATATGGATTAATTTATATAGTCATATATTATTAAGGATCTTAAGTGATAAGGTTAATGATTTTTAATTGATTTATTGTTGATTATATTAGAATTCAATATTAATTTACAAGTTATTTGTTTTAAACTATAACAAATCAAATTAAGATTTTATATTAATTTGCAATTTAATTAGGGTTTTTCATATTTATATATTTTCTTTAAATTTAGACTAGTTAGGTTTTCTATATAATAGAATTTATGTATTTAGTATAAACATAATTTTATGAATAATACTACTTTTTAAGAGTTTTCATTTTTGTATAAGTTGATTCATTTGATTCTTAGGTAAAGAACTATCCTTAATAATGTTGGTTCTTCCAGTAAGTTGCGATAAAGGTCACATTACTCTTTGATAACTTCAGAGTTTTCCAGCAGGTCACAACTTTGTTGAGTTCCTTTTACTTCATCATATGTTGATTCTCATGATATTCCAAATTACCATTTCTTCATTCTAATTCATTCCGTGAGGAGTGAATCATATCACCTTCCCTCATGGCCTTCAAGACATCCACCACATCCTTCAATACTAGTTCAACAGCATCTTCATCCACCCCATTGTACTTTCCTTTTCTAGATTGTCCACCCCCACTCTTGTTGCAACATCCTCATCCATACCTTCCTTTGTAGCCTTGTTAATATCACTAACATTAGCATTTTCAACATCCTTCATCATCACTTCAAGGTCACAAATTTAACAACACCATGCTTATAATACACATTTATTTGGCCTCCATTCTTCTTCTCCTCAACAACCATGACCAACTAATCAATATCATACTCCAATGGGTTAAGCCCCTAAAAAAACCTGTAAGCAATGTTGAACAAAAACATATTTTTCACGTTCATATCCAAATGGGACCACAAACACCTGCATCAAAAGTAAAATATTCAATGTTTACTCATTACCCATAAAGAAAAACAAATTCTACCCTTCAAAAAATGACACTCATTTTACAACACAATACCCCAAAACATACTTAAAAAAGACAAATCAAATGGGAAGTACTTTAATAAACCCTAAATTGAAAATTAATCTCAACATTTAATTTAGTTATAAGAAATGTATGCATTACCTCAATCCAAAAATAACATCATTCAAGCATTCCATGTGGCACTTAACGTTCCATATCAACAAACATTTAATAAAGAATAAATGAAAGGACTAATTTAAATGATAGAATAATAAGTTGGAGAAGTTTTTCTTTTTTATAGTTTCTTTAAGTCAAACACGGATTTGCATAAAATAAATAAGTCAAGGACGAGTTTACCTATTTACTCAACTTAATGTATAAATATTTACATTAGCTATTAATTAACCAATATAATGTACAATAAATTTAATATTAGTAATCCAGGTATCCAGTGTCTTCATAAGCAAAGATTCATTTTGTACTTGACATTTAAATTTAAATGCCCTATTATGATATATATGCAAGTAAATATCTCCAAGGAATAAAGCATTATCTTGCTTTATTGTACATTGATAAATATATATATATATATATATATATATATATATATATGTCATTTCTACCTTTTTCTTAATATAAGTAATTTAAAGAACTACGACTAAAGTGACAGAAGGTAGATAGAATTAAAATAAAAAGAAAATATTATACTTTAACTAATGAACATAAGGTTCTTTTCTCTTGTTCCATCGGTACTCCTATCTCATAGTTGTTTCCTGCAGTCACATAATGAAAAATCCTCTAGTCTGCTTCTACATCAACAATCACATCGACATTGAGGAGAAAGCGATCCACATCGTGACTCCACAATGAGATCATAGTTACATACAAGAAGGATAATAAAGGAAAAACGAAACATTTTATTTAAGTAAACTTTGAGAAGGAGTATTAAATCATATTATATTTTAAAATAACACAAGTTTGTTGATAATATAAAGAACTATCAAAATCATAATTATCGAACACAATGGGGTTATTCTTTTACTTTCTTGAGATGTCATGCTCATCAATAAACCTCGTACTCGAACGCATGAGTCTTGTTATGTCATATACCCAAACAAATAACATATAAGTTTTTTGATGTTCACAAAAAAACTATCATAAAAAATGCAATGTATGAATATATTTAATCTATCTTTTATTTCAAACACTTCTACAATGACAGACTCACGATTAGATTGAGGTTTACTACGTCTCACACCACAATAATCCTCACTAATCTGGAGTTGACCATCCTCACAATATGCATAAGTATGTGGGCAGCAACCATTGTCATCATATTGTCAAAACAAAGAGAGGTATTTAGATCCAATTTCCACATCCACAGCGTGTTTGTAGGAACACTCAAATCATCATCCTCATTTCATAAAATTCAATAAATAACTTAATTGGTAATAATAATTCTAAAGGTCTCATTGGAACAACTAAGTTTGACTAGAGAAATCTCGGTTACAGAAAGCAACCACAAGCCATTGGAGAAGCTCAAACCTAACTCACGTACCCCTAGACTCAAATTTCCATTCCTCGTGAATTATGATGTACTTCTATGTGGGTCAACTCTTAGATTTCCCAACTTCCTTCACAGAAGGATTTACAAATTATCCTCACATTGATAATTCACAAAATATTCTTTTTATGCACATGATGCATGGTCTAAAATTTATTCATCTACTTCATTCATTATTCTCAACTTAAGGCCTTACCTTTTTCTCAAGATATAGGACCTCATTTTCCTCTTCCACTTATCATGTGGATGCTCATCTCAAAACTCCAACTAATTGTGTATGTGGTTCCAAACCTCCATTCATCAATGAATGCTACCCAATAAGAACATACATTATTAATATTTTTAACTTCTCGTTCATTTATTACAAACATATATAATCTTCAAATAAATTTTACATCTTTACTTGATATCTTGCATAA
This sequence comes from Canavalia gladiata, assembly GCA_037954105.1. NCBI lineage: Eukaryota > Viridiplantae > Streptophyta > Magnoliopsida > Fabales > Fabaceae > Canavalia > Canavalia gladiata. Next base: position 39,273,323 of record CM075667.1, on the reverse strand, counting down.
CTGTATCAATGCAACGTTGTATAGTTATGTGAACTCTAATGTATAATCATGTTCTTCTTATTTTTCACATCCATATTGATCCTCGGTGAGCCTTTGTTGATCTCGGGCACACTCATGTTTCTTTTCATCTTACTCATCTTGTTCTTCATCATTTAGTAAGGACTAACTTAGAAGAGTTGATAAATCACTATTCTGTTGATTTATCTGCGACAAATTAGTTATAATTTTGATTATTTAATTTTAATTCTAGCTAATTTCACTTATTTTTGCAGGAATCGTCATGCAAGTCAAGAATATGAAAATAAGCAAGTTTTGGACCAAAAAGAAAGTAAAAGGAGCATAAAAAGATAAATGTAGGAGGCATCCGAGTCGACCCACAGTGCTGCAAGATGACTTAGAATAGTCGCGACTGTTGGATCAAGTCTGGTCCATGATAGTGAAACCTTAATTCACGTCTATAAAAAGAAAACTTTGTCCCACAACACAACACACCACACCACCCTAGGCTCCAATGGCCACACCACTTTTAGGGCATCACTACCCCGGAGAACACACCACTCCACTCTCACCTTTCTTTCGATATCATCCTGTAGGATCTTAGAGGTAGAGACTCTTTCACAATGCGAGTTGCAACGTCTTATTGCCAGTTTTTTTTGCACTACGATTTTGTTCTTTTTTATAAAAATGGAATTATGGATTATTTTTTTGGATTAATATGTTCTTATTGTAACTAATCCCCAAATCATAGAGCTTCGGTAAAACTTATGATGTAACCAATTGAATCCTTTTTTCCTTTTATGAATGATATATGTTTCTATTCAATTATATTTTTCTTATTGTGCCTAATTAATTAGTAGTAAGAATTTGCTACTCTTGTTAATTTATAAGTTAATTGGAAGATAGACAATCATACCATTGCCTAATTAATGAAATTATAAGGTAAATTGAATCTAAGAGTTTTGGAGGATCAATCGGAATTCTTGATTTCTAACCGGTTATTAACTTAACAAGTCCGAATGTTATTTACGCTTCTCTTAATTATATATCTTGCATGATCATTTGGGGTGGTAAATTAAAGGAAAAAATATTACTGTTGTATAATCATTGAATAGTAATAGAATAAGAACGAATGGTTAATAATTGATTTTAAATCATTCATAAGGGAGTTGAGGTGAAATTGGGTAAAGTTATAAGGGGAACCAACATTCATTGTGCTTGTGTTCTTTTGCCTTCAAATTTTCAATTCTTATTTTGTTTCCTTTTTATATTTACTTTAAATATTTCTAAACAAAACTCTTTTTTGGTAAGGTCAAAAATTAAGATTCAATCATTCTTTAGGATTATTAAAATAGTCGCTGTGAGAATGATATTAAGTGTTTTAAATACCTCTTTCACGTCCGTGAGTAAAACTTTGTACACATAGTAAACGCACAACAAGGGTGTGTAGTCATGCTTATCCATTGAATAGCACCATGCTTATTCGCTTAGCATGGCCATCCTCGTTTCCTAGTAAGAACTTTCTTGTTCTTTTAGTAAGATCTTGTTCAATCATTGAACAAAGCTATATCCACTCGTTTTATTCTTGAAAAGACTGTGCTAAATTTTAGCACGATCATGCTAACTTTTAAAATTTAAAAGTTATATCTACTCGTTGAACTTTCTTGTTCTTTCAGTAAGATCTTGTTCAATCATTAAACAAAACTATATCCACTCGTTTTATTCTTAAAAATACTGTGCTAAATTTCAGCACAATCATGCTAACTTTTAGTAAGATCTTGTTCAATCATTGAACAAAGTTATATCCACTCGTTTTATTCTTGAAAAGACTGTGCTAAATTTCAGCACGATCATGCTAACTTTTAAAATTTAAAAATTTATAATTTAGTTTTAGCACAATTATGCTAAACTTAAAATCCTTAAATTCATACACTTTTTTTTGTGTGCTCATACTCATTATAAATATGATCATGTTAAATTCTAATTTTAAAAATTTATGTAAATTTATTCTTGGGCACGATCCTGTTAGTTATGATACATTTGTGCTAAATTTTTAAAATAAAACATTTATCTAAATTAGCTTTAGCACATTCATACTAGAAATTAGTACAATCATATTTTATAATATAAAGGAAAAATAATAATTTTAGAATATCTTAAATATTCTATTAACTATCAATTTTATCATAAAATATAAAATTATGTTTCAAATTAAATTATAAATATCATTATATAGTAATATTAATTTTTTAAAAATTAAATAAATTTTATTCTAAAAATAATAATACTTTAAAATTATTTCTAATTTTACTTTAATCTTCTTAGATAAAATTGAAAACCTTTGTACATCTTTAGTTTCAACGTGACGCGAAATAATTGAATAGGTGGATAAATTTGTTTTCGAATGACGCGATTTTCCTTGTTCCGTTATATGTCTTTTCTTTCCAAGTGAAATGCCAAAAGTCGTTGGCTTTGACCGATGGATGAGTTTAGTGTCAATTGCGTTGCATGATGCAATTGGGATTTGTTCCAGCTTTTTTAAAAAAATTCAATTTTTTAATATAATATATATATATTTAATATAGATAATTTACATTATATTTAAAAAAGAAAGATAGTTTTTTTTAATTTAGTTTGTAGAACTTGAAGAGTCTCTTTTTGTTCTTTTCTTATATTTCCCAAAAAATTTCCATCGACCATTTTTTCATAGCATTATTCTAGAAGGTCTATCAGTGCCTTTTGTGCATGACGAAAACAATTTATTTTGCAGGTAAATGTTTGTAGAAGGTCTCCAACTATTTAGTACTGTATCAATATTGTTCATAGAAGTGGTAATTGCACATTATAGTTTTAATATATTAGTTCATTCATGTGTCAATATTCTTTTAATCATCTCATATCTTATATTTATGTTTGTTGCGATTAACCTCACTTTACTTTTTATATATATTTAAAAATAATGATGATTAAAATTATAATAATTATTTTTAAAATTTATGTTTCTTACTAAATCAATTATTTTATTACCACCGTAAAAAATTATATTTTTTTTATATCAATTAATATTATAATTGATATAAAAATTTAATTATATATATTGAATAAACAATGTAAAAATTTATTAGATTTTGTACAGATAATATCTATATCAATTTTAAAATTAATATAAAAGGTTAATAACAATCCATATAAATAATAATTTTTTCACTAATAATTCTCATTAGAAATATTATTATAAAAACCAATCAAATGAAAATTTTATTTTTATGTAAAAATAGGAGGAACATATTCTAACTACTAGATCGTATATTATTTTTGTGGGATTGAAAATAGTAAATTTGAATTGTTTGGTAAATTTAAATTGTTTAGCCACATATAAGTGATAAAAATTAAATTTAATTAAAATTACATGATTAACTTTATAGATTACATGACTTTATAAAAATATTACAAGACTTTTATGTTTTAGTCCTAACCCTTTATAATAAAATATAATAGTTGATCTTTATTATTTTCATTTTCAAATATGCTTATGATATATATAAATTACATAAGAGATGTGGAATTCTTCTTGATCATACTTAGCTTATCAAGATTGTTTTAATTATAGTTTTAGCCATCTATACATTTCTTATATACGTATATTCACATTCACATAAAGTTTGAATTTCTAATGTGATGGACACTAGTTTCAAAAGTTCCATTTTGGCTGTTCTCACTGTGTTTTCTAAATCGGCTGCTGCTATTATTACATTCTACTCACATCAACGTTTTCAAACTCTTTGTCAAAAGAAGCTAAGTCCACTACAAAAAGCATCTTTGGTGTTTTATAATTTGCGTCATGATCGTTGAAAACCTACAAGAATTTAATACATTTTATTTTCCTTGGTGGAACAAAAATTCAATGTCCCACTAGCACCGTTTTCTTAACAAATGGCGTATATAATTAGAAATGAGTGTTAGGCTATTGTGTTATTCAGGAGAAGAGGAAGAAAGGTGAAGTAGCAAAGTCAGAGCCATGCCTTGTTTTGGGAGATCAGGTTTGGTTCTGTTTGTTGTAGTAGTTTTGGTACTCTTGGGAATGGTTTCAACAGGTGAATGCATCAGAGACTTAAGAGACTTCAAAAGCTTATTTGAAAGCCAATTACCAAAAGGGGCAGTGCCACCTTCTGGACCTTCCCAATGTCACAATAAGCTAAGTCCTTATAAACACAACAAAGTTTCATTCCCTGATGATTACTATATCATTTGTCCATAGCACTTTTCAGGGATCAGAAATATATGTATACCTAAATTTCATTCTTTTACCTTTTTGGCTATAAATAAGAGAACAAAATCAGCATCGGCATATGTTGATTTGGGTTGCAATAATTTTTTTAAGTTTCATTTTTGCTCAACGAGTCAACGTTTTTCTTGTTTTGTCCATTTACACTTAAGCTTGAGCCTTTTCTTCTAATTTTCACTCTTCTTTTTTAACTTCTGTTTCTTCCATATTAGGAGGTTGGTATTGAAGAGAATGGTTAAACTTTATAGCTATCAATTGAAATATTATCATGGTTGGAAAAAGTGAAATGTATGTACCAACATATATATATAAAGAGAGCAATTTATAAAAAAATAATTATATACTAAAGAGTAATTTTGAAGTTGAGTTGAGAAAATGCAACTGTGTTAAAATTTGATAAAAAAAAAAAGTTTTGCAACAGTTAGAACAATTTTGGTTGAGTCATGGTTCTTTTTAGTTAACACTACCTAACAATAACACTAAGCTTTAAACCAACAAGGTTTTAACATGCAGAATATGAAAAGGTAGGATGGCTACTTTAATTTGCCATAAAAGAAAAAGGTAACTTCCACGCTTCTATTGTTCCAAATAAATTACGTTTTTGTTAGGATATAGTAAGGTAATAAAACTTGAATTTTATATTAGAAGTATGAGATTTTAGCATGATATTTTTAAGATTTTAACTCTTTAGCTGTAATAATTAGTTTTTATGGTATGATTCTTACAAAATTCTTATTAATTGATATTAGAGCTATTTCTCTGAAAAGGAGAAAACCATGGTTTCAGTGTAGGTTCTTGAGGGTTCTCAAGAATTAAGATTTTAAGAAAATAAACTGGGATTTGCATTAATGTGAGCTACTAAGAAGTAAAGGCAGTGAAACTTTTTTCTTCTTCTTTAAAGAAAAACATTCTCTTTACTGGACCCGAGTCCTTTAAATTTCACCCTGTAACTAGTTTGGACTGCCTCTTATGTGGCTATTCTCGTCATTATCACCATTATGTTTGATTCATCTTAACATTGAAAAAAAATGTTGATTTCCACTGCAATTAGGTGGATTTAACCCAAAATAATGATTAAGGAAATAAAAAAATATAATGTTAAGATTAATAATAAACTGAATCAATTTAAAATTAATTTAAAATTTGATTTAATAATTAATTCGTTAAATTTAATTTATAAATTAAATAAGTTAAATTTAAATTAAAAATTAAATTTATTACTAAACAAGTTAAACATAAATTATATATAATTTCACTTATTTAGTTTATAAAGCAGTTCATTATATATACGTATAAATTAAATTTATATAATTTTTTATTTTTATATAAAATATATAATGTAATTATAACAAATTATTACAAGTTATATGTTTAAAAATTTTTTAATTTTAAAATTAGTAATAAAATATAAATTTAAAATATTTAATATACAAATTAGTTATTTAATTTATTAATTATTAATAATAATTTAAATATAAATATTTGTTTATTTTATATAAACTATAATTATATTTATATTTTATAATTAAATAATTATTTTATTAAAAATATATTAATAAATTATAAATTTTAAATATTTTAAATTTAATTTATTTTAACTTTAAATTTATATAATTTAATTAAAAAATTGAAACAAATCATTCAAAAATTTAATCAAGTTAAATCGAATTAAAAGAAATTTATATCAAACTCAAATTAAGTTTTCAGTGAATAAATTTTTATTGAATTAAGTTAAATGTAATTTGATCTGATTTAATTTATTTTCAATCTTAAATGATATAATAAAAATAAAATAAAAAACAAATATGTGATAATAATTAGTTTTTTAACATTAGAATAATAATCATTTAATTTTTAACAATTTTAAAAAATTTAAAAATTATTTTTATCAAAAAATAAACTGCTAAAACAGATATTACGTCAATCCAGCATATGGGTTGCGCTTGTCTTGAATCTAGGCCTAAGCTAAATATTTTGAAACAAATATGTTATTCGTATTATAACTTATATAAAATATTTTTAAATATATTATTTGTATTAAAATTTATAAAATATTATTTTTATTTTTTTTACCACATTTTATATTTTTCCTGCTTTTATTATACCAATGATAGTATAACTGTATAAATATAATGCTCATTTTAGAGTGCCCATAATGCCAATATTTTAGTTTCTTTGACAAATAAATAAAAGTTGTTGTTTCGGACGAAAGAAAATAGTTGTGGGTTGCTTTTTAATTCTCAAATTTTAACAATGTCTAATGCTTGTGAAACCTGAATGGTGGATACTTTGACTTTAATTAAAAAAAAAAAAAAAAGTCTTGCCACGCTTATTTCATCACTTCCTAGCTACCTTGTCTCATATAATTGGAATCCAATGTTAGATCATGAATAATTTATTTTTATATATTAAATTTTATTTTATTTTATTTTTAAATAAATATTTTTAAAGATTACTTTACTATATTAAATTAAATAACCTTTTATATATATTTATTTTGTAAAAAAATTATATTTTAAATATTATTTTACCTCAAATTTTAAATATCAATATATTATAAAATATTTGAAAATATTATTTTTTTAAACTAATTTTTAAAATTTTAATTTAATTTTAATATATAAAATAAAGAAAATATTACAAAAAATTCCATATTTCTATAAATATTTTTATTAATAACTTTAAAAATTATAAGTATAACTAATATATACCTAAAAATAAAAATAAATATAGTAGTATGATATAGATTTACAAATTGATTTATTTAAAGTCTAATTTAACATTTAATAAATAAATAAATTTAAATTAATTAAAAAATTTAAATTTTATTTATTTTTATATATTATATATTAATATTTATTATAATATATTATATTTATATAAATTTATTTAATATATTATATATTAATATATAAATCTATAAAAATCTAATTTTATCATTATTTCCTTAGTAATAATTTTGAAACCATGAGTACAGATATTATATATCTATATATTTTAGTGATAGGTTTAATATCTATAAATATAAATTACATGTTATTTTGTTACTCTATCCTATCTTTATGTGTTTATTTTTATTGCTATATCTTTTTAGTGATAGAATTTTAAGAATTTTTATTATATTTCTTTTATTTTTTTATAGAAAATTATGTATATAAATATTATAATTTTTTAAAAGATATCGACATAAATTTATTTAATATATAAATAATATACATATTATTTTTACTATATATCTTAATAATTTTTTAAAAGGTTAATATATGTTAAAAAAAGCTTATTTCTTCAACTTTTATTTAACATAATAAAATATTTATCATTACTATTAAAATATGATATCAATTAAATAAATATTTATTTAATATAATTAAATTTTATTTAAATTTTAAAATATCCTTATAATGAAAAAAATTGACAGTCTATTTAATAAATAATTTTTCCTTTATTTCCATTATTTTTTTAAAATATTTTAAATAACATGATTTTATAATATTTAAAAATATATAAATAATTAATCTATACTAAAGATATATATTTTTTTCATCACTTAGCACTCAATTTTTTTAAACATCATTTTAACACTCAAATTAATGAAACTTTATTAATCCCTTCTCAAAAGTGTAGATCTTAAAAATTTTCCATCTTTCTCCAATTAGATCTCTTTCGTTTGCTTTATGTCTTTCTTCCATGAGTTCTTTCAGTATTTTAATTCTTCTTCCATTCGTCAATTTGACATTTTTTTATTTAATTTTGAGTGCTCAGGTAACAACTTCAGATGAACTCACCAATTTATTTTAATTTTGATTTACATTACCTTCCAATTTCTTCTTGTTTCTTCTTCGTTCTTCAATTAATGACGACGTCGTTTGGAGCAGCTGCGACTGCGTTGCGTTCAAGGACCATAAGGTTCAGATACCGTCACTAGGTAAGGTTAGTTGTAATTGAAGGTGTAATGTGAAGTTTGAATCTTTGTTTTTACGGTTTTGTGTTCTTGAGGTAAATTTTTGAATTAAGTTTTGCTTTGGTTGATTCAATTGCATTTTTGATGAATTTCTTATGATGTTTATCAACAGAGTCCAAACAGTTTTGATACTACGAATTTACTTGACAAATTGCCTCTGTTTTGTTTAAGAGCAATCAAAATCGGATTATCAACAGAGTCTATAATGTTTAAATACAGATATCCTTTTTACTCACTGTTTTCGTATGATTTCATTTTTTAGTATGTTGTATATTCATTCTTATTTTCTGAAGTTCTTATTGATGGAGACTGTGCAGTAAAATTGGAGTTTCGTATGCCTTAAAGTTGAAGCCACTTTTAACTTTTATTTTTGAATTAAATAATAGTTAAAAGTGGTGTTATTTAGAAATTTCTGAACACTTCTGTAACAGCCTAGAAACTAAAACTTGTAATAATTACAACAAAACCAAATCCTAAATTGCAATCAAAGTACATTTGCAGGGACCTGTGTTGCTATTTTAAAAATTATTTTCATCCAGTCTTGTTTCATCCTTTGCATTCTCTTCAACTTTACATCCATTCTCTATACTCTATACCACCTTTCATAATATCCTCTTCATTGAATTCACCTTCTATGCTTTGTTAATGATATGAAAAATATAAAGTAAAAAGATAGAACAGGAATAAGATAAAAAAAAATGAGTGGTTTAAATAGATAAAATATATATATATATATATATATATATATATATATATATATATATATATTGGATGAATGGAAAAGAAAAAGAAAATAAATAAATTGATAGTACAACTTTTATATTAAACTTCAAAAATCTAATTTCTATTATGTTATTTTTTATTGGTATAATAATTTAAATTTTTATTTTTAATTTTTAATAATTAAAAAATAAAAAAAAATGAAATATCTTTTCCCTCTTAATTCCCTCCTATCTGTAAAGATTTAAATCGTGAACATTTAGAAGCTATGAAGCCCAGATACATATTACACATGGGTATGATACAGAACAAATATGGGACTATGGGAAATTATTAAAACTTGCAAGATATGATATAGGCTAGATACGTTAGCATGAACTAAAAAATGCACAGTATTAATAAATAAGACAATGATAATTTCTCCTGAATACCTAACCATATAAGTTGAGGTTTTAAAACATGATAAAGTATTGAAAGGAGATAATAGCAGGGCAATTTTACTGCACCGCTGAAATATTCCCCTTCGTGCCATACAAAATAGTCATGTTTCGATTTGTTTTTGCCTGAAGCAGTGAAGCTATTCTAAAGATATCAAGTTTAATGTTATAAAAATATTATGTAATGATGCATTCTTTTTATGATTAGTAATTAGGACAAATTTGATAAACTATAAAAATATTTATAATAAAATTGAAGCAAAATAATTGAGAGAGAAAAAGGATTATATAAACACCAAGATTTTGTCTCTGTGACTCATGTAATTTGCTTTTCAGCTTCCATGTTTTCTCTCTCTTTTTTTAATGTTTTAAAAGGAATTTAGGTTCTCATATAATTTGATTACCATCCTCGACTTGATTCATATATCTTTTACTTCTTTAATTAATAATTATGTATCCTAATATATATAATTGTGAGAATAATTTTGGTCAAAGATACTAATCTAGATAAGACCCTAACATAGTGACGATTTTCAGATTTAAATTCTAAACATTGCAAGTAAACTTTAAAAGGAAGCACAGTTTCTTTTTACTTTGACAAACAACCCCCATTGGCTTTAATTAGTTGTTGGGATTTGGTACCTCGTATTCTAAATTGGCATATGCTTCTGACGGTAGGCCTAGTCAATTGCTGATTTTGAGGTGGCATTACACATTTATTACATTGTAGTTAAAACATCATACATATGGAATGAGTTTTAGGAAGGGAAGGAAAAAGATAAAATCCTATCTCAATTTTCCTCTAGTCTTCCATGCTAATGATACACCTTAGTCCCTCTCCTTTCAACATTAACTCAAATGCCTTGTTGATATCAGAGAAAGGAACTCTATGGGTTATAAACTTGTCCAGTTCCAATTTCTGCAAACAATCAAGGAAAGGAAAAGAAAGGCTATCAAAGAGAACTTGAACAAATATATCTTATTAAAATTTTAAAGTAGTTATGGATACAATTGCATGATATCATAGTTACCTTATTCATGTACATTTCAACAACAGACGGGAGGTCAGTCCTAGGCTTGTAATTTCCAAAGAAAGTTCCCTTGAGTGTTCTTTCGTTGAGCACATTAATGGGCTTGGTCATGAAAACTGCTTCCTTGTTGGGTACTCCAACAAGCACAGCAACACCCCATCCCTATATAGTTCATAAAAAAAATGATTAGTCACATATATACTCAAATCCATAGCCGTGTTACTTAGCACAAATTCCATCTAAGGCATAAACAAGAAGGAAAATCTTGATCTTCAACAAATAATCTATAGACGCAATTATTCATTAAATGAAAATAGAAGCATTTTTTTGTCATTATCAAAGCAAGATCTAATGGCATTGAAAGAGCCAAATGTGTGTTTCTACTATATCAACCTAGTTTGATAAAATATTTGCCATGACTATCAGACTCAAGTTAATTGCTTACATCATGAACACATTCAAAAGCAGATATCATGGCATTGATGTTTCCGGTACACTCTATACTTCTGTCCACTCCTCCATTGGTCATATCTGCAATTACCTGCCATTTGAACCAATAATCATGTCAGGGTTTTTTTTTTTTTCATATGCTAACATAGAAATTGACGAGGAATTATGTACCCCTTGAACCGGCTTATCATGGTCTTTGGGATTAACAAACTCAGTCACTCCAAATTTTTTGGCTAGCATCCGTAGAAAGAATCAAGCACACGTAATTAGAGCTTATATCATGTCATGATCTACTAGACAATTTGTCACTTGACTTAGCTCAAAAACCAGATGTTACCTTCCTCAAACCTCTTTGGGTTCAAATCAACTCCAATAATTCTAGATGCACCAGCAATTCTTGCTCCCTCGGCAGCCTAATAGTGCACAATAATAGTACATACAAAATAAATACATCACAAGTTAGGAATTATATACCAAGGAGACAAGAAAATTAGACGGTGGAAATTGGAAAACATACAGCAAGGCCAACAGCTCCAAGGCCAAAGATTGCTACTGTAGAGCCCTTCTTTGGTTTTGCTACATTTAAAGCTGCTCCTAATCCTGAAATTTGAAATTCATGGTTCTACAAACATCTGTTACTGAGAAACAAAACCTGAAATAGAGACAGCTAAATTGACACTGGAGTTGGATCAAACCTGTTGAGATGCCACAACTAAGGACACAGACTTTATCCATAGGTGCTTGTGGATTGATCTTTGCTAGGCAGCCAGAATGTACCACAGTGTACTCGCTAAAAGTGGATGTGCCAACGAAGTGGTTTATTGGGGTACCATTAATGGAGAATCTGCTTTTACCATCACTATGCATCACACCCCGGTTCGTGTCAATTCGCAATAATTCACACATGTTGCTTTCCTCAGATTTGCAATGTATACACTCACCACATTCCCCAGTGAATACAGGCAGCACATGATCCCCAACTTGTAGATCTGCGACTCCCTCTCCAACACTCTCCACAATTCTATAAGAAAGAAGGAAACTCAGCAATACTCAAGATTTTAATGACACTCACACATTTATGAGGAAACAGCTATCATTTTTCATCTAATTTTTGGTAAGAACCAATTAGTATGCTGATTAGAAGACTGCCAGCCACAATCTATTTCTTAAATCCAAACTGATGTGATTTTCAGCATCTTAACTATGACTTTGAAGGATATGAATTTTTAGTTTTAACATACCCACACACTCCATTTCAAAATAGTATACATCAGTATAGATATAAATTATTTTTCATTTTTTTTATTTTGTAATGTATTTGATTAAATACAACACTTCTAGATTGTACTATTTTTCAAGCACCTCACTGACCTTAGTATTTCATCATCAAGTAACTGAAATTAAAAACTAGCATAAATTTTTAAATTGGCTCCAGAGTGATATATAATAATTGAATTGACATACCCAGCAGCCTCATGGCCAAAAATTCTGGGAAACAGAGGAGTATGCCCCTGAAATATCAAAGCATAAAAACAAATTAAAAAATGTCACAACTCTAGTTAAACTTTTTCAACCTCATGCTACATATAGATACATATAACAAAGATTCATGAAACATAGTAAATATGTAATTGCAATTCCACAAATCCAAACTTAGAGCGTACTTCTTGGACATTATTAAAAATACAACAGAAATTATAAACTATTGCCATTGTAAATCACTACCAACAAACAAGAATAGAACCAATCTCATTCCTCCGTTGAGGTGGCAAATGCAGTATCGTTGGTTATTTCATATATATATATATATATATATATATATATATATATATATATATATATATATCCGATACAATATGTTAAGGAAGGCTAAATATCAAGCAGTATGCATTGAAGAAAATGTTGGTCCACTTGTAGTGGTGATTATGAAACAAAAGTGAGTGAACTAAACTATCTTGGGAATTAAGTCTATAACATAAAACCAAAACAGACCTTGGCCTCCCAGAAATAGAGATCAGTGTGGCAAAGTGAGGTATATTTGACCTTGATCCTCACTTCCATGGCCTGTGGTGGAGCCACCTCCACTCGTTCTATCACCAGAGGTTTCCCTGCTTCCCATGCAACAGCAGCTACAAATGTTCCAAAAATAAATAAATAATTCAGAAATTAAGAAAGTCCAATAATGAATGGATGCATTATACCAGAAGTATGCAACCATTCCATTCCAAAGCCTCATGATTTGAGGCACAATGACATTTCCACAAAAGACTCTCAAAAAAATAAAAAATCCAAAACCCAAGGAAGAGAAAACTTTGAAGTAAGAAAGGAAATTTAGAAAATAGATATAAAAAGTTAGAAACTCAAAATTTTGCAAAAATGGATGTTTGGAAAGTTGGTAGCAAGCTGTAATTACTAAAATTGCGAAAAATGAAGAGCAAAATGCAGGGTATGCAAGTGTAGTTCAAAACCCTTTAATTGGAAAGAAAAACAAAGGCAAAAGAAACTAACTTTTCTTCCGCCATTGTCCACTAACCTTTGCACGGAATCACGAGACCAACAGTGCTCGCCATATTAGTCACAAACGCAGACGAATGAAGCGATGTTGTTCTATTTATTTTGGAGTGTATATAAATATATTAGAAAAAGAAAAATGTATGTGGAAAACAAATTCTTGGCTTCTGTGTTAGATATTTATATATAACATGTCAAATATGTAATGACTCCGGCACTTTATAACACTAAACGTTTTAAATACACGTGTATCAAATATATTTCCCTATTTTTTAAAAAATTTATCCTAAATATAAAAAAATATAGTATTATCTTTTAGTATTAATTAAAAATTATATTTTTATTTTATTATACAAAGGTTAATAAAATATTTATTTATTTCCTATATTATTAATTTAAATATTTAATATTATAAAAGTTTCAAAAATTAAATTTTAATTTTTAATATAATAATTACTTTAACTATTTTTTCTTAATTTGAATAAATTAATTATATTTTTATAAAAAAGATGTGAAAACAAAATATATAACTGTGTCAATGACAATGGGCTCTCAAACAAGGGGCCAAACGGTAGTTGTATAAAGACAGAAGAAGTGCTGCCCATAGGTTGATATATGGTGCTTCCAGAACCAACTTATGGGGAGGAAGGAATTAGGGAAATGAAAATATTTTTTAAGTTGTTGTGCATAAAAATAAAATGAAAGAAGTGGTTTTGGTTTTAAATTTTATATAAAAGCTAATTTTTAAATAGGTATAAAATATGAGAAGAATTTTTTTTTATTTTAAATTATTAAAATTATTATATAATATATATGTATATATATATATATATTTTAAAAAAATATTATATTAACAAAAAATAAATTTTGTAAAATAAAATTTTATTTTTTAAAATTTATATAAAATAAAATTTATACTATTAATATTTTTTATTTTTTATTTATTTAAATAAAAATTGATTTTTTCTTTTTTTATATCTATTTATTCAAACAAAATATTAATAGTATATTTTAGTTAAATAAAAGATAAAATAATTAATTAAAATTTTTAAATTATTTTAATTATTTGATATGATAGTTATTTTAAGAATTATTATATCTTTTTAAATGTTTTTAATTATTATAAATTATTATACTAGCGAAAATTTATTTTTTATTTTTATTTTATAATTTTTAATTATTATAAAATATTATTTTTATATTATTATTTAATATTATAGTAGTTTAATTATTATTTAAATTATTTATAATAAAACAATTCACTTGATAAAAGTTTTTAATTATAAAAACAAAGTAAAAATTTGTTTATAAAAATAAAAATAAATATTTTAATATAAAAAATAAAATTTTACATTTAATAATATATTTTTTTTGAAAAAAAATAAATGTATCATAAAATATAAAATAAATAAAATTATCGAATTCTTTTTTTTTAATAAACAATCGCTAAAAACTAGATTTATTTATATTATTTTATTTTTTAATATATATATATATATATAAATTGAAATAAATTAACATAATTTATATCTTTATTTTATTATAATAATTTAATTTAATTTAATTTAAATATAATAAAAAATTATAATATTTAAATTTCAATTCAATAGTTATACCTTTATTTATTATTTTATCTTTATTGATTATTTTAATCTAAATTTTATCAAAAGCTTCTAAGTTAATGTTTATTTTAACTTTTAACTAAGTAATTTAATGAGACACATTCTATTTAATTTATATTATTTTATAATAACAATCATACTTTTGTTATTTATATACATAAAAATGTTTATATTTATTTTTAGCAAATTAACCTCTGTTATGAAATAAAATTATTTAACTTAATATATTTTTCTTACTAAAATTTCATATACTCCAGATAACTTTTTTCTCATAAAGCTGTTAAAAGAATACTTACATCCTTTAACTTATTTTCCTTTTTAAATTTGATCTTTCACTAATTTCTACTCGTGATTTATTATCTAAGTTATTTCCTATATTTTTTTATAAGTCTCATTTTTAAAAAAATTGTTACTCCTTCGTTTAAGTCACTTTTAAAAATAATTTGTTTAAGTTTAACTTTAATATCCAATAATAATGAAAAATTATGAAAAGTCATGAGATATATGTGTGACAGATGAAAAGTTATAAAAAAAAGAAGTAATTAAAGTAGTAAATTTAAGAGGTTTAAAAATATAAGAATTTAGAAAGAAAATTCATATATGGGGTATGTAAAATAATAGGAAATATATTTTAAAAAATAAATATAAAAATTATAGTATCTTTGAAACCATGCAAGAGTTGTGTAACACTTAGATAATTTAATCTAAGGATAACTATATTAAATGGGGGAAATTAGTTCATTTAATGAAAAAAACACCTGTAATGATCTTCTTTCAAGTACATGTAGTTAGTTATCCATTTAATCAAGATACTGCATCTAAGATTTATTGTTACAAAATTATAAAAAATTTAAAGATGACTTGAAAATTATCTAAATCGGAAAGGAAAGTAAGATATCATACCTTTGCATGGGATCACAAGACCAGCAGTGTTGGACATGTTGTTGGTCACAACAGGAGATGAATGCAACGATCTAATTCCTATTATGGAGTAAGTGTTTGAGAAAAATCTTTGAGCGAAACAAGTCCTTAACCTGTGAGTGAGATATCCATACATTTTCAAATGTAAAATGCCCACTTCTTTGAAAATCTATAGATTTTAGGTTCAAGATGAATGGAAGAGATATGATCAACAAAATCCTTGGGTGGAACACAAGAGGTTCAAAGGGGATAGATAAGTTATATTACTAACGAGGTTTAGTTTAAGTTATATATATATATATATATATATATATATATTTGATTATTTTTAAGTATAGTTTTAACTTTTGAATATGAATTTTGTTTATAAAAATTGTTAAAAGTATACTTTATTTACTTTAAAAGAGTCGAACCTTACAAAACGAGATGAATCTAGTGGCAGCCCATAGATTGATTTGTCACTTTAGAATGAAACATGCAAAGAATAACTGCTCCACCCTCTTCTGCGTGCTGCCAACAATATTATAATTTAAGCATATTGAAGATAATTAATTATGATTAGTATAACAAGTGAGAACTTAGAAGGTTAGAATAATTAAATTAAAATCTTCTAAAATAGGATATTTAATTTCTTTTCATAAGACTTTAAGGTTAGAATAAATGCTTCGGGAAGATAATAAAAGGATGATGCGATCCATGGTTGAAGCTATAAAAAAAAATGATGCATGTATGGTTGATGCCATGCGAATAATAATGTGGTTTATGGTTAATGTTTTGACGCGATTGTCCCTACCCTTCCTGTGAATGATTTAGCTAATAGCAAACGTGCCATTTTTTGGAAAGCTGGATTTAGGGAAGGCTCTAAATTATGTGATAAGAGATAAGGCCATTATAACAATTTTTTTTAATATTTAAAAAATATAAAAAAAAAATTATTTATTAATTTTAATAATAATATTTTAAAAAATATTGTATCTTATCTATGTATTAAATATTATTACTAACATTTAAAAAATATTATAAAAATAAAAAAATTATATATTAATTTTAATAACATTTATAAAAAATATAATATTTAACTTATGTTACAAAAAGTATAATATATCATAGTTGGTTGATTAAATAGAAATATTTAAATTTAATGAATAAAGAAAAATAATTAATGATTGACATATATCATATGCATATTATTTCAGATTCTATATTATTTTGAGGAAAGATCAACCATAAGGTTATATATAAAAGATAGCTTTCATCTTATAAATTTGCTTCTGAAATTTAACTAAGTTAGAGACTAATCTTTAATATGCTATCAACTTGGATCATGAAAATGTTTAAATTTAGTTTGTATCAAAACTTGGTTATATCTTGACAATTTCACAATATTGTCACTAATTAGAGAGTTGATTTCATAATATTTATAATTGTACATGGAATGATTATACTTTATTTTCTTTTGTTTCCTAGTATAAAAAAATGATTTTGATTTTGGATTCACATATATTTTATAAGATAAAAAACAAAACTTTAATAACAATGACAAATTGAAAATCAAACTATTAC
Source organism: Canavalia gladiata (assembly GCA_037954105.1). NCBI lineage: Eukaryota > Viridiplantae > Streptophyta > Magnoliopsida > Fabales > Fabaceae > Canavalia > Canavalia gladiata. The sequence goes on along the minus strand of CM075667.1, from coordinate 39,255,825 downwards.
ATGCATAAAATATGAATTAACTATATCATAAAAAGAATTTATGATTTAAAAATATTCATTTATTAAAGTTGAGTTAGATTCCAAGATTAATTTTTAATATATTACCAGTTCATATCATAAAAATATTTAGATCTAATTTATATAAAATTTTGATTATCCTAACAATTTTACAATATTATCATTAATTATGGAGTTAATTCCATACTTTTTATGATGATTGCTCATTTAATCATTATACTTTATTTTTTCTTATTTTATAGTATAAAAAAATATTTTCATACATCCATATATTGTATGAAGATAGTAAATAAAACTTTAATAATGATAATAAATTAAAAATTAAATTATTGCATACATAAAATATGCATTATCTATATAATGAAAAAAAATTATAATTTGAACATATTTATTTTACTGAAATTAAATTATATTTTAAAACTAATTTTTAATATGATATCAATTCATATCACAAAAATATTTAGATTTAATTCATTTTAAAATTTGGTTATCCTAACAATTCCACAACATTATTATTAATTAGAAAATTAGTTTTATATATATTTTTTGAATGATTGTACATATAATTCTCATACTTTATTTTACTTATTTCTTAAGACAATGAAATGGTTTTAGACCCACATATATTATATGAGATAATAAACAAAACTTTAATAACATGATAAATTGAAAATCAAACTACTGCATGCATAAAATATACATTAACTGTGTTATGAAAGGAATTTGTGAACTTAAAATGTTCATCTTATAGTATTTTAGACTGTGATTTATATATATTATCTAATTAACATTTTACATATGGTTTATCACCTTTTCCACTCATTTTATAGTCACATAGTATAATTCACTCCCTACTCTATGATACCATTTTAGTTCACTGTTGTTGATATTTTCTAAGGATGGCGATTTCTAGAAGGCTATGACCCTACTTCAAGTTTAATGAAAATTGGTCATAAGATTTTTCGAACATACTGAAATAAGCTTTTGCCAATGTGCCTTTTCTAATTCAATGTTCCAATCCGGTAGTTATCTTAGCTATGAATCAACTTATCTAACTCCCCTAATATCCATTCTATCTCATTTTCATAGGTTATGGGTTGACCCATAGATCACATCCCCGAGCACATAAGGGATTGGCTTTAGGTTATGAGGCCTCTTGTAACCGTTGAGAATGATGATTCCTTTAAACACTTAGAAAAATGAGTATGTATGTATGTAAATTCTATTATCATGTGTTTTATTGTATAAAGATCTATGTAAACTAGATCAATTGTCTTCCTTAAATATTTATGCTTTGAAAAAATTATTCCAACTTTTTACCAATTCTTCCTTAAAAATAACTAATTAAATAATAACAAGTATATCTAATAAAATAAGAAAAAAGTATAATAGTTATTAGGTGTGCTTAGAAATAATAATTCGTAAAATGAAATGTTATAACTTTCATCTAATTTATTCATTCATATTTTGAAATATATTCTTACGTATAACATGACATGCTTCTAAACACATTGCATATATCACTTACTATCTCAAAATAATAATATAATCTAACTAGATAATATTGTAGTAGATTATTGTTAAAAATTAAAAGAATCAAATTAAAATAAAATATTAAAATAAAAAAATTTAATTTTGATCATAACATATGAAATATATTCAAGTCTATAAAATTTTAACAAGATTAGTAAAAATATATAGCATTATTAAAGAATAATTGTATATCTTGTGATACACGAAAAAGATTGTCTAATATATGTTAGGTATTACACGAAAAACATTGACTAACCAATATTATGTAAGCTAATATCTGGTACGGCAACATTTTTTGTATTTTAATACCAATTGGAAAGCTTTTTTCAAGCTTTACAGCTAGCTGTCTTGTGATGTTTAATCAATACATTATTAGTTTTTAAATATCCAACTCAATAATGTGTTTGGTTTTGCTTTTTTATATAGTGCACATAATCTAGAGACCAGCTAGTGGACAGAGGTGATAAATCGCATAATTAATTTAACAATAATATATATGTACGAGTATGGAGTCAATTTATTTTAGATTAACTTATAATAGATTTATTTTTTTAATATTTTTAAATTGTTAAATATTATTAATATAATTATTAGGTGAAAAAAAATTTATCAGATAAATTAAGTTTATAATATTTTTAAAATTGATATTTTATTAAATAATTTCAATAAAAGATATATTATATATTAAATTATAATTTAATAAAATATTAAATTTTAAAAAAATTTATAAACTTGATTCATATAATAAAAATTTGATGGTTGCAATAATAAAATTTTAAAATTTAGAAAGAATTATAAAAAAGAATAATTTAAATATAAGTTATTTTTAAATAAATTGATCCTCCTCATATATATATATATATATATATATATATATATATATATACTTTATTTTTATTTTTTTATTATATATTTTATTATTATTATTATTGTATTATTTTTAAAAATTTAGATAACAAAAATCTACATAGTCTGTTTTCTTACTTAATTCTAGAGAAATGTTACTCTTCCTATATGTATATATAAAAAATATAATAAAAAATAAAAAGAAAAATATAAAATATGAATAACGTGACATAAAAGTATAAAAAATATTATATAATTAAAATATAAAATTATTGTAAAGATAACATATTTTTTAATTTTATAATTAGGTTTTTAAATAAAAAAGTAATTTTATTAAAATTAATTTTATTAAAAATAATTTTAAATTAAAAATATAATTAAAACATATATTAAAATCAATTTTATTTATCATTTTTATTAAAATTTGTATTTTTTATTAAAAAGTATGATAATGAATTCTTCTAATTTAAATGAGACAAAGACTTAGTCAACCCAAAATCTTCTATTTAAGGAAATGGGTTTTCTTCTTTAGAAACCACCCAGATTCTCCTTTCATCTGTGTGCATTTTAGAGAGTACAGATATGGCTCTAAGTGGAAAAGTGGAGACTGAAATAGCGATTCAAGCTTCTGCAAGTAAGTTCTACAACATCTTTAGAAAGCAACTTCATCGTGTTCCTAATATTTCTACAGAAAGAGTACATGGAGCTAAAGTGCATGAAGGTGATTGGGAAAATGTTGGTTCTGTCAAACACTGGGATTATACCATAGGTATGGTTGTTACTTTTCATAATTATATTATTCAAATTAATTTAAATTAATTTTTCTTTTTTTATCAAGTATGCAAAAATAGGACGAATATAACGCACATGGCTTATGTGTTATGTAACATGATCTTACATATTTTTGTGACAAAATACTTGTGAATCCATGCAGAAGGAAGAAAAAAAAGTGCAAAGGAGAAAATTGAATCCATAGATGATCACAACAAGTTAATATCATACAGCCTCTTTGATGGGGATATCAATGAGAATTACAAGAGTTTGAAAGTCACATTACAAGTGATTGATAAGGAAATTGGTGGGATTGTGAAATGGACCATTGAGTATGAAAAGCTAAAGGAGAATATTTCAGCTGCATCTCCTGATTCCTACTTGGACTTTGCTGTTAAGGTCTCACAAGATATTGATGCTCATCTTGTCAAAGCATAACACTATAGTGACAAGAAGAGAATGGTTATGAAGTGGGTTTGGCTATATTATGTAGTAAACTTTGATGTGTTGGATTGTAAAAATGATGAGTTTCGGCTCAGTTCATCCATGCTTGTGTATGATGAAAATGATATGTTTGCTAATAAGTAGTCATTGCACTTTATGTGTGCATCAACTGAAATGTGTGTAACTTGTTTGTAGTGTATTTGGGTTTTGTTAGGGTGCTTCTAAATGTTCATGCTCCAACCTTTTGTAAAATGTTCGTTTTAAAGATAAATATAAGTGAGTTTTAAAGATAATATAAGTGAGTTTTTCGGTGTGCATTATTTTCGTTTTGAACAAGTATAATATTTCAGTAACGAACGTGAATCCATGATTATTTCAATATCATTTAGATGTATTTATGTAATGAATAGATATTTAAACCAAATATTATATTAAAATAAAAAAAAATTACTATCAACAAATATTTTAAGCATATCAGTTATTAGTTTCATTTATGAAATTAATTCTTATTAAAATAATAATATATTAGTAAAAAAATCAAGTTATCAAATAAAATTTAAAATATGAAAATATTAAAAATAATGTCCAGTAATAATATATATTTTTTAAAGTTTAATAAATATTTTTTTTTCATAATTTTATTGTAAAATTAAAACATATACAAGGCTTAAAATATAAATATTTTCAAAAATATAGAGATGATAAAATTTACAGAATAACTTTAAGGTGTGTGTTAGCTACCTACAAGAATAGTTATTTACTCCATTAAATATATTATTATGTTTAAAAAATGGTAAATGACAGATAATGTTATATTTAAAAAAATGGAAAAAATAGCTGCATCATTTTGATATTGTCTCGTCTCATCATCTAAGTGATAGTTTATATTATATTTAAGGTTACAAATGTCTTTTTATTTTCAAAGAAAAAAAAAAGACAAATCATACATTTTTTAAAGTAAATACTTACCATAACGACCACAAGAATGTGATAGAGAAGAAAAAATAATAGATATATAAAATTAGTTTTATCCAATAGTTGTAAGTTTTAGGAACATTACCTTTAGGAACGTTTTACAAAAAGTTACTAACTACCTATTTATTTTTATCAAATTAAGTTAAAATATTTTTAAAAAAATTAGTTACTCAACTCATCTTTCAGCTAGATAAAATTAACAACCACGCATATTTATAACATTCATTATGAATTTTTCTACAAGTAAATATGTAAGTAATTTCTTTTTATAGATTTAGCTGCACGAAATTTTTAAAAAATATCATTTTTTTAGGAAATATATGTTGATAATTTTCTGTATTTTTATAATATATATATATATATATATATATATATATATATAAAACTTTTTCTTGCATATTTTGAAACTTGTAAGAAAAAATTTATTCATGAAGACTTTTCCTTGTAGCATATTTTTTATTAAATTTTTGCAAAAAATCTCTACAATATTAGTTAATTTTAATGAAGGCTTTAGAAAAACTTGAGAAAGTCATCAAGTATCTTTATTTTTCTTAAAAACATTTGAACATTTCTTACTTTTGTTAAAAATTAGGATTTTAAGTGAAAAAATTTGTTAATTAAAATGCAATTCAACCCTTTTATTCTCCCTTTTTTAGTGTTTATTTTATTTTAAAAAAAATTCAATCTACCCAAATTTAAGTCTGTGTTCTTTTCATTGTAAGATTTGAACAGAAGTGTAGTGAGCATTGATTCTCAAATGTTATCCACCATTTGAGTGATGTATAGTGATAAAAAAAAAAAACTTATAATCTATTACATGTTCTTATGAACGGTAGAATGTGTTTCTAAATTTAATAATTCACCACCGGAACACCGGAACCGTATTTTAATAAACTTTTTTAAAAAAGCATAAAAATATTTTTTTATTGTATTATATGCACTACCACGTTCTTCTAACATTTTAATTTTTATAATGTTAATATGATTTGGGGAACTTTTAATATAACTTAAGAATACTTTGCCAACAATTTCCTTAGACGACGATAAATTTATCCATTAGTTATTCCAATCACGCTAACTGTTTTAAAATATCAGTTTTCTCAATATCAGTCTAAAAAATGTAAATATTTTATTAAAAATATTTTTAATATTTTTATATTTTAATGTAATAAATATTTGTAATAAAAATTTTCATCTTTTTGTTATTTAAAAACAATCCGTGTAAATATTTTATTAAAAATATTTATTATATATTATATTTAATGTAATAAATATTTTTAATATAAATTTTCATCTTTTGTTATTTGAAAACAACGCTAAAAACAATATAAAATGTTGATGAAAATCTTAATAGATTGAAAATTTCTTAGAACTTATTAAAATTGACAACCATATCAACACAACCTAAAATTCAATGACAATTAAATCTACTTATAATGATTTAGAAGACAAATTAAAAGGTTTTAAGAATGAAACTGCACAATTGAAAAGTTTAATGGTCAAGATACATATATAGCATATTAAATTAAAGAAAATATAAAATTTCCCAAATACATACGCTTCCAAATTAAAGAAATATTTACATGATTCTTGTATATTTTTTTAAAATTTTGTTTGATGTCTCATCACTAATAAAAGGTCAACCAAAATTAGAGAAAATTGAATTTGAAAGCAACACATGTTCTTAGATGAATAATGTACATTGCCAATCGAAAAGAACACCCATCCTATCAATGTTAATGGAGTAATCAAATAATCATCCTCAAAAAAATCTAAAATTAAGAAACAATAAAATAAGGCTGAAACAAATGCATGTTTAATATGATATTCGCACCTTTCTCGATTCTCAAGGATTTATCTAAGATATGAAATCTTCCATAAAACAAATCTTACCAACTTCGATTGCTTCTGTTTACTTCATCTTTATGGAGAGATAGAATATCAATATACAATATTTATTTTTTAATATTAAGAGAAATATTAGTAATATATTTTTATAGATTTATCTTAATTTTATTATTAAAATTAATAAAATTATTTATGTCTGATTCAAATAATTGGTTACACATAATTTTAGGAAATTCATTAAATTTTATTTAATAATAAAAAAGTTTAAAAAGTGCTTAAAATAAAATATTATTAACCAAAACAAAGTTGATATCATGGGTGAGCCAAATAATGCAAACAGAAAATTCTGGAAAAAGGAAAATATAGCAATGAATAAATTAATCATGAACCAACCTTACACTAATAAATATTTTATTAAAATGATTTGTCTGTAAAATTTTATAATGTTATAATTTTTAATAAAGTAAATTTAAATTTTATCTTTAATTAAGTTTTTAATCAAGTACATAACTTAAATTTTGAACCTTAAATTTAAGAAACAGATAAATTTATACGTCAATAAATCTAAGCTAACCAACAAATTTTTATTCCTAACCATTACTTAGAAAGTAATTAATATTCCATGATATCTATGTGTATGATCGAGGGATCTAAGCTTTTATGATTTTGGAAAAGGTCATATTCACGAATAAAAAGTATAAATAATTACTAGTATAAAAACTAAAAGGTTCAAGGTGGAAAAGAATTTGTTAGCTTGGGGATTGTGAGAAATAGTATTTTTCTTTTAATATTTATTTTTTTCTAAGTCAGATTAGACAAGACAGATTTAGTATTATTTTACATTTTTTATCCATAGACAAATTTAAATAATACATTTGGAGATAAACGAGGACACTTATAAATTAAATAAGGTCCGACACTCTTTTAAAAAGATTGTATCAACAAGATTTGAAAAATCCACGCACCAAAAGAAATAGTCATTTTTGATGATTTTTTTAAAACGTACATAAAATTAAATGGTTAAGTACGAGGGATTAACACAAATCACACCAAACATGATGTTTGGATTGTAGATTTGATATCCAAAAATTAAGAGAATGGAAAATAAATAAGAAAGAGCGAAAGAAAATGGAGATTCATTTAAAGAGGGAAAACTAAATTTAAATTAAGAAACAATTAACATTTTTAAGACTGAATACATCAGTTTCTAGATAAAAATATTTAATATAAATTAAATAAGTGATTTAATTATTTAATTTAGTTATTATTTTATTTTTTTTATTTTGTAATAAAAATATTGATTATTAGTTTTGATGATTATAAAATTTAATAATTTTTTTTTATTTTAAACATCATTATTATCAAATCGGTCACTATTACTAACCAAATTTATGTAATTACAAAATTTTGATTACAAATAGTGTATTTTCTTTTAATGAAGTTACATACTTAATTGTTAGTTAGCATTTGTTTCCTGATTTGTTTATTAGTTTTAATTGAAATAGTTTATAGTTGTATATTTTATATAGGTAATGATTTTATTAGTTTTAATTGAAATAGTTTATAGTTGGATATTTTTTATAGGTATTGATTGATTTATATATAAAAATTATCTTATATTTATTTATGTTTAAATTAAATGATAAATAATTTTTTTTTAAATTATATACTTATAAATAAAATAAAAATAGATATAATATATTTTAAAGATGTATACGAATCGTGTTTATGTAATCACCATATCATCTCGTTTGTATAATATTTTTTTATTTAATAAAACCTCGTTGATATTCTTCCCCTTTTGTCTCTTTCTATATATATATATAAATATAATTTCAGATCTTGTATTTTTTTTAAGTGTATTAATTTTTTCTTGTAATTCTTTTATTTCTATCTAGTTTGGATTTGTTTAAACTTATGCAACATCTCTTTCATTTTTATTTTTTTGTTAGTTTTTTCTTTGGTTAATAATTCATTTAGTTTTGTAATGAATTCTGTTTTGAGAGATGAATCTTTTAATTTGTCAATTATTGCTATTAGAGTATCAGCTTGATTTCTAGATAGAACATTTACTTCTTGTAGAGTTATGCAATTGTCACAATCGCATAATCTTGGTCCTAAACAATACTCACTATCTTCTTGTTGATTTAGATCTTTTTCAGAATCTAAATAATCTAGTTGATATATTTCATTTTCTTGATATGATATTTCTCTTTCTGAATATTCAGGTTCAGATTCTGATTCTATTAAAATTTTCATTAAGATTTCTTGTAAATTTTTATCTTCTATTGCATTGATTTTTGTTTGGACTTTACATTTATCTGCGAAATGTCCTGGTTTCCCACATTTCCAGTAGGTATTGTATTTTTTATTTTGTGGGGGCTTTCTTTAGGGTTTTTTATATGGTTTTTGTTATGGCTTACTTGGATTAGCCCCATAAAAGGTTTTTGGGCCTTTCTGTTGGGGTTTATATTGAGATTTGGGCTTTGTTATTTTTGTGTTTTTTCCTACTTGGAGCTCTTATGGGCCCCATCCCATCTTGTTGACAAAATGAACCCATTTCTTTTTGTCCTACTGGTTTTTCTTTTCTTAATTGATTTTGTATTTTTGAATCCATGCAAATTTTTAGGCCTGTTTCTACTACCATATTATGTATTTGGCCATAAGTTAACTGATCATATGGTATTGGTGATCCATATTTACTTTCTATTGTTTGAATTACTTTATGGGAGAATAAGACAGGTAGAGCGGCGATAAATTGCTCTTTCCAATACCCCGCCAAAGCATCTTCTCTAACCATTACCTTGGACCAAAAAACATCTTTGTACCAAGAGTAATCAGACAAGGACACCTTAATTTTGTTAGTTGGATAGCAACTCGTTCTTTAAAAATGCTAGGATCGCCTATAAAATGTTGAATTATTGTAAAAATAAGAGTAACCACTGCATCGCTCTCATTGGTTTCTTGTTTTATGTAATCTAACTGACTTGTAAATCCTTGAACTATAGATTCAGTTGTAGCTCGGCCAGTCATTCTCTTGTTTTATAGGCAGTAGCTGCCATGGTTATTTGGGTAGTAAAATCTAATATTGCTTGCTCGCTTAGCCCATCTAAATTCCATTCTACCAAGTCATTTCCTAAATAACTATTTTGAATAAATTGAGACCTTTCTTTTAGCAATAATTCAGGCATTGTTGGTCTTTAATGAAATGTTTTTAACTTTGGATAATTATTTTTATGTCATATTTTATTTACTTCTAAATGATTTACGGAGGAACTGCCTATACTTAATTTTGCTATTCTTGTTTTTATTAAATCTAATTCTTTTTTTATTGAACTCTTTTGTCCAAAACTTTCTATAAACTCTTTTGACATCATGGATAAGTTATATATGTGTTTTTCTATAGGTTTTTTTGCCTTCTTGTTTTAATTCTATTCTACTTAATTGTTTTGTCATTGCCCCTAAAACAGTATTAGAGAAATTAAGTTGTTGATGAATTTTATCTATATCTTGCTTTTCTATTTCTTTTTTTTCTAAATCGACCTTTTTGAATGGTGAAGCTTTTATTTCTATATCATTGGTTACTTCTATTTTAATTGTTTCTTGAGGGGAATATTCTTGACGAATAATCTTTTCTTCATCTGTTTTTCAAACTGTATGATTATCATTTATTGGGTTTAATTCTTTTTTGAAAGGATTTTCTAAATGGTTTTGTTCTAAATATTGTTCTAACCAAGGAAAGAAATATCTATTTTGCTGAATTTCTTCTAAATAATTATAAAATAATGTTCTTATTTTAATTCTTTCTTCTTCTACAAAGGTTATGAAAAATCATTCTTTTCTTAATTCATTATGTTTTCCTTCTATGTCCCTTTTTATCCATTCTTTATCTATAATGAATACTTTCTTGCTTATATATTGGTTCCGCTACTTGAGAAATTCTACTTGTGTCTACTTCTCTAGTGTTATAATTTATTGTTGAGTTGTCTACAAAGGGTCAGGTTAAACTCTGTGACCAATCTTGAGAGGTTCCTATTGAGTTATCTCTTTTAAAAGATATTCTAAGATCTCTTCCTTCTGCTGTTATGTTTTCTATTACAGTATTTTCTTGTCTAAACTGTTCTAATATATCATTTAGAATCCAATCTATTGGAATTATGTTTATCAAGTCTTGATGGTTTAGTCTTTTTGAACTTTGTACCTTACTTTTCTTTAAATTGGCTTCTATTATCATAGTTTCAATTTTTGGAGTTTAATAGGCGGATCGAAATCCGTAACCTATCTTATGACTTTATAGTAAAGATATATGATTTGAGAAGGTCCAGATTCATCATCCACCATCCCTTCAGATGAATGAATCATTAATTGTATAGCCGAAGCTGTTTTTGGATTATCTAAAACCATTGAAAAGTCAGGATAGCATTTAAAGAAAGCTGGCCCATCATGTAAATTACTTTCTAAGGCTGCTATTATGGTATCTTCTGGATTATATAACCTTTTGTCTCTTAGCACTGCTAAGATCGGAAGGTTTAGTCCTAATTTGAAATTAGGTTTTAGGGCAACCTGAATCAACCTTAAATGAATATGAACATATTTTTCTCTTATGTGTTGATCTACTATTTTTGTTCTAATATTTGAATTTCTATGTTGTTAGGAGTACCAAGGTAAGAATATTCTACGATGTGTACTTGTTCATCTGGACTTAAAGACCACCATGGTCTTTGTTTATATACATCTCCTATCTTGACAACCGGAATTGTCCATCTTTAAAGGTTTTCTTTTATGTCTTCTACAGGTAATGATCGTTCACTACCAGAAGCTTCATTGCCCCTATTTCTTATCACTATTTGCTGGTTGTTTATTAGACTTAGTTTGCTTAACAATTTGATTATTCTAGACATTTTAATAATTTCTAATCAGATTTTATAAAAATATTTTCCAAGACCACCAAAAAGTTAATCAACAGATACGCAATTATTAACTATTGTATAACCTCACTCTTTCCTCTTCAAAAAAGATTATAATGGAAGAAATAACAGAAACAAACAGAACGTGTTCAAACAATATCTATATATATATATATAAATTAGCAATTATTCCAAAACTCAACACTAATGAGATTGTATATTAATTAGCATCAGCCCAATCATTAACATGGAAATATGAAGATGATAACATGGCTTGATTAACTTCCATAATATATATATATATATATATATATATATATATATATATATATATATATAAAAGTTGACATTTTCTAAAATTTTACATTGATATAATGCAGCAGCGAAGACTATATATCTCCCAAACCTTATATAATGAAGTGATAAGTTTTTAGATGGATATTTTAAAATAAAAAAGGGCCTTTCGGAGTAATTTAGAAAAGTTGTTGAAAGTTAAACACTAATGTTACATTCCAAAAACATTAGCTACTAGTCATTTAAAGAAATAAGAGATAATTGAATCAGAATGCCTAAATATATATATAGCCGCCATTGTTGAACAGTGGCATGAAAACTAATTTTATTATATAGTTTCCTGTTATTTTAAGATGAATGAAAAGAACCCAACTTGTGTGAGAGAAATGTAGTTTGTACTATAATTTTGTATAGATTATTCAATTGGAGAGTAAGGTAGTTAGTTATTTTTATTTTCATAATTGGGTAATTTTCTATCTTTTTATCCATTGTTTCTTTGTTTTTTTTGTTTAATACAAAACATAACTTCCATACCAGCTCATGAGAGTGAGATTTTTTTATAATTTTATAATTTTTATTTTTAAAATAACCATTATCTTTATGATATAAATTTAAATATTTAATCACATATTACTATATTTATTTTAAATTTAAATTATTTATTGTCTAATATATGTTTGAGTTAAATTTTTATTTTGAATAAATTATCTATTAATAATATTAAAATATATTTAATTTAACATAATAAAATATCAAACTTAATGTAATAAAACATTTATCATTAATAATAAGAATATTTATTATTTTATTTAATTTGAATTTATAAATTTTGTTTAAATACTATATATCTATATAATATATGGATAACTTGCTGGCACATGATAATTTCAGAAAGCTTGCGAGGACCTGTTAAGAAATTTTAAGAACATACTAATAAAAAGTACAGCACTTAACAGAGCATTGGTTTTATACTGATTAGACACACAATTGTATAAGCTAATGAATTTTTTGTTGATAATAATTAATATACTGATTAGATGGATATTCAATCAAATGTAAACGGATAAGTAAAAGACAAATTATTAATTCATTTCTAATTTGTTAAAACAACAAAAAAGATATTATCTATATAACTTATTTAATAAATAAAAGACAAACTAACAAACAAAAAGCTACTAATTAAGCTAACTAATTGATTGGTTAGTTAAATAGTTTATAACAGAATCATGTGTCTGAGGTATGAGGGTTATGCAGTGTGAACATACAACTCAATAATAAATGTAAGAGTAATTAAACTACACTTTCCTACTTTTGCATATATTTAAATTTCATTTTTCTGTTTTTTGTTTTTAAAATATATATTTTCTTTTTGTCAAAGAAGAATACAAGTTGTATTTTAATATTTTTCATCATAAAGAAACCTTTTTTACAAGTTATGAATAATAATAAATGTCTCTTTCAATGTTATTTTGTTTGTGGGCAAAACTTATTTATTGTTCTGTTCATGCTTGTGATATTAATTCTCAATTGAATTGATTTTTAACATACCAGTAATCCTTACATTAAAGATTAGTATAAAGATCAACACAGGTTAAGAAAATAAAACCCTAGACAAACGCTGTAACAACATGTCATTTTAGTTTAAAACATATCAATGGCCCCAACATCAATTCTATTATAGCGTTGGTTTATGTAATGCAAAGTTGACGTTAATATATAAAATTTTTATAAATAATTAGTGTTAGTGTTAGTCTTTGCTAACGTTAACGGACGCTGATTCAGAGGAAGACAAAACATTTTAAAATGGGGTCAACTTGTCAACTATTAATCTTTGAGGCTGATAATAAATTAGATCTCTAAATCATGTTTTCTCCAAAAATTTCAAAGATTCAATCCCTTTATTTTATCACTCTCTAAATCATGTTTTCTCCCAAAACTTCAAAAATTCAATCCCATTAATTGGTGTCATTACCTTGCTAAGTGAATTCTCTACATTTTAATCAATTTTATTTTTATTTTTATTTTTCTGCAAGTTTAACTTTTATAGGATGATTTTAACTTATTTTTTTCTCTCATTGTAGATAGTGATAGTGGATATTAAAAGTTCAATCTTGTTATTTATAGTTATTTAGTGATTAAGGATTTGTTTATTTTTTATATTTTATATTATTATAAGAATAACGGTTGATTACGTGTGATATTAGATCTTTAAATGATTGATATAAAATTATAGTATTTAGATATTTATGAAATCATAGGATAGAAAATATTTATATCAATTATTAAAAAACTAAAATTATAATTATTATTAAGTAAAAGTAATTATGATTATTAGTTTATTTTTTTATTCAAATTAGCAAAGTTAATTAAGAATACTGGTTTATTTTAAATTAAAATTTTAGTGTAATCAAAATTATAATTATTATTAGAAATTAATTAAGAATACTGTTTATGATTATATTTTTGAAACTTTATTTGTAGTTTTGCACATGTGCCTCCTATTGTATCGAATCCAACATCTTTATTTTTGTGGCATCCAACATTAGTTAGGATTATTTTTGTTCATACTTTATTTATTGATTATTTACATTTTATTTATTTTCTGTTATAAACTATTATGATATATTTTTTATGTACTTAATTTAATTTTTTTAATACATTTGTATACATATGTTAGTCTAATTATAAATTTATTCATACCATCGGATTCAATAATTATATCTATACATATGTATTTATAACAAATCATAAAAAGTTTAATTAAAAAATGGTAGGTCATTAGTATGAGTTGACCAACATTAACAGAGATGATATTAGGCCTATGTTGATTCAATTAAATGTATAAATTGTGTGTAAACTATTATTAACATAAACCTATCCAAGTCATGCAATCCTATTCATTAGAGTAAATAATTAAGAATCCTTTTCCATGCTTAGCTAAATAAAGCAGAAAGAAAGTATGATGATAGAGAAGAGTTGATGGTTCAAACTATGCTATATCTTTACATGATTGAACATGCATTTGGGTTATCATCATTGAAAAGACCCATAAGCTTCATTTCAGGAGACTTAGGATCACCAACTGCATGAGGAACATTTCTAACAAAACCAATTGGTGCCTTATGGTCATAGGCACCATTCACATAAGGAAAAGTAACTAAATTGTAAGGAACAAAGGGCCAAACATCAGCTGTTTTGCCTGTGCTCTTCACTTCTTCAAGGACTTCGTTTATATCAACATGACCATTAACAGTTACCCTTTGTAGCTTTTTGTTTACATCCACCGATTCCACTCCTGAAACAATTTTTTTCCTTTTCTCATCATATCTTATTTGAACATTTTTTTAATCAATTTATTTTACTTTCATGAAAACATCTTGTAGTAATGAACAGGACTAATAGTTTCTAAGATACCATAACAACAAGGATATGGTAATCAAATTGACTGAAAATCGAAAGTGATAACGAAGAGAGTTTTATATGAACCTTCCAAACCCTCCACTGCATTTGTTACTTTTCTTACACAAGCTTCACAGTCCATTTTCACCCTGATATTAACTGTCTGTATCATACACAACAAAATCCATTATTGCTGATTAGATTATAGAAATTGAAAAACTCAAAAGGGTATACGTACACATACATAGATTAAATAAATTATTGTTATCTAAAAATTCCATAACTTTTTGTTTTAGTCCTTTTACAATTTTCATTCAATTTTGGTCATTATATTTACAAAAACTTTGATCGAAAATTAAAATAAAATTTTTATGATTTTTTCAAGGAACAATAACTTGTTTAAAAGCTCATATTAAGAGAGAGAGAGAGAGCCAAAGATGCTATAGGAAATGGAGAAAACCTGCTTTGGGGTAAGTTTCTCCTTTGGTTTGGAACAAGCAGTGAAACATTCTGCAAGATTGTCAAGAAACCCCATTTGTGTGGACACCAAGCAAAATAAGGCAAGCAGAATGTTCCCCAGAAAGAGAGAGTGAAACTTAATTGGATATGATTTGGTCCAATGTAACAATATAGAACATATATATAGCAGGAAAAATGCTAATTGTATCTCAAATAAAATATATAGGAATGGAAGAAAGGCAAATAAAAAATATATGATATAACATGAAGAAAAAAAATATTTAATTAAAAATATTATTAAAATAAATAATAATAATAATAATAATAATAATAATAATAATAATAATAATAATAATAATAATAATTGATATAACATTTACAATTGCGTCATTTCACCAACCAAACTTTCAATCTTCAAATTTGTCAGTAACTTGTACATAATTACCGGGAAATAACATATCATATATATTATTGTTAACGAATTGACTTGACTTCAGTTTTGGTGGTTGGACGTGTTAGTTATCTTGATGGTATATTTTATTGTTTTAAATATGAATCATATGTCATATCATTAATATTATCATCACTTGAAGTTAAAATTAAACGATACTTTAATTCTTCTATAATGGCAAATTTACATTGACTAAAACGAGGAAATTGTAGCAGAAAAGAGAAAGAGACTTTTAAAGGTAATAAAAGCTATATTGTGTTTTTTTTATTGCAAATTAAATTCACTAAAATAAAAATGTGACGGAAACTACAATTTCAATAAAAAAATTAAAGAAGATAAAATAGATAAAATCAACATTTAAAATAATGTGTAGAATTGTTATAACTAGTAAAAAAAAGATTGTTATCGGAGGTTGTAAAAGATCTAAGTCACCTGTTTGAAACCCCTATATAACTTAATTATATACAAATATGCCATATTTACATAAATATATAAGATTTATTAAAAAAAATAAGCATTTCAATAAAATACTTAAAATTTAAATGTTTTTATTTTAAAAATATTTTATTTGAATAAAATAATTTAAATTTTTATATTTAAAATTTTTTATTTGAATGATGAATTTTAAATTTATTAAATTTTAAATTTTTATTTATATAAAATAATTTAATTTTTACTATATATAAAATAATTTTTTTAATACTCAATATTCTACTTAATTTTACTCTACTTATTTTAATATTAAACTTAAAATAACACTTAAAAATTTATGTAATTAGGATGTGATTTCCCAAAATGTAACAACCTTATAGTGGAAGCATGAAATAGAAGTAAAAAAAAACATAAGTGCATCAATCTAAATAAAAAGCAACAGTATACATAGAAAACATTGGTGCACCTAACGGGTATGAATTAAAACGGTAACAATGGTGCAGCTAATGGGTATGAATTAAAATGGTAACAGTTAGAAATAGTCATAATAATTTTTCAACCGTGAAAGAAATAAAATTGCAACAACTCTTTAATAGTTAAATAAATAAATAATTTGAAAATTAAATTTAAAATTCAAATAATAATTAATGGTTAATATCAAATGCTCTAAAAAATAATAACTATAATTAATTTTAAAATTTTAAAATAATAATAATAAATTATAAGATTTAAAATCTTTTTTGGTATATAAATTTTTTTAAATAATTCCCTACATATTTTTAAAAAATTTAAAATTTTTATAATAAAAGGATATCAAAAGAAGAAGAAATTTAATAGTAAAGAAAAGTAAAAGAGAAAAGGATAAGAAAGAAAACTTAATAGATGAGTAAATTAAATATATTTTCCAATACAACCTAATGCTACATATATTAATGAACTCTAACTATCACCAACTAACATAACAAATTATCATAACAATCTCTAATAAACATAGCAAACTTTCATCCCCATAAACTTGGTGCTAGAAATAGCTTTGGTGAGGCTATCAACAATTTGGTGATGAGTAGGAACATGATGAGTGAAGATTTGACTTCCAATAGTCTTTTCTCTAACAAAGTGCAAGTTTAATTTAAAGTGTTTGGTTCTGATATGAAAAAGAAGGTTGACAATAAGTTTAACAGCACTTAGGTTATCAGAGTAAATAGTTAGAATGGACTGCAAAACAACATGAAGTTTTAACAAAAGAGATTTTATCCACATAAGCTCAGCTATAGTGGATGTCAAGCATCTATATTCAACATTGGTGCTAGATCGATTACTGATTGCTTCTTAGATGACCAACTAACAAGGTTTCCTCTAAAATAGATGAAAAATCCTGATGTTGATCTTCTATCCATTAAATCTGAAGCCCAATTTGATTCAGAATAGGCTAATTGATGAGAGTTGAAGGAAGGTTTGAAGTGAAGATCATGTGAAGTTGTGCTGCTTAAAGACCTTAAAATTCACTTTACTGCCTTCTAGTGAACATCCAAAGGGCTGATGCATGACTTGACAAGCTTTATTTGCAGAAAAGGCTATCTCTAGTTTGGTAAAGTTGGCATATTGGAGAGCACCTACTATGGATCTGTATAACTGAGGATTAGTGAAGACAATACCTTCATTGGTTGTAAGCTTAAGACCTTAAACCATGGGTGTAGGCTTGGGTTTTGAAGACTTTATTCCAACCTCCTTTAATAGATCAATTATGTATTTTGTTTGAGACAAGATTAGTGAGCCATTATTTCTACGAGTGGCCACAATTCTTAGAAAGTGATGTAGCTGCTCAAGATCTTTAAAAGAAAAGGAAGCATTAAGTGACTTAATAAAGTGTTGAATTTCTGTTGATGAACTTTTAGTGATTAAGATATCATCAACATAGACAAGAATATAGAGAATCGAATAAGGTGTAAACTTGATGAACAAAAAGATATCACATTTGGCTGCAGAGAACCCAAGGTTCAAAAGTGTTAAGCTGAGTTTCTTAAACTATGCTTGAGGTGCTTGTTTGAGTCCATAAAGAGCTTTTGTGAGACAACAAACAAGATTTTCATTTCCAACAATGAAGCCTGGTGGTTGTTGCATATATACTTCTTCATGGAGGTCCCTATTCAAGAAGGCATTATTAATATCGATTTTTGGTGAACTAACCATTATTTAGATAAAGCAATAGGTAAGACAATTCTGATTGTAACAAGTTTTACCATTGGACTAAATGTTTTTTCATAATCAAATTCTTCTTGTTGATTAAAACCTTTTGTCACCAGTCTAGCTTTATGCTTCTGAACTATACCATCAAGATTGTACTTAGTTCTAAAAACTCACTTGCATCCTATGGGTTGTCTATTAAGGGGTAAAGGAACAATCATCCATGTATTATTTTTTAGCAAAGCATGATATTCTTCTTTCATTGGTTGAAACCAATGAGGTTAAGATAATGTTTATAAACTGATATAGGCTCAACTGATATGGTGAAGGTCTTTGGCTTGAAAATTCCCGTTTTAGCACGTGTAGTCATAGAATCAGTGTTAGTAGCAGGAAATTCATTTTGAAGATAACTGTCAACCTGATTTTTTGCATGTTGAAATAAACCATTAGTAGAATCCAAAGGAATAGAGTCAATATGAAAAATACTAGAATTTGTGTTAGTCTCAAATGAACGTTGAGTATAAGGTACAATATTAGATTAAACTTAAGGTATGGCAGGAACACTAGTGGTAGTGGTTTGTGAAGAACAAGGTTGAGGAGAATCAGAAATGTTTTTGAAAGGAAAATAAGATTATCAAAAATAACATTTCTAGCAATATAGATCTTTTTAGAAGAGGATAAGAACTTGTAGTCTTTATGGTTATGACTGCAGCCAATGAAAATGAATTGTCTAGATTTAAAACTCAATTTATGATTATTGTAAGGGGTAAGAAGAGGAAAGCAAGCACACACAAAAGTCTTTAGGAAGGAGTAATTTGGTCCCTTTTTTAACAACATTTCAAAATGAGTAAAATCATTTAGAATTAGAGTGGGTAAGCAATTTATAATAAAAGTTACAGTAGTAAAAGTTTCACCTCAGAATTTAAATTACATGGAAGAAGCTGCTAAAAGGGCCAAACTTATCTCAACTATATGCCTGTGTTTTCGTTCAGTTGTACCATTTTGCTTATGTGTATAAGGGCATGAAAATCTATGTATAATGTCATAATCTGTTAGAATTTTCATTACAGCAGTGGATTCTAAACCACTGTCTGATTGGATTGCTTTAATTTTCTTGTAAAATTGAGTTTCAACCATGGTTTTAAACTGGTGAAAGATGGAAGATGTTTGAGATTTTGTTTGCAATAAAAAGATCCAAGTAAATTGAGTATGAGCATCAATAAAACTTATAAAGTATTTAGTTCCACTAGAACCAGTTATGTAAGTTGGTCCAAAATATCAGTGTAAACTAATTCAAAGGGTTGTGAGTAGGTAGTGTTAGATTTGCCAAAAGACAATTAATGCATTTTTTCCATACATCAAGATTTGCAAAAAGAATAAATTTTATTTCTTAAAAAAGAAATATTATAAACTGATAGAACCTTTTTAACAGTTTTCCATGAAGCATGGCCTAGTCTAGCTTACTATTGAGCTAAGACAGAGTTACAATTTGATGAATTAGAAACATTAAGATCAAAGTGAGAAATAGAATGATCAAGATCTAGACTAGCTTGCAAAGCATGATGTCTTGAAGATATAGGAACAGAAAGACCTTCAAAAACATACAAACCATTTTTAAGATTGCCTTGGAGTAAAATTTGCTTGGTATTATGAGATTTAACAAAACAAACGTTAGAGTGAAATTCAAAAAAGATATTATGTTCTATAGCAAATTGAGAAATATTGAGAAGATTCTTAGATAAATTAGGAAAATGTAAAAGATGAAAAAGAGTAAAAGTAAGGGAATTTGAAAGGGAATATAGAAGAGATGTTCCTATATGCTTAATTTTTATACCAGAACCATTTCCAATTGTCATCATATCTAAACCTTCATAAGGGTTGTTGATAAGAAGACTATTCTTATCATGTGTTAGGTGATGTGATGCCCCTGAATCTGGATACTAGTTTATGTCATAATTAGTTGTTGGTATAATATTTGCATTTTCATTTGAAAAAGCCAAATAAGCTTGCTTCTGTTGAGTGTGTGAATTCATATTTTGCTGTTGTTTAAAAGGATTTACAAAATCTTGGTTAAATCCATGATAACACTCCTATACAATGTGACCAATCTTTCCACACAATTGACATTGTGGCTTATAGTTGGAATAAGTTTTTTCTCCTCTTCCATTTCTGCCATTATTTTTGTTAAAGTTTCCTCGGAAGCTTCCTCTTTCACCTCTATTAAAATTTCTTCCTAAACTTTGGTCAGAATTGAACCCATAACTAAAATTGATGTTGAAGTTGGATCTTATACTACCTTTCTGGATTTGCAACTGATCCATATTTGTTTGAATACTAATTGCTTTGTGCTTCTCCAATCTTGCTTCTTGGACCGTCAATAAAGCTTTAATTTCATCTATTGTGTATGGATCAATTCCTGATAGAACTAAACTAATACAAGAATCATATTCTTCACCTAGTTCATCGAAAATAGGTTTTATATGATCTTCAACAGAAACAAGTTGTCCCACAGCATCAAGAGCATCAACAATTTTTTTCACTTCTTCTAAATATGCATTGATAGTCATGGCATTTTTGCATATACTCTTTAATTGAATTTTAAGTTGTTTGATCTTGGCCCGAATTTTAGATGCAGAGAAAGTTTCTAACTTCTTAGACTTTATGTGAAGTTTTTCAACTTACCATTTTATTGTGTAAGGATTTTGACATAAAAGATAACAATCTTGACAATAATAATTGATCTTGTTGTATCCAAAAGGAAATTTTAGCAATGGTTTCTTCTTTATTCTAATCTTAATCTATTTTGGACATGGATTTATGAGGGGTGTTCTCTTCCATCAAAAAACTTTTCAAGCTTATATCCTCTTATGGTAGCCAAAGGGTGTTGTTTCCAAGGGAAGTAGTTTCCATCTGTAAGTTTGAATGATACTGGATTGTAGAAAGTATACAAAGTGACTTGAGCGAAAGTCACAGATCTTCAACACTCTTGATGATGAAAGATATAAGAAGAAACTTAAGAGTGAAGGAGAGTGAGAGAGAAAGGGATAAGAGAGACAACTCCGCAGATGAGTAAATTGAATATACCTTCCAATACAACAGAATGCAGCATATATTCATAAACTCTAACTACCACCAACTAACATAACAAACTTTCACAAAAGAAAACCTAAGTGTCAATGCATTAAATTTGATATCTTTTGTACTATAAACCAAACTTTCAACATATATGTTTAACTTCAAATGTATTGGTGAAGCATAGTTTCAATGAACCAAAACACTTTGGAGTACAAACAGAAAGAAAACTCATATCTATCTTGTCCCACCTTGACTTTAACAAGAAAAACTTAAGTTGACCAAAGTTGGGGATAGATTTAGGTAAAATCCGATGTTTGAAAGTGAGAACGAGGATGGATATGGGTACACTCATACTTGTCTCGTCGCTGCTTTTGAACTCGTCCCAATGTATAAAATTACTAAAATATCCTTATTATTATAAAAACATTATATAAAATTAGTAAAGTTATAAAAGTAATTTCACAATCGGGATCACGATGCAGAAGAGAAATAAAGAAATAAGTTTCAAAAATAAGTATTTTTAAAAATGGAGCAACCATTAATTTTATTTAAATTAGAAAAAATTGAAAAAATAATTTATTTTAAGCAGAAAAATATCTATGAAAACATAATAAACTCGGAAGTCAATTTATGTGTAAAGAAAGATGAAAATTTAATCTCACACTATCCATAAAACATCCATCCAAAGATGGTTACTTTTAATCGAATTGTGCAAATTAATAATAATTTTAAAATATTTATTTTATTACTTTTATTATATAAAAAAATTAAATTAAAATATAAATATAATTTTTGAATAAATAAATAATTAAATAAAGAGAATAAATATTATGAAACTTAATTTTAACTTGACAGTTTAATTTTCACTTCTACGTATTCTTCAATAGAATAAAAAACTCAAAATCCCATAGTTTTTTAAAAAATAATTATCCATTAATTAATTTATCAGGAAAAAATAATGTTAATATTATTTTAAAAAACATCTTTTAAAAATTTAATGTTGCATAAAGTTATTCAATAAATCTCAAACATCAAATGAATGTAGCATTTACTACTTAATGATTTTTATTAAATATTATGCAAATTAAAGCATATTTTATTTAATTAATTTTTGAAAGCAAAAAGAAATAAAGATTTTGATTCTTTAGAATTTAAATAAATATAAATATTTGTATTGAGATAAAATTATATTTTATTAGACTCAAGTTAGTATAAAATCATTCAATAAATTGATATGATTAAAATGACAGTGAAAGTAACATAGACTACTTAATCTTTGTCATTAATTATTATGTGAAATAAACTATATTTTACTTATTCAAACTTTTTAAGAGAAAAATAAATTAATGATTTTCTAGAATTAATAAAATATAAAATAATTTTTTAATAGTAAAATTATTTTATATTAGACTTAAGTTAGCATAAAATTATTTAATAAACTCGTATGATTAGAATGACAATAAAAATAGTGTAGACTACTCAATCTCTATACGTGTTTATTGCATGCAAGCTAAAATGTATTTTATTTATTTGATTCTTGAAAGAGAAGAGAATTTAATGATTTTAAAATTAAAATTTAATTAAAAATAAAATAATAATTTTTTAAAAAAATTATATTGTATTAGATCAAGTTAACATAAAATTAATCAATAAATTTATTTGATTAAAATGACATTAAAAATAACGCAAACCGCTTTCTCATCGCTTATAATATAAATTAAATGAATATTAATTTTAAGTAAAATTTATTTTAATAAAATATAAAAAAAAAGAAAATATATATTAAAATATAATATATTAAAATAAATAATTTATATTATTAAAAACTTAAGTTAGATCCTTACACTTAAAATAATAATAAAGATAATATTTAACTATTTTATTCATGCTATCAATTGTTTGTAGTTCAGAATATATACTTAAAAAATTAATTATAAAAATAATATTTTAAATAAATTCAATAAAATAAACTTAATATAATAATAAAGTGAAAAATAAAATAATCAAACATAAAAATATCTAAAATTTACTTAAAAAATATCTAAAAAATATTAATCATTAAATATAAACAAAATAACAAAAATTAACAAGCGAATTTAATACTAATAAAAATTTATATAACCTCATTTTTTTATTCAACTCTAAAATAAATTATAATATTAAAAAAATAGAACATTATGCATTAATAATATTTAATGTATATTAATAATAATTTTAAAATATTTATTTTATTATTTTTATTATATAAAAAGAAATTAAATTAAAATATAATACAATTTTTGAATAAATAAATAAATAAATAATTAAATAAAGAAAATAAATATTATAAAATTTAATTTTAATTTAATAGTTTAATTTCCATTTCTACGTATTCTTCAATATATAAGAAATTCAAAATCACACAATTTTCTAAAAAATAATTATTC
Organism: Canavalia gladiata; assembly: GCA_037954105.1. NCBI lineage: Eukaryota > Viridiplantae > Streptophyta > Magnoliopsida > Fabales > Fabaceae > Canavalia > Canavalia gladiata. The sequence goes on along the minus strand of CM075667.1, from coordinate 39,231,763 downwards.
CTTAAGTAATTTATCAAGAAAAAATAATGTTAATATTATTTTATTATCATTACATTATTCAATAAATCTCAAATATCAAATGAATGCAGTATTTATTACTCGATCATTTTTATTAAATATTATGTAAATTAAAGCATATTTTATTTATTTAATTTTTAAAAATAAAAGTAAATAAAGATTTTGATTCTTTAGAATTTAAATAAACATAAAATATTTTTATTAAGATAAAATCATATTATATTAAACTTAAGTTAGCATAAAATCATTCAATAAATTCATATAATTAAAATGATAATTAAGGTAATATAAACTATTTAATCTTTATTATTAATTATTATGTGAGATAAACTATATTTTACTTATTCAAATTTTTTAAGAGAAAATTAAATTAATGATTCTATAGAATTAATTAAATATAAAAAAAATTAAAAGTAAAACTACTTTATATTAAACTTAAATTAGCATAAAACCATTTAATAAACTTATATAATTAGAATGACAATAAAAGTAGAATAGATTACTCAATTTTTAAAAATATTTTATTTATTTGATTCTTAAAAGAAAAAAGAATATAATGATTCTAAAGAATTAAAATTTAATTAAAAATTTGAATAATTTAAAAAAAAAATTATATTGTATTGAATCTAAGTTAACATAAAATTAATCAATAAATTTATTTGATTAAAATAACATTAAAGATAGTATAAACTACTTAATTTCTATCATTGCTTATTATATAAATTAGATGAACGTTAACCTTAATTAAATTTATTTTAATAAAATATAAAAAATATATTAAAATATAATATATTAAAATAAATAATCTATATTATTAAAAACTTAAGTTAGATCCTTACACCAGTAGAGATAATATTTAACTATTTTATCCATGCTATTAATTATGTGTAGCTTAAAATATATACTTAAAAATTAATTATAAAAATCATATTTTAAAATAAATTTAATAAAATAAACTTAATATAATAATAAAATAAAAAATAAAATAATTAAACAACAAATATCAATAATAATAATAATAAATTTTACATACAAAATATTTAAAAAATATTAATCATTAAATATAAACAAAATAACAAAAATTAACCCTAATACTAATAAAAATTTATACAACCTCATTTTTTTTATTCAACTCTAAAATAAATTATAATATAAAAAATATAGAATTTATATATAAACAGTATCTAATTCGTAAATTTTGCACAAATCTAAAATTATTTTATTATTGTGTTTCTTTTAACTTGGTTAAGTTTAAGGAAAAATAAATTAAAAAAGACACAATAAAAATAAATTAAAGACGTAAAATTGAAGCACCAATCTATGAGCCCATTCTTCTAAGTTCCCAACTTGCTAAAGTTTAGTGAGATTACAATTAGTTAACAATAGCCCAACCCATCAACAATATACTACCATTTTTATTAAAAAATAAATAAATTCATTAAAATAGGAATAAAAAGGAATTGATTTCCCAAAATAAAGATCAATACACAATCACTCCAGAGGCTGGATACGCGTCTTGGTGGTGTTTCCAGATTCCGCCGACAGCGTGGATATGGTGGTTTATGGCGGAATGGGGTACCAGAGAGATTGGGGATGCACAGGTTCATGTTTTTAACAAGTTTCTTCCTTTTTTCTTTCATTTTTTTTATTTTAATATTTGTATAATTTTCAGACTGCTGGAACTATACTTGATTTGTCTATAAATTTCTAAAAATTAACTAATGCTTTGGAGTGTGATTAATTTGTACGAGAATTGAACTAGAGCAAAATAAAAGTTAAAATAGATGAATAAATTAAGAAGAGTTAGAAGTATTTACTTTGATGCGAATGAAATTTGCAGTCTTGAGGGTTCTTCTGCTTCTGTGAATTTTCCGAGCTTTCCTCAAAATTTTCTCTTCAAATTATTTTCATTTTCTTAGGATATCATTTTTGAGTGTTTTATGAGCTCCTGAAAATTCCCTTCCTTAGGCCTTTGTGCTGCTATTTATTTTCAAGTTTCAACCAACCTAATTTTTCTATTATCAACTAAAAAAGATAGCTTTCTTTCAGCAAAAAAGTACAATTCTAACTGTATTAACTTGCCACATCCTCACCTAATTTTAGCTATCCTATTTTCATTAATGATTTAATTTTTTTCTTTTTTTAAGCAAATTAAATCAATTATCTTTTATCTTTTTATTATTAATTAATTAAATATTATAATTAAAAACAAAGAAAATAAATTTATTAAAGATGATGGATTAAACCGATATTCACATATAATAAATTATATAAATTTTAAAAAATATATAATAATTTAATAAATTTTAAAAAATAAAAAAAAAATTGAAGATGGGTGTGAGACAATTTTTTCAATCCCAATTAAGAATAGAAATGAGATTTAATTTTTTAAACTCTGCAAGGATGAAAATGCACACGGATGTAAATGATAGAGGTAAGTAATATGAAATCTACCCTATTTTAAGACTTACGTATCAACATAATTCTTATAATTTTTTTTATTTTATACAAATAAATCCTGCATGTATTTAATAATTTATGAATGATCTAAAAATTATACTTTAATATCATATAATATAAATAACATTATTTTTATACATCATTTATAAAAAATATAATAATTATTAAAAACATCAACTTAAATGTCTAATTTAATATAACCTAACATTAAGTCATTACAAAAATTAATAATATTAGAAGAATCAATAATAAATTTTATTAATCATATAAAATTTTTCATACTATGTATTTAATCTTGAAAGTTACATTTTTATCCTTGTTAATTTTATTATTTGTTGAAATCTAGTCCCTCAATGTTATTAAATTCACTCTCCCTTTAATACTTAACTTATATTATTTTCAGAACTCGACATACCTGCGGGAACAATTGTCACTAACATTTAACATTGGTTGAAAGAGGGTGAATCTTGCCTATCAAAGTCGACGGTCCAACTTCTGAAATTAAAGACCACAATTTGATTATTGGGTGCAATTCATTGGCTGGCAATCATGTAGATGGCGTATTTTAAGCAACCAATCATTATGACCATGTTTTTCAATTAGAAATCTCATTTTGGGTCCTAAATTTGTGATCCACAGCAAACCTTCTACCCCATGTTCATTTAATGTAGTTTAATTGATTTATTAATGTTCCCAACCTTAACTCTTTATTCGAGTCAATACAAATTTATTGCCAAAGTCAACAATGCATGGTTCAGAAGATAATAATAACCTTGATTTAAAATATTGGATTAAAAAGATATTTATGCACACTTGTTTTTATCATATTATTTATTATATCTTTTATTTATATATATCTCGTAAGAATAGGATTTTTTTTATAGAAAGTGTTATATGGGTTACATACATAATAGTCTTTTGTTAATGAAGACAGTGACTATTTATACATCCAATTAATGTCCAAGTGTGCATAGGAAAAGTTGAGATAAACCAGTGATATATTAACTATATATTGAGTTTAAATATGAAAATGTTAATTAATATGGTCTCTACGATTAAGCCACTCACTTTTCTGAGAATGTTCGTAGTAAAAGAGTAATGAGGGGTGATGTGGCAATACTAGAAAAAAGAGGCCTCTTTTATAAATAAAAGTCAAATATCTGAAGTAGGAGTTTTCATTACACAAAACAACCTTTGGAGATTTGATAGCTGAAGGCATCCTTTGAATATAAAAATGAAATCTTTAGATATCTTTAACCTATATCTCTTTTCTGTCCTTTAACATGAACTGATATTTTTTAATGTTTTTTTATTTTATAAATTAGATAAGCTTTTAAGGAAAAATTAAGTGTGATTCTTTAAATAAAATTGATTAAAATAATTTTAATTATTTGTTACAATTTTTAATTAAAAATTATAATTTTAAAGTATTTATTTAGAAAATGACTTTAAAAGTATCAAAATTAGATTTAAATACCAGAGATTTGATAAAAATTGAAAGAATTATGTTTTAAATCAGAATTAATATGCAGAAGATTAAAAAATTAAAAATGTTTTATTTATTTATTTTTTAGTTTTAGTATAATAACTATATAAGTGAATACAGAAACAAAATATATTCTTTCAATTTTTCTCCTTTTAAGCACATCCTTATCAGACTTTAGAGATATTTATTTTATCCTAATTTATTCTATTCAAGTATCTTTAAGATAAATTAAAATTATTTTTTTTAAAATATTATATTAAGAAAGATAAATTATATTAAGAAAGATAAATTATATTAATATTTTTTAAGATCTATCGAAAAAATATTTAATATTTTTTTATTTTTTTACTTTATACAAACATTCCTTAATTTAATAATAACATAACATTACATGCCTTTCTAGCTATATAAGTTTACATAATTTTTTTTTAATTTTTATAATATTATAGATGTAAACAAAAAGCAAAATAATATAAAAACAAAAAATATTAAATATTTTTTTAATAAATCTTAATAGGCCCAATATAATTTTTTTATTAAAAAAATAATACAAAAGATAATAATATAAAAATAAAAGAAGTTTCCCTCTTTTTCTATAAATAGGAGACAATCCTCCCTCCTCTCCCTTTCTCCTTGCATCCAAACACACACCCCTCCCATTTCTCCTTTTGTTTCATTTTCCTTTTTCCTTCACTGTGATAGCCTTCTCCTATATCATCCTGATAGTTCTTAGTACTTTAGTCTTTGAAGTCTTTCACCAAAGGTGAGTTTTTTCTTAAAGCTTCAACTATCTTTACCTTTCTTTTATGTTGCTTCCTATAGAATGGGGTTAAGGCATGGTTCTCACCTTCATTTTTATTTGATTTTAAGCTTTATTTGATATATTTTTTAAAAAATATTGTAATATTTATAATTTTTCTTGGTCTAGAACTTATGTTGTTAAAGAAGGAAAACAAAGGTGGTCTCTTATTTTTAATATAGAAAATTTAGTCATCCCAAATATAAAAGAAAACTTATTTCATTTTACATACTTTTTAGCTAATATAGAGGAAGATTGTCCACTTGCAATCTCAAATTTTTATTTGAGATTAAAATATGAATCGATTTTTGGACGTTACTATTTTTTAAATCATAGAAATTATAAAAGCTAAGTTATTACTCAAATTATTTATAAAAGTCATAAATAAGTTACTCTTTGAAATTTTGTTGTTAGTCCCATATCAAAATAATTTTGGTAGCTCAAGTTATTCTCAAAATACGAAAGCATGTTTCAACTAACAAGACAAACATGTTAGGATGTATTCAAACTTAGATACCTTTCTTTATACAGAGATTTTGAAAAGAAAAATTGTGTGAAGCTTACCATATGAGTATAGTATGTTTATGAAATTTTTTTACCATTTAATTCAATTTATATGACTTTTAATAAATTTTTAAATATATTATATTAAAAAATGATCTTATTATAGAATAATTCCAATTTTAACATCTTTGTTGACTTTTTAAAATAAACATAAAAAAATTTACTTATTGATGCAAATCGGTCATCTTACTTAAGATTTTAAAAAGTTGTGTGTTTTCAACATGTGTGCACTCAAACTTATTTTCAAAGAATAATTTTTTAATTTATATTTTCAACAATTAGTAGTCAGATATGATAAAGTTTTGTTTGTTAAGGGTTTTTATAAAATTTAGATTTATTATATAAATTTAAATGAAAGCTTTTGAATGCTTATCTCGCATATGGATATAAGTTAGGTTAATAGAAATGAAAGTATGACATCCACCTTTAGGTTGTCCAATGATTTAATGTTGAACTTAAATAAAAAATAAGTTAATTTGTAATATAAGGTAGTATGATCTTCATCTTTTCACCATGATTTATGATAAAAAAATCATATTATAAGTTAGTGAATGATGTTTAAGATGTTCAAGTCAATTAAATAAAAAAAAAATTAAATTGAGATAACTATTTAAAATTTGATTAATCATAGTTAGATAAACAAGCATTCGTAAGTCATAAGATCAGTCAAAATACTGAAATCAATCAAGCATTATATGTCCTCTTAATTTTCACCCCAAGACATGAAAGAATTAAGCATTCACATGTTTCTCTTCAAATCAAATTCAAGAACAATTAAAAAATATAAATTTGACAGATTGACAAACAATTCAAATTGTAAATTTGAAATTAGTGTATGAAGCCAATCATAAACCCCAATCAATATTTAATAAGAGAGAAGAGAAATTAAAAGGAGAAAAGGTCAATCAAGATTCACAGAGTTTGTTGCTAAAATCCCTTATCTAGCATATTGATTCACAGAGCTTTTTCTTTCATAAAGATCTTACAAGAAAATTAATGTAGAAAATATGAAGGAGAGGAAGATAGGAACTCTAGGAGATTAACAGTGAAGAAGTTTCTTCACAAACCTCTAAATGAAATATATATATATATATATATATATATATATATATATGAAAATTTTGAATAAAAAAGTATATTAAATTTGACTCCTGATATCTATTTATAAACTCTCTAATTAGCACTATTGCTCTGCTTATGAGTTGGATTTTATAGGATACAATTGGCTCAAGTAGAATTGAATAGGCTAATTTCTGATCTTTGTTAGTATACCTCTATACATAAATTTCTGGAATTACATTAGGTCAAATAAACTCTTGAATTGTGCATGAAAGTTATAGGATATTTATTCTATGAAATTTTGTCATTAGTCTCACATTAAAATGACTTCAATAGTTTAAGTTATTTTCAAAATACTGAAATGAGTTTAGGCTATACAAGTCTTCTAACTTCCCTTTAGGGCCAACTTATGTTTTACTTTATTTCATTCTTGGATCGAATTTGGATCAGTGAGTAATTAAGAGATATTGTATTAAAAAGGCATACTTTAAAGAAAAACTACGGATTTCAAAAGGTAATAAATGTGTGAAGTGTGAACCCCACTAATAAAATAGTTATAGAGTGAAATAATTTTTTTGAAAAAAAGTTATAAATTTATAATATTAACCATTATTTAAAAATAGTTAACTGGCTATTTAATTATGTCATTAATATTTCCTAAATTTTTAAAAACATTGTCATCATTAATTATTTATTTTTTAAATAATTTTGAATTTTTGATCATATTATTTATTATATTTATTATTTTTCTCATTTTAAAATTTATAAAGTATCGATGACACAATTAAATAAAAACAAAACACGTCACTTCAAATGATATAATAAACAAATTTTTTTTTCTAAAATTTATTTAAGACTACATCTTACATCAACAATAAATAATTGATAATTACATTTATTTCTTTGTATAATAGTAATAAATTCATATCTAAATAACGAAAAATAAAATTTAAAAATTTAGTAATATATTTGTTTTAAACTAAAATAAATATTGGTGTAAATGAAAATATTAATATTATTTTGTTTTTGTTATTCTAACTAATATATAACTTAGATATACTAGTCTTTTCTAATTGTTTTACAAATAATTTTCAAATAAATTACTAATTTGAATAATAAAATATATGCATTTACGATGAATATTTTAAAAATTACAATAACATTTCTTAAATAATTAATATTTTTTTATTAAAATACTATCTTTATTTGTTTTATTATCTTTAATTTTATTGTTATGAGTTATAAAATGAATATTTCAGGTTGCATATTTTTATTGAACAAAAATAATTTAAAAATAATAAAATTAAAATTATATTCATAAATCTATAGTTTTACTTATAACTATTAATGTTTAAAAGAAACTATTAGATGGTATTACATATAAGATATTACCTATAAGTATTCCCTATGTCTCCGCACAGTTACAGGTAAATGAATTTTTTTCGACAAAATTTAGATGTGCTTTGTTATTTATTCTAGGAAACAGATCCATTCCATCAACTAATGCCAATATTTAATTTTGATTTTTATTGTATGATCGTTAAAGTTAAATTCAAATTTTAATTAAAGTAATATTAAAAATACTTATGTCATGATAATCAAGATTTATATATCCTGTTTCTTATATATCTTCCATCACACGTATGTAGAGGTCGTTATTGTTTTTTACGCAAAGAACATGAAATTTATTTATTTTTAAATGAAATATATTTCAAAATTTTTAAAAATTTTATAATTAATTTTAGTTTTTATTTTTAAATATATTTAAAATAAGTTGTTTTAAATCTTTTATTATAAACATGTTAAATATACGCCAGATGTTGGGTGTTAAATATTAATTATTTTATAAACTAAATATAATTTATTTTACAATATAAGAATCAAAATTAATAATTTTAAAATTTAAAAGTCTACAACAATTAGAAGAAAAAGGCCACTAAAATTTTAAAATCAAAATCAAAAAGCATTTGAACGAAATAGGAATCCTCCTAACCGAAGAAAAAGGGCACTAAACAGATCACAAGACGCGGTCCAACAACTCGAATATGGTAGGGCATTAATTTATTTATGAAAGTGTGATAAAGGTAGCATGATTATAGTATAATTATAAATTATTTATGAAAGTGTGATGAAGGTAGCATGATTATAGTATAATTATAAATTATTTATGAAAGTGTGATGAAGGTAGCATGATTATAGTATAATTATAAATTATTTATGAATTTTAGTGTTAACTTTTAGGATTGTACAGGGAGGATCATCCTTCTCAAATCAAATGAACCTTCCAATGGAGATCCTTTGAAGATAAGAATTGGAAGACGCAATACATTACGGAAGTGGGGGGAGACTTTGATGACTCAAAAGCTTCAACAGTTGATAATGACAGATTGCACCCTTTCATTGGAAATGAAAGAAGACGTAGCAAAGGATGAGTCCTATAATGAGGTGAGTTTGTTCAAATATAATAATCATTAGGATCCATTTTTTGTGTCAATTCTATAATATACTACAGCCAAACACATTTGGACCACATTTCATGTGTTTGTTACTTGCTAACAACTTATCCTATCTCTCTCTCCCTCCCACTTCATGTTCATCCGTTTTGAGTATTTTATATGTGATATAAAAATTATATTAAAATTAAAATTATTATATCCCTTTTTTTGAAAATTTAATTATAATCTTTTACTAAATTTCATTTAGTTTAGTTCACACTTTTCTATTCTTATAACCTTTTATTCTCTATTTTCTATAGCTGTTTCTAATCATGTGATCAATAGCAAACAAACTAGATTGACTTTTAATAATTTTTAAAACATATATGATATTCCCTTAAATGTAAAAAATAAAAATATGCATGGTAAAGTTATTCTTAGGTACTATTTCTACTTTTTATTATCTTTTAAATTTTCTATAAATGCTAATGAAAATAATATTTTACTAATATTTATTCAAGTTTAAATTTTTATGTTTTAACGATAAGGATTGCTAATGATATAGGTTAAAATTTTTAAACAAAAATGAAAAAATATTACATAATGAAAGTATAGGCAAATATTTATTCAATTTTTGGAACTACCCAAGAAAATTTAAACTATTTTATTAAATGAAATGATATACTTTTAATGAAAAAATTAACAAATAAAAATTGGTTAAACACAAAAATATAATTAAATATATAATTATAATATTTTGTCTTGTTTATTCATTAAAATTTAAAATTTCATATGATGTTAATTAAAATTATGAATAAGTCAAATAACTCATGATATAAAATTACATTTATTAGAAATCAAGTTCCGTTTTAATCTATATTAATTTTGGGTAAATTCAATTATAAAAAATTATATAATTATATTGAGTAAAAAACCTAACTAATTAACTATTAACTGTTAACATTTTAAAAAAAGATTTTTCTTCGTAACTATAAAAGAAAAACTACCAAATAGTATATGGTTAAAATTTACAGACCTTAGTGAAAAAGGCTTTAATATTTTAATTTTAGTTTAATATATACATTATATTTTTTGAAATATATGTTAATTTAAAATTATTTATTAAAATATTAATTTTTAAAAATTTTATTAAATTTTATAAACTTGATCTATATAATAATAATAATAATAATTAATAAATTGATAAAATTCAATGGTTTAAAAATTAAAAAAATAAATTATTCTTCAAATAAGCTATTCAATTCTCATATTTAATTACATAACTATGAATAATTAAACATAATACAAAATTTTACTTAAATTATATATATATTTAATTGATGCCAACGTATAACAAACTGTTGAATACGATGAAAAGTACTTCAATTTTATAATACTATTGTCAATGATTGGTTAATATTATTTGATCCAAAAATCAGGTGGTAACATGCAGAATACCCATCAGAGAAGGTTTTGTCATGTGAAGTTATAGAAGCTTCAGAAAATAGAATATACATAAAAAGTTCCGAAAATTCCGTTTGCATTGCAGAAAGAAAAAGAAACTATTTTATCATCTTTTGAAGTTATGATTCCCGGGCGGCCACAGATATTGACGTCGCTTTTGCTAAATATTTATAATTAAAAAAATTTAAAAATTTAAACCTAAAATTTCATAAAATTAATTTGATTCTCAATCTTCATTATTATCATTATCATATAATTAAATTAATTTTAATAATTTAAATATTTTTCAAGTTAAAATTATCTATAAAAATTAATATTAATAAATATGAATTAATTAATAAAAATTAATTTGATTCTCAATCTTCATTATTATTATTATTATATAATTAAATTAATTTTAATAATTTAAATATTTTTTAAGTTAAAATTATCTATAAAAATTAATATTAATAAACATGAATTAATTAATAAAAATTAATTTAATTTTTATGCTGAATTTAATAATATTAAATTTAAATTTTAAATATATAAATATATTAAATATTTAAAATTCGTTTAAAGATGATGATAAGAAGGATAAAATGAAATAATTTTTTTAGTGTTTTTTGTACATGTACTATATCATAAGTTTAATCTATTACATTTTATTATTTAGTGTAATTTTTATTTTATGGAATATACTTATTAGAAAGTAATAGAATAGAATAATATATTTATGTTTTTTATTTGTTTTAATAATAATAATAAATAATTATTATTATTATTATTAACAACAAATATTTATAATAATAATTTAATAACAATATTAAAAATAATAATAATAATAATATTATTATTATCTAGTTTGTTATTTTTTATTTTTTTCTCATCTCCTTTATTTAGATTTCTTTATTTTTTCATTTCTGTAAATTTTTCATTCCAGTTTATCTTTAACTTTTCTTTCTTTTCTGATTTGGTAATAAAATTAAGATATCATACTTTTTTGATATTTTTTATTATTTCTATTAAAAAATCATAAATATTAATTAAATTTTCTTAACACAACTATATCTAATTTTTATAAAAAAGTATTTTTTATTTAAATATAATTTATATCATATTATTTTATTATTTTTTATTCATTCCGAACATAAAGATAGAATAATATGATATTATTTAAGTTATTTTGATAATCTTTTTATATTCTATCCTATCGTGATATTCTATTTTATCCTATTCACCGTATAGCTTCTTAGAAGAACTTTAATTTTTATTTTTTTATAAACTAGGCTAAGTTGAAATATAAAGAATATTCAACTCATATTACAAAAGGTACATATTAATAGAGATGTAAAAATAGATAGATCAGTAACCTAGCTTGATTTGATTTGACCCATTACAGGTAGCATACTCTTGCATGCTAGCCCCACAAAGCACGAACATGTTTAGTTTTGAAAATAATAGTTTAAGTCAAGCTCTATGCAAGTTGTGGTTCTATGAAGGTCGATCTGCGTTAAAATCAAATTTTATTTTATTTTGTGCGACTATTATTCAATAAAAAAAAAAGGAGCAAGTTATTTTTTATAAACTATTAGGAACCAAGGAAATTCTATAAAAATATAAAATTCATGTAATAATTACAAACAAATCAAATCAAATCAAACTGTGTACATGAAAAAAAATTAAAAAATTATCAATTAGAATAAATAAGATCAATATAAAAGTTTATGTGAAAAGAAAGCAATGGAATTTAATAATTTTAAGAGAAAAATTAGTGTAGACGGTCCAAACTTAAACTAATAAAGCTGCACTAAGCCTGTGTGAATAAAGGTATATATAGAAATAGAAGACAAAGATTAATTGATTAAAATTGATTAAATGTACCTGTGCCAAAACCGAGGCATCAAAAGTGGCATAAATGAATGTTAATTATTGAGTTGTTTGTGGATTTGTATGGATGGTGGAGCCCACAGAATAGACTAACTGCCACATGCTAATGGTAATGGGAGTTTATATTCCACAAGATAGAGAGGAGCATAAGAGCAAGTGTCCCTCTTTCTTTCTTTTTTCCTCTTAGATAACCAAAATAATTATTATATCCCTAACCCAAAAGCTCCTTTTACCCATGCACCTAATAACGTAAGAAATCCTTTACCATCTCTCTCAAAAGTCCAAGCCCTTCTTCAATCTCAGAAAAACACTATAATTCAAGGTCTTAGACCCTCATCCCCATCAAACCCCATCAAATTAAACCACCAATGATCCTCAATTGGATCCTTGTGCTTCTTTTTGTTGCTATTCCACTCAAAGAAGTTCAGCCAAGGAAGCTTGATGAGACCCAAAACGGTAATGAAAAGTGCACACCATGTGAGGGTGGTTATACCCCATCACCACCGTTACTGTCGCCGCCTCCGCCAATAGAATATTTATCACCTCCACCACCGTCACCACCACCACCAATAATATATCCTTCACCGCCACCACCTTCACCGAAGAAACCACCATCCAAGTATTGTCCTCCACCACCATCATCATCATCGTACGTATACATGACGGGGCCACCGGGGAACTTGTATCCCGTTGATGAGAATTTCAGTGGAGCAAGTCCCAGCCGCCGCCGGAGTTTGGCTGCGTTTTTGCCACTTTTGGTGGGCTTGTTGGGGCTTTTGGTGATTATCTAGTCAACAAATTAAGTGTTTCATATCATTCAGATACAGAAGAATTTTCATGGAATATGGTTGTAGTAAATTAAGAATTCATAGCATGATCTTAAATAAGGTATGGGGCTGGAGAATTTTGAACTCAATAATTCTCGTTTTAAATGTTCAGTTCTTCCTTTAATTTGTAATCCAAATTTGTTCAGTAATAGCAATCACACTTTCCCAATTTTCTGCCCAATTTGCGAGCACTCTCTCTCTCTCTCTCTCTCTCCTTAAGTTAATAAATTTACTTAATTTTTCAAATACTTCATAATGAATTGTATTAATATTATATATATATGTAATGTATGACATAAGGAAACAAATTTTACACAATAAATAGAATAAATATCAATCATTATTAATTAATTTTTTTATTAAAATATAATAATAAATCATTTTAATTTTTTAAAATGATAATTAAAATGTTTTTTTAAAATAATAAAAATAAAAATGAAGGAAAGAAAAGCAATGATTTGATTGATAAAAGTTAAATGTTATATATACTTAAATGCTTGTTTCGTTTTAAATTTTCAACGAATTAATCCACGTTCAGATTAACACTATAATGAATAATTTAACATTATAATAAATACTTTTCACCGCTTCAACCAGCGTACGTTCATATTATGACGCAAATCTAGGCACATTATGAAAGAACTTGTATAAATGAGAAAATTTTTAAATTTTTTTTATATTTTTTGGATATCTCAATAATTTTTATTAATTATTTTAAAAGAATTAGTATTATTAAAAATAAAAATAAAAATTAATATAATCAATTAAAAATAATTTAAATTTTAATTTTTAAATATAAAAATATTTTAATATATCTTGAAAAGAATAAAAACTAATTTAAAAACAATCTATATAAAAATGAAGAACATTAAAGACGTAAATAGTTTAATCTTTCATACACTTCTTTCTCCCCTTTAATCGAGTTTCAACTTACACGTGTAGGGTCAACCAATGGTTACTGTTAGTTTAAATTAAAATTTTCGTATAAAATTATTTTAGTATTTACTTTTTTAACAATAGATCAATGTTAATGATTGTTAATAACTATAATAATAAGCTTTATATACTTAGTTTATTTAATAATAATATTATATAAAATATAAATTTTATAAAACAATCATATAATATTATATATTATATTAAATTTTATATAATTACATATTTATAAGTATCGTAGATTCTGTTTTATTGCATCATAGTTAAAATGAAACTAAATAATGAAGTATTATTTAATTTTTAAATAATATTAAATTTTATATATTTATTTTGGTTGAAAAACATTTAACTTAATAATTAAATCAATAATATTTATTGTGGATAAAAAATTAATAAAAAAAAAATATAATTACTAATAAAAAAGTGAATTTCTCATCAGAATTGAGTGTTGGATGCAGAGCAAATTCATTATTCAACGTCATAAAATTCAACAATGTTGAATTATTGTGATGTGTGAATGCACATTACATAGGTCACCCACCGCCACTTATGGCAGTTTGTTTTTCTTCTACGCCTCTCCATATGCTATTTAAAAAGTGTTCCCTTTCTATGGGTCCACACCACGCTTTGATTGTAATCCAGAGTGCGGTATTAAAGCTTGAATAATTGTTAATTGATTTTTTAAATATGGATTTAAAACTATGTCATAAAAAGTTAACAAATAATAAATTTTAATTAAAATTTATAATATTTAATATTATTAATATATGAAAGTTTTATAATTTATAATAAAAATTATATATAATTCTTTTTTTAAAATTTTTGTACTCTTTTTAATAAAACAATCATCTTTTTAATTTTATTAGCTCCGTCATTCAATTCAAGGTATACTTAATTTTTAATTTTGTTTTTAAATGAACATTTGACTAAATAATTTAATTAAATATTATTAAATAAATTTTCTTAAATTAAAGATTGTTTATAAAATTGATTATGAATTTTATATATTGCTAAAATTTTTTAATTAGAATATTACATATATCTTTTTTAACAAGAATTATATATTTTATTTGTTTATAATTATAATTTTTAATTTTTAATTCATTTTATTTATTTATTAATTTTTGTGTTCAAATATTTTAAACCTATCTTTTAATATTTTGTTATTTTTAAAATATAAAAATACAATAATATTTTTATACAATAAAAAAAAATTCTATATATAGATATATAAAATAAAAATATACGTTAATTTAAAATGAAATAAGAGGAGGTGACCAAGCTTGTGCAAGCTTACTTCATTTATCTCATATTAAACAGTAGTTGGTTGAGTCTTTGTGTGAGGTTCTAAACAAGTATGACATTATAATAGTAAAAAAATTGAGAGTGATGAGTTGATTCCTACTAGAGTTCAAAGTATATGGAATTTCTGTATTGATTAGAAATAATCATTTTTTTACTATTCATTAATCAAATGGTTCTTTTTTTTTTAATGAATTTTCAAGATATTACTAGTCTAACATAGCATTACAGTAGGATTAGGAGAAGATTACATTAACATGTTCTTTTGACATTTTTGTCTATAGGAGAGTATCATTTAATCTATTAATAAATATCATTATTCTTATTAATTATTCCTTGCATTTATCTTATTAAATTTTTTTTATATGTTGAATTAATTAGTCTTTTCGTATTTTATAATTTTCGATTTATATTAAATTTAATTTAATTTAATTTTATAATTTAATTAATTTTTTAGATACCAATTATATTATTATAATATTTTAAACATAATCTGAGTTCTAAATATCTAAATATCATAAAACTTATTTTAAAAAATTATTAAAAAAATATTTATAATTTCTAAAAATATTAAAATGCTAAATTAGATGTATAGGAGTTTAAAATTATTTCAAAAGTTAAAAAAGTGTTATTATTGTTAAATTTGAATAATATAAAAAAATTTGATTATATCTTGAATTATCAACTTTATTTTAAGTTAAAATTG
This sequence comes from Canavalia gladiata, assembly GCA_037954105.1. Lineage (NCBI taxonomy): Eukaryota > Viridiplantae > Streptophyta > Magnoliopsida > Fabales > Fabaceae > Canavalia > Canavalia gladiata. The sequence continues at coordinate 39,215,838 of CM075667.1, read as the reverse complement.
GTTTTATCACTTACGCCAAAGAAATTAAATTCTTTTCATTCATTTTTCCTTTTTTGACAACCAAATGGAGCTAGTCGTCATGGAAGATGTTGTTCTTACTTTGTGAAATTGTCATGGTCAAATTCTTTATAGTGAGTGAGCTCGTTTAGTCATAGTTGTCATTTTCATGAAATAAACTTAGCAGAAGGACCACTTTAAGCTTGAATCTAAAACCTTAAAATTTGATTGTGAGTTTAATAGTTTTTCATCATCTTCTTCTTTTTCAATTGTATAATTAACTGTGAGTCTTATTTCTTATTTTATGGTACATTTTGTTAATTTGTTCATTGAAAGTTTGAAATATGCAAATGACCATTAACAAAGGTTTTGAGGCTTGAACTTTCTATTTCTTTTGCCGGTGATGTAGAGGGTTTTAGGGTTTTTTGCGTAGTGTTTTGGGATGTTTCTTCAACCATTTGACTTCATCACATAACATTACATAATCTGTAAGGAGCAAAATAAACTTGAATCAAATAGTTAGATGAAGTCGAGAACCATCATTCTCAAAGCTTATAATGGTGAAATTTGCACATATTAATGAAAGGAGATAATTTTTTATTTTCTAATTTCTATTTTCTTGACGTTTCTAGGGAACCAAACACAAAATTGAAAGAATTGAAAGAGGGAAAAAGTACTAGATGGAAAACTTGGTGTTGAGGCATTATCAGAAGGTGGTGCTAACATGAATAAGTTATCACAATTATTTTTGTGACATTTTTATAAATGATAAAAAATTATATTATGTTGTTGCCTTTTATTTCACTGCCAATAAAGAAACTTGTTTTTTTAGTGATGGAAGAAACTTATTTTTTATAGTGATGGATCGAATTCTCACTCCTACGTATTCTTTGATATAATGAGAAAATCAATGTCATGTAGTTTTTAAATAAAAAGATTTGACAAATTTTAAAACTTTGAAAATAGGTTTTTGAAGTTTTTGAGATTTTTAAAAAAGATTAAACTTGAAATAAGAATTTGAGAATGTTCTTATTATTTTTGAAAGGAGGTATGTGTTCCTTTATTTATGAAAAAAATAATTGTTTCAAAAATTTGGAAATAAATGTTTTTGGAAAAGAAATGTTTTTTTTTAGTTTTTGTTTGTAAAAAACTAATCTTAACTAGCAATAAATTTGCTTTTGTAGAGTTCAAGTTAGGAAATGACTATTTAATAAACTTTTATGATTTAAGTAAAATTAAAGATAAATTTATCATTTCAATTGACCCTGCTCGATCATTGTACAAACTTAATATTTTAAAAAATTCATTATCATTTTTGGGAACAAAACATATTTTTGAAATTAGATTAATTTTGGAAACAAAGAAATTTACTTTGCACAAGGTTTAGGTTAGCATGTAATTACTCAATAAATCATTATAAACCAAATAATGTAAATGGTGAATCAACTACCTAATTAACACTAATTGATCATTGTGTGGATTAAAAATGATTTTAGAACATTGAATTTTTTTGGAGTTTTAAATAGATAAATTTCAATTTGTAATAATATTTTTTAAATTTAATTTTTTTGGAATATTCTCTAAAATGTTAAATTAAAAAAGAAATAAATTTATTCTTATAAAGAATTCAAGTTAGCAAATGACTATTCAATAAACTTTTTTAATCCAAATAACATCAAAGATGGATCAATCATTCAATTCATTTCATTTAGTTATCGCAAGATTTAAAAACAAATTTAAATTATTTTTTTAAAATTATTTTTTGACTTTTGAAATGAAAATGATATTATATATATATATATTTTGAAAAGTTGGAGAGAAATTTGTTTTGTGATTTTTTGAAATAAACTTTAATTTTTATCTAAAATATTTTTGAATTTTTAGAAAGAAAAAATGTTTTATTTAAAATTTAGAGAAAAATTATTTTTAAATTCTTGAAAAAGAAGAAAACCTTGAAAATATTAAATTTAAATTTAAAATATTGATTATTTATTTTATTCTTTATAACTTTAAGAAATAAAATATTTTAAAATTTGTATAAAGCTTTATTTTTAAAAGAAACAAGTGTACGTTTACATAGAACAACCATTCAATTATCTTAATTTGTCATTGCACAAACTCAAAATATAATTTTAATATTTTAATTTATAAAAAGTATTTTTAAAATTTTTATAGTAAAAGTAAAAAATACCAAATGTAAACTAAAATTGATATAAAAATAAAATAATATATAATAAACATGAAAAAATAATTATAAAAATATAAAAATGTGGAAAAGAGTGAGATACGCTTACCTTGAAGATGTGCCAAATCAAAACATAAGAGTAACTCACTCATGAAGAAGATATCTCAAATCAAAACATAAGATTAACTCACTCATGAACATCCCTCTTAAAATAAGACTATATGAGTTTACACATTTATTTTTATGCATATTTCCAAACTTAAAAATAACTAAAAGTAATATAAATACATATTCTTTCTGAGCACAAGATTTAAGTTCAAATGTATTATGTGGAAATCACCTCCTTTTATAAAAGAATGAAAAGTTAAGAAGTCTTCCTTTTCCAATGTAAAACATTTATTTTTCTTTTTTTCTTATTTTGGTTTTATTATTTTGTTATGTCTTTTTTTCTTTTTTTGAATAATTTGGACAAAATTAATTATTCATAATGGTGAGTATCTTTTCAAATTTTTTAGACAATTGCAGAAAGGTGTTTATGGATGATTTCATTATTTATAATTTTTCATTTGATGGATGTTTAGATAATTTGGATATAGTGTTTCAAAGATGCGTTAAAACTAATTCTCATTTGTAGTTATGATAAGTTTTATTTTGTGCTTATAACTTTAGGCCATCTAATCTCTAAAAAGGGTATAAAGATAGATTTTGCTAAGATTAATGTTATTTCATAGTTACCATGACATTATTGTTAGCAAGAGGTTTGTTCTTATCTTGGCATATAGGTTTCTAAAGGAGATTAATCATGGATTTTAGTAAGAAAATCATTCCACAACCCAACTTTCTATAAAAAGATGACTTTAAATTTGATGACAAACGTCAAGGGTGCTCGTCGGACTGGTTCAGGCGGTTTCGGGCCAGAAAAATTTCATCTGCCGGAAACCGAATTTCAATATGTCCCATTCGATTCCGTTCGTTGATGTAGTCGGGTTACCCGGATACGGGTAAAATCAGGGGTCGGTTTAGTCGGGTAGGTAATGGAAGTTGAGAGTGGTTGGAGACAAAGGTAAAATTTTCTGGATTCCGGCAACAACAGCCATGGAATTCGGCGGCAAGAGGAAGCTTCAAATATATGTGGTTATGGAGAAAACGAAGATGAAGGTTAGGATCTTGGAGAAAAGGTATGAGTTTGAAAGCTTTCAAAGGAAGAAACGATGAAATCTGACGAGGAAGCCATTGATTCCGCCGAAAAGCTCAAGAAATACGGCGAATCTCACTACTTTTGGTCAAGTTCGGTTTCCAGCGGATAATGGTTGCAAAATCTATCTCCGACCGCATTAACCCGTTGTTAACTGCCTATCTTTACCCATTGCAATTCCTTGACCTTCTCACCCGCCCGTTCAGGCCGTTTTCCGGCAGGTTCCGACGGGTTTCGGTCGGCGGCGGGTTAATGCCCATCCCTAACAAACATAAGGAGACTTTTGATTGCCTCACAAAAGCATTGACGATCACTTTCATTATTCAAGTCATGGACTTGTGACTCTTTTTTATGTTGATGTGTAATAAATCTAATTATGCATTGAATGTTTCCTTATCGAAAGAGCTGGTAGAATCCCTCATGTTATTTTCTATGATTATAGGACTTTAGACATTGCATAGGTTAATCATACCACCATGAGAAAGAGATTTTTGACATTTTTTTTCTTGAAAAAATTAGGTCATATTTGCATGGTTCTAGAATAGTTATTTTACAAATTATACAAATTGAAAAGGTTTCTATTGATGAGAAAAAAATCAAAGCTCAGACTAATTAGATGGAGATTGCAAAAGTTTGATGTAGAGATTCGATATAAAAGTGGAACGGGGAATCTAATGGAAAGTTAGTTGAGTAGCATTAAGAGTGTTGCAAATTCTTTGCTTATCTAGGATGACTTTCTTATAAGGAGCTCATATAGATAGGTGATATTCCCCATGCTTTTTGATTTTATGATTTAGTTAATTAATTGGTTGCGTACGTTTTTACCTCTCATGCATTTAAAGCACATAAAGAAGTTTTATATTAAATACTATGTTTATGATGATCATAGTTAATTTTATTAATTAATTTATTTTAAAATTTATTACTATTTTGAGTTTGTATTTGATAGAAAAGACAAAATGAACAAATTTAGAGATAGAAAACATTGCAAAAATGAGGAGGATTAACAATTTCAAATCTTTAAGGACAAAGAGAATCATGAACAACCGGTGGTTACAATCATGACCATAGAGTAGGTGAAAGAAAAATTCATACATGACCATCAAATAGAACCACAGACAGACTGCAGTTTTAGTTATGGTTGTGGCTCCCCAATTTTTAAGAGTTAAAATTTGTTTTCCTAGAAAAAACCACGACCTACCCATGATGGTAATCACGGTGGTTCAAAAGAATATAGAAACGTTTTTCCTTTTCCTTTTTATGTAGAACAAGAGTTAAAAAAAACATTAAAAATTAGAGATAGATATAAATAGAGTAAAAAATAAATATATTAAAGATGGGATTAAAAAAATCATGAAAGATTTAAGAATTAAAAATTATTCTCCTATTTTAATTTTTTTTAATTTATAGATTTATAATAATTATTATATTAAATTTTTATAAGATTATAATAGAGTAATTTTTTTATTTTAAAATTTAGGAGTGGTATGCTTGACCTACATATATGCCTGATTTACAATAATAATATATTTATAACAATAGCTATTAAATTACATTTAAATAGAAATAATTTATATGGTGAATTGTTTCATGATATATTCATTTATACTGCCTTGGTCAATTATACTACTAAATGATGATCAATTTTCAAATGACTACATTGAGATGAAATTGATATCCTAATTATTGAATATCTAAATAAAAATGAAACATTTATACTGCCATGGTCAATTATTAAATGGTGATAAATTTTCAAATGACTACATTGAGATGAAATTAATATCCTAATTATTGAATATCTAAATAAAAATGAGAATTTAGACAAACGACACTCAATATTAGAGGAATCCGATCTTGATAACCGCAAAATTGTCCTTAGAGCAACCGCATACTATGCTCTACTTTTTATAATAATATATATTATTACATGATGCTTGAACAATAAAATAGAAGCCATTTTGAAATGTTACACAATCATTTAACATTGGAAGGATGGATATGTATAGGGAAAAAGTGTTCAAAAATCTTACAATCTACCTTGACAGCTTATCCTTAACAAATTAGGAAACTATTCAACCCTTAATCTTGTGTTTAGAATTTAAATTAAGAAATTTAGAATTTTCAAATTTAATATATTTAAATAATAAGAGAAAAAGTTTAAAAATATTATAAATTTTATTTTAAATAAAAAATATGAATAAATTTTATTTAATTTTTTTACAATCCTCTATTATTTTATTTTTTTCTTAAATTATTATTTACAATTCTTCTTATACTTCATTCATCTTTTAATAAATATTTATTTTTATTTAAAAAATAACTGAAATTTTAAAATTTCTCACCTAAACACAAGTTAAATGCTAAGAGCATGTTTGTTAAAGCAAGGCAAAGTTGGGATAAATACCTATCTTATTTAGAGTTGGTCTATGCCGTTTAGTATTACAATGACACCATATGAAGCACTTAACATGAAAACAAAAAGAAGCAAATCATTACTTACTCTTATAACTGAAGTTGATCACGCTTTAAAAATAAGTATATTGTACCTTGGATACATTGGTCATTTTCAAATTTTTGAAAGCCCGAGGCCAATTATTTATCAAGTTATAGATCCACCCACTATAGTTATTTCTCAATTGCATGTTTCTTAACTCAAAATATATTTGTGGTCCTTCATAAATCAACGATGAGGAGTCTCTTCCACATAAAATGATTTATCTATACAAGCAAAAATCAATACAAATCATTAATGCAAGTGTAAAGCAATTGAGAAACAAGACCATTTCATAAGTGGTTTGAGAAGGATTAATTCCACAGGAAGCTATAGTAAAGAGATGAGATTAGATAGATATCTAGAACGGATTTAACAAGTAAATCTAAATTTGAAGACATGGTTTTAAAAGGAGGGAAACTAACACCCTGTCTTTTCACATGTCTAACAATTTTTAATGAAAATCAATAGTGTCTTTTACATGTCCAACAATTTTTAATGAAAATCAATAGGGTCTCATTACTTGTAAAGTTCTATTAGAATTTTAAGGATATTTTAATGGGGATTTTATGAGTTAGGAGTAAAAATATATAGCTATTTTTTGTTAGACCCAAAAGGGCCGAGTAATTAACATCTCAGAAAGCAAAGTAAATGTTTAGCCTAAATTAAAATAATCAAATGTGATCAAATTACAAATTTATTTTCTTTTTTATATTCGTTTTAAGTTAAAACTCTTTTAAAAATAATTTGATAATTCAATAAAATATGTTTCTTAGCTATGTAAAAAGTGAAGATCAAAAATTACTTTTTGTATCTCCATTTTTTTTTCTTTTTTTTTTATTTTATGAAATGTATTTTTATATTTCATGAATTAATTTACGAAATGTATATTTTTACATTTCATAAATTAAGTTGCGGAATGTATATTAAAAATAATAATAATAAAAATTAAAAAACAAAAAAGATGTAAAAAAAAAAGAAGTACAAAAAACAATAGCCTAAAGATCCTTTTTAAATTTGTTTTGTGCCAACATTAAAATGTAACATCTAACTTAAAACCAACTAATCATAAAAGTTAATAGGATCCTCTGGTAACGAGAAGGCTAGATAATTTATATAAAATTTTAAATTTAAATTTTATTATTTTTTTAATAAAAAAATACAACTCATGATAACAATATTATCAAATTTGTATCTAGAATACAGAAAACAATATTCTACTAAATCCTACGAAAAATACTCAGCCTACTAGGCGTAGTTTGTGCTGTAAATACTTTCTTGCGCAATGGCAAACTAAGATAGAATTTTAATAATATTAAATATGTTTACTTTCTCTAAAATTCTAAAATTTTGATTTTAATTTTTTATTTTTAAAATAATTAATTTTAATTCCTTATTTTTAAAATAAATTGTTTTTAATTTTTAAAGTAATCAATATTACACATAACATCTCAATATTTAATACATCAATAATAAAAAAATTAAAAGTAATCTATTTTAAAAAATAAGATATAAAACCAATCATTTTAAAAATAATAACTAAAACAAAAATTTCAAAATTTTTAAGAAACTAAAAACATAATTAATCTATTTAAATATTTGAACGTTAAATTTTAAACATCATATTTAATACGGTAAACATTGTCATTATTTGTCAACTTTTATTTATTTTTGTTATACATAAATCTCAACAATACTTCACCAAAATTAAGGGACAATCGAATGTTATTTCGAAATTGTTGTAGAAAACCATTACCCATGAAGATAAATAACCAGAATCCTTATGACCTGTACCCAATCATGTTTAATAATTTGTCGCCCATTATTAGACCTAGGAATACAGAAATGATCTAAATTTACCAAATTAATTTATCTGTTTATGAGAGTCGGACATACACTAAACAATAGGTGGATTTATCATGTAAAATCTAGCACAAAGAATGATGTAATAAATGGGCTCCAAATATTTATAGAAAAATCATCTAGTTCATATGAAAGCCCAATTGCTATCCTGGCTCCATTAATCTCAAGGGAAAAACTACACTAAAAAGATGATGATACCATGTATACCATGCTTCATTAAACTTGAGGGAAAAACAGATTAAAGGGAGAACAATGGAAGGTAAGGTCCTAAGTTCAGAAAAATTAATCTCCATCCTCATCTTCATCTTCATCCTCATCCGAATCCAAGTAATCCATAACGTCTTCAACTGAGTCTAATTCAAGCTCCTCCTTAAGTTTAATGGCAACATCAGGATTTGAACTCACGTAATTCCTAAGGTCTTCACCGTAAGCGTCTGGGTCTTGCCACCAAGTTGGGGTATACAGAATGGCCTTCTCCAACCAATAACTGTCCTCCTCCTCTTCTTCCTTTGCTGTGAAGCTCTCATAGATTTGTTGCCATTGATTCATGACATTCCTCAGCCGAACACTCTGATATCCGCCAAATAGATACCTGATGTAGTCTTTAGCTAGCCTTGTGAGTTCCTTGCCAGAGAGGATATAAATGTACTGGAAGAAAATATATAATATATATTATGTAGGGCCTGTGTGCTATCAACAATGTTAATCATGTCAAAAATTCAAAAGCTTCATACACTCTAATCACTTCAGGAATTAGCTAGCTATTTTTATCATACATTATACCATTGCAGTTTAACTTGAAAACCTTCTTCCATCAATTACCCAATTATGATCTTACTTTTGTTTAAATACTTCCACTTAAACCTTTCTTCTTCCAGCTTTCACAATTCACATTTTTCACACACAAAATAACAAAATGATTAAGTGTTCTGAGTGAGTAAAGATTGGCTACTTATTTGTGCACACACTCAAGCATACACAGAGAGAAAGAGAAAGAGTACCATAAACAATAAGCCAGAGGTCGCCAAAAACACTTGGAGATTCTCTTCGAAACTTCCAGAACTTTCATCTTCTGATCCATCTGAGCCATCAGGCCTGCCTCCACTGCCACTGCCCCCACCTCCTGGTGGTTCCATTCCACTACCATCATTGTCATAAAATTCACCCTTTTCAATTTGCTTCCGTAATACATCCTCTACTGATTGTCCCTTAAATTTTTCCATAGCTTCCTCAATTGCTTTCCATGGAGAATTCTTATTACAAGTACAATTATAATGTTAGTAAAATGTAGAACTGAAAAATATATAGCTAAAAGTGTACCTCACAGAGATTCATGACAGACAGAAGTTAGTGACATCTTTGTGCTTGAGTGGTATTGAAAATACCAATTTCCACTCATAATTTAGCTCTTCAACTAAAATAGCAAATTTTTCTCATGGTTAATCCATGAATCCACTCAAAACTCAGGAGCATCAAGCAAACCCAGCAAACAAGTGTGTTCAAGAACTAAACAAGCACGCATACTAATTACTGAATAAAATATGTTTCTATGTCTAGAGGGGCTAAATTATACAATAGAAAAACTGAGGCATGAAATACAAAGGAATGCTACATTTTCTATCCCAATTTAAGTTAGAATTGAAAATTTGAACATTAAGCCATATTTTTCTGATGCACCATCCTCCTTATAGAAGAACATAGTTTACAAGGAAGATGGTGCAACTGAACACATAAATCCTGGGTGCAGTTATTTGGCAAGGGTTTATCTTTGTTAAAAAGATTAAGTGCCCCAAAACTCATACATTACACTCCACTCCATCATTTCATAAGAGTATTATAAACATGTTTACCACATTGACAACAACATGCTAAATTGTGACTCAAAAGAAGGTGCAAATGCAATACCTCATCATTATTTCCCACCATTCCTTCTCCACCAGCTAAGCAAATATGCAGAGGTTTCTGAGAATGCAAAACAGGTCGACATTTCAAGCCAAATGATTGTTCCGCTCTTATGGTCAGCAGAAGACGAGAGCATGGATCAATACTCTTTCTTAAAACACACGGTCTAGAAGGAAGCATGTGCAACTTAGATACATTTTTCACAGAAATCCCAGGTTGGCATGCTGTAACTTGGGCGGTGTTCATTTTTGTTAAGTGAATCAGCTACCCCAAATTTCAAGCATTACACTAGCATTTCACATAATCAGGCTTCAATTCTGACTGCTTCAGTTGAAATATTATAACACTACCTACCACAGTACACATGCAACAAGAGACATTATCAAAACTCCAGCATTATTCTCTTCAATAATTTCCAATAACCTAAAGCTCAAGGAAAATAGAGGAATTAATGCACAGAACAACCTTCACCCCCGGAAAAGAAAAAAAGACCGAGAAAAAATTAGCAGCAATTAATGGTTCAAATGAGTTTGAAATGGATATAATCGAGCCCTAATCAACCTAAAATCCCTGCCACTAGCACATTTTCTTTTCATTACCTGATTATAAACAAAATTCCCAACAAGTGTAAGCTCACAAACACTGTGAAGAATTTTCATAAATAAAATGAGTTAGTTCTCTCAGAAATGATAAGCAGAGCAAACATTATATAATCTTAACGCACATTTTTAGCATCCAACAGAAAAAACTGAACACTACTTTCATATAATAAAATAGTAAATGGAAAATGATAAAGAAAAATTCAAAGAAAGCATGAGTTGAAGGGAGGAAAGGAACCGTTACCTCTGCAGCGAATTATCCGAGAGCACCCGTTTTACGGTCTCCCTTGTTTGTTCCTCTCGCCTCATCCAGAGAGCGCTGTGCTACAAAACGGTCATGTCGTTTTGGCGAAAGGCACTAACGGGGTTTTGTAATGGGCTTAAAGAGCCCAAGTTGGTTATGGGTTCGGAAATAAGGCTTGCTACAAGGAATTACATTTTAAAGGGCTTACTTTTCACACTTTTTTTTTTCTGCACCCCTTAATTTTTTTGTAACTTTTTTATTCCAATTATACTCTTAGCATCTCCTTTCTCTTCTGCAATCAACCTCTTCTTTTTCGCAAGGTGCATTCGTCTTCTCCGCAAGCACCTTCAAGATCCAACCTCCAAGCTCCAAGTTTCATGTTAGTATCCATTAACATTTTGTAGTTTATTGGTGGCCAGATGTAGAGATTTAGGGATATAGTCACAGGGGTATTTTTATCTTTTCACGTGTAATGGGGTATAAATATGTAAAAGTAAATTTTTAAAACTTTAATTTTGAAATATAATTTTTATTTTAAAATTAAATTTTTGAAATAATTTTTTAAAATATCTTCGAAAATTTTAATTTTAAAATATATAATTTTCATTCAAAATTTAAAGTTTTGAAATATATTTTATACATTTCAAAATATATTTTTTATCTCTGAATTTTTAATTTTGAAATGCAAAAAATACATCATAAAATTAAATTTTCGAAATGTATTATTAACAAAAGAAAATGATATAAGATATGTTAAAGGTAAGGATTAATGTGATTTCATAAGAGATACGAATGATAATAGATTTAAAGAAAATATCAAAAACAATTTCCCTTTCATTAGTTACACAATTTTTTTATTATTTTAAAATAAAAGTGAACTAACTTTAAAAGAATATTTAATATATTCTAAAAAAGTGATTAAAATTATTTTTGGTATTATTTTAAAAATTGTTATAAAATTTATTTATAGAACTAAAATTTTTAATTGAGGAATTAAATTTTTAAAACAAATTAATATATTTTGGTTTAAATTTTAAAAAAAACAAAGACATACTCATTGCTTAACAAAATCAATTTTAAAATAAAAAAAATAAAAGAATGGTATAATTGATAAAAAGTTGATATAGTACAAATCTACCATTCATTTTGTATATTTGTTAATAATATTATTCTTATGATGGTTGAAACTATTAACATCTGTTTGTTTATTATTTACATCTTTTTTTTAAAAAGATATTATATTTATAAATTACTATAAAATCTATTTTTATCTATTTTTTTTAATTTATATTTTTTTTATTTTTTACTTAAAAACTTTTTCTTGAATTTTTTCTCTTTCTTTCTGCATATGTTTGTTAACTCTTTCTTTTAATTTGTGTTTGTCATTTTTTATCCCTTCTCTATTAATTTTTTTTTTCTCTCTTCTATCATCATTAGATTAGGTGACTTCTGAACTTTTTTCAATCTTACATTTTAACAACATTTCAAAACAAAAAATTTGTAATAAGATAATATCATTATAATTTTTTTAATTTTGTAATATGTTTTCTATAACTTTAAAAATTTAGATTTCAAAAATGATTCGTTTGTTTATGAAATTAAAATTTTAAATATATTATAAAATTAAAAGAGTCTATAAATAAATTTTTGAAATAACATCATTTACATTTAGAAATTAATGTACCAAAATCTTAATTCTAAACCCATGATATTTGTATTGCCATAATTTTAGGAATTGTTTTAGAATTTAAATTATGGAATGAGAATGTTTGGTTTTTAGATTTAAGATTCTAAAATTATCATAAAGGCTTATGGATTCTTATTTTTTGAACTACACACATGGTTCAAGATTTAAATTTTTTTAACTAACACTATATATATATATATATTAGAATTGTTATGTATCATTTGTTATTGTATGTAGAATTATAACAATAAAAAAAGGGAGGTACATTACATACATGAGGTCATATAAAACTTGCATGATAAGGATCATGAAAGCGTATTCAGCCTACGACTTCTGCAAGGAGAGAATGGTTCATTTACTTGAACTAGACAATGATTTATATTCTAATAAGAATGTTGGAATTGATGGATGTCAAGAGGACCTTAGTGAGGTTTATGTACCTATATAAGATGTTGCAGTTGTAGATGTTCTTATGTATACCCAAGCTTACCTTTATGGTTTTAAGGATTTTCCTATACTTAAGTTATACTATGACCACATTGCTCATCAATTATGGGATAAAGAGGAAGGGATGATAATTTAGGTAGTATCAAACTCTCAATTCCACCATTCTAAAGGAGGAATGAACTGAATCTTATTTGGAATGGGAGAGAAAAATAAAGCATATATTTGATTATTACAACTACTAGGAGAATAAAGAGATAAATGTATCTTTTAGTGACTATGCTAATTTTTGGTGGAATCAATTTATACCTACTAAGAGGAGGTATGGAGAAAGACCCATTTGAATATAGTAAGAGATGAAGGTGGCCATAAGACGAAGATTTATGAAAAGTCACTACGATAGAAACTTGCACCAAAAGATGCAAAGTAGTACTCAAGGTTCCATGAGTGTGGAAGACTATTATAAGAAAATGAAAATTGTCATGATAAGAACCAATGCTGAAGAAAAATAAGAAACAACTATGGCAAGATCATTGGAAGGTTAAAAAGAGAGATAATTGATATGACAAAGTTACAATATAATATGATATGGAGGATTTATTTCATAAATCTATCCAAGTGGGAAGATAACCCAAGTATAGGAACACTCACAAATATTTTTTTAATTCATCATGAAAGTCTAATTGGTCCAATAAGAAAGAAGGTCCTAAATCAAAGGAGAAATAGAAAATGGAAGTTAATAGGTGTTTACTCCTAAAGATAATTTGAAACTAAACCCCCTTTATAATCAAGTAATACTTGTTATTTTTTGGGTCAAGGTCTTGGATATATTGTTTCTCAATATCCAAACCGAAGAACCATGATCATTCTTGATAATGGAAAAGTAGAGATTGTGAGCTCAGAAGAAGAAGAGATGTTTGAGTTGGAGGACTATAATAATGTTGATAGAGCAAAACTTGTGTAGGAGATGTCCTAGTCATAAGGCATGCTTTAAACATCCAACCAAAGGATAGAAGAGATTAAAATAAAAATGAGCATATCTTTTGCACTTTGTTGCAAGAATTTAATGATATATTTTTAAGAGAGCCACCAAGAAATTCGCCTCCCAAAAGTGATATTGAACACTAATTGATTTTTTCTTTGAAGCTACAATTCCAAATTGGATAGCCTATAGGACTATCCCTAAAGAAGGAAAGGAGATTCAAAGGAAACTGGAGGAGTTGGTACAAGAGGGATTTGTGAGAGAAAACCTCAACCTATGTGCGGTTATAGTTATCTTGGTACTAAAGAAGGATATGATGTGGTGCATATGTGAAAATTGTAAGTTTCTAATAAGATCATAGTAAAGTATCATTATTTAAAAAGTCGCTATCACCAAATTTGTATGAAAGAGGGAGATAAGTGAAAAACTGCTTTAAAAAATGAGTTATATGAGCAAACTATCATGTCATTTGGTCTCTCTAATGCACTGAAAACTTTTAAGAGATTAATGTATCATGTTTTGATAACTTTTATTGGAAATTTTTTTTTGTATATGTTGATGATATTTTAATTTATAATAAGATAATGGATGAACACCTAAATCATTTATGTGTTGTTTGTGCCACTTTTCAAACTTATGAATAATATGTTAATATTGAGAAGTGCACATTTTGCATATAATTAGTTGTCTTCTTAGGATTTGTTATAAGTTCTCAAAGAATTAGTGTTGATGAAGTGAAAGTTAAGGGAATTTGGAAATGACCTATGCTTGCAAATGCCAATGAGGTAAAAAGTTTTCATGGTTTAGCAATCTTCAATAGGAAGCTTGTCCAAAATTTTAGTTCTATATCTATTTTTTTGAATGAACTTGTTAAAAATAATGCTATCTTAAATAGGATAATAAGTATGAAAGGAATTTTAATTTGTTAAAGAATAAGGTAACCAATGCTCTTATGTTGAGTTTGCCTAATTTTGATAAAGTTATTAACATTGAATGTGATTCTTTTGGTGTGGGTATATGAGTTATTTTGATGCAGGATTCAAAATATGTGGCATCTTTTAGTGAGAAGATCATTAGATCTACACTCAACTATCGAACTTATGATAAAAAGCTCTATATTACGGTGAAGGAAGTCTGTCATACATTTCAATCATCTTAGTTTGAAGTTCTTTAAGTCCTAAGAAAATCTCAACAAACGATGTGTTTAGTGGCTAGAATTTATTGAAATGCTTTCTTATGTTATCAAATACAAAAAAGGATAGGAAAATATTATAGTTGATATATTGTCTCCAAATTTTGTGTTACTTACAACTCTACAAACCAAATTATTTAGATTTGAATTACTAAAAACTTTGTATGCTAACGATGTTAAGTTCAAGCAATTGTGGAAATCATGTTCTAAACATGGTTTTGGAGACTATTTTAGGAAAGATGAATATTTGTTCAGCAAAGTAAATTGTGTGCTTAAATATAATGTAAGGAAAATGCTTGCTAGAAAGGCTCATGTGAGAGGGTTGGACATTTTGACATTCAGAAGATTTATGATATTTTACATAAACATTTTTTAGGTCCAAAATAAAGTATGGTGTTAATATTATTTATGATGAATGTTTTACTTGTTTGTATACTCTCTTGTCTATTCCTGAATGTCGTTGAACTAATATTTCTATGGATTTTGTATTGAGTTTTCCTGGAATCATGAACGGAAAAGATAATATTTTTATGGTTGTAGATAGGTTTAGTAAAATGACATATTTTATTTCTTGTTCTAAAACTAATTATGTCACCTATATTGCTGATTTTTTTTTTCTCAAAGAAATCATGCCTTTACATGGCTTACCTAAAACTATAGTGAGTGATCGAGATGTTAAATTTTAGTTACTTTTAGAGAACCTTATGAGATTTGTTCTCTATTATGGCACATCAACAAATAAATGGATAAGATGAAGTTAATGAATAGGTCATTAATCATGTTATTGCATGCTATAATTTAAAGAAATTTAAAATATTAGAAAAATAGGTTTATTGCATGTAGAATTTTTATATAATAACGTTTTTTATACTCCTACTTTTTTTTCATCTTTTGAAGTTGTATGTAATTTTAACTCTTTATTGCCTTTAAATACACTGTGATTGCCTCTAATGATTTATTAATTTGGATGAAAAAAAAAGGTTAAATTTGTAAAAAATTTACATGTCAAAGCTCATGTTAATATTGAGAAGAATAATGAACACTATGCTATGCAAACAAATGAAGAGCCAACCAAAATGGTCTTTGAATTTGGTGATTAGGTATGAGTTCACTTGCAAAGAAAGAGGTTTCCAAGTCAAAGATGTTCCAAACTATATCCTACCAAAGATGATCCTTTTCAAGTGATTAATGACAATGCTTAAAAGATTGATCTTTTGAGCAGTTATGACAATATGAGTGTTACTTTCAATATTTTTAACTTATCCTTATTAATATAGGAGACCTCAAACTTTGAAAATGAATCCTCTCAAAAAATGAGGGAATAATATGAACGTGAGTACCGCATTAAACAAAAGTGATCACTTGAAAAATCCTCTACAAGGAATGAGAGATCTAACAACTAGGAGTAAAACTAAGTGTATGAAACAAGCACTTTAGGATCTCATCAAAGAATTTCAGGAAAGGAACTACAATGATCCAAAACTAAATCCAAGATAATTTATATAACCATATTGATGAAAAGTTTAATTGATAAGACTTTTGTTCTAATTTTTAGCTAAGTTAATGTTAGTTTAGGATTTAAAAATAATTAAACTTTTTATTTATTTTTAATTAGGTTTAAGTTGTTAGGGATAAGTTTAGTGTGTCTTCTTTGAGATTTTTATCTTGTAGAAGGTTTAATTGAGTTTCTATATAATAGACCTAATTAAGTTTTCTATATAATAGTATTTAAGAATTCAGTGTAAAATAATTTTATGGTTATTAATTTTTCTCTTTGAGAGTTTTAATTTTTATGTGAGTTGATTTTCTTAGTTCTTAGAAAAAAAAAACTAGCTTTGACAATGTTGGTTTTTCTGGCAGATTGTGATAAGAGTTACATTATTCTTTGATAAATTCAATACTCTCTGGCAATTCATAGTTGATGTTAGGTTCCTTTATTCCATCATGATTCTCAAGACATTTTAAATTTGATTTTTTCGTATTCCGATTCATTCTACGTGGGTAGAATCATATCACCTTGTATGCTAATGATGTTGAGTTTAAAAAATTTTGGAAAACATATTTTAAACATGGTTTTGGAGATTATTTTTAAGCAAGATGTATATCTATTTAAGTAAAATAAATTATGTGTACCTAAATGTAGTGTGAGGAAAATGCTTGTTAATGAAGCTTGTGGGGGATGGTTAATGGAATATTTTGACATTCAAAAAACTTATTATGTTTTTACATGAACATTTTTTTTTATTAAATGAAGCATGATGTTAAACTCATTTATGATAAATATATTATTTTTTTACAAGAAAAATCTAAAATAATATGACATGACTTGTATGTTCCCTAACCTATTTCTGAATATGTTTGGACTATAAATTTTGTATTGAACTTTCATAGGACCTTGAGTAATATTTATATGGTTGAGGATAGGTTTAGTAAAATGACACATTTCATTTCTTGTCCTAAAAATAATTGACATTATAATTGTTGATATTATTAAAATTATATTGATATTCCCTCAAATTTATAAAAAAAACATTCAATATCCTTTTCTTTTTTATAATATTTTAACCTTATATATATATATATATATAATATTATAAAAAATTAGAAAAAATTTATGTAAAATTTTTAAAGAGTATGCAGTATTATATCTTTATATAAATTAAAAGAAATTTATATAAATAAAAATAACAGAAAGAACATTGAATGCTTCTTTAACAAAATTAAAAGGATATCAATATAATTTTTTTTATTATTATTATAATTATTCTAATAGTTATTATAATTATATTATTATTATGATTATTATTATTATAATTTATATAATTATTATTATTTTTAATTATTATTATTATTATTATTATTATTATTATTATTATTATTATTATTATTATTATTATGTTGTAATTAAGAAAGTATCTCCTTTTGAATGAATCTATGCACATATTAAATCTAAATGAATAAGGTAGTTTACAATTTCACCAAAGCTAAAAAATTATTCAACAAACCATGTTTTGAAGCTCAATATAAGATCGAAACTTGAAAAGAAATTCCTATTATTTTTTTAAAAAATAGTTTGTACCTTCTATAAAATTATTTTTATATTTTTATTTTTATGCATTTTGAGAAGTTAGATTCTGGAATATAAATAATGTATTATTTTTGGAAATATAATTTTCAAAGTCAAATAAAAATGTTTTCAAAAATAAAATTTTAAAAGATAAAATACACTTCAAAATTTTTTTTTCAAAAATATATTTATTTAGCTTCCAAAATTATAATTTTAAAAAAAAATTATTTTGCTTTCGAAAATATAATTTCAAAAGGTGGAGTAAATTTAAAAAGTATGTTAATATTTTGTTTCAAATATTTTTATATTTTTATTTTTATGTTAATATATCAATAAATAATAAATAAAATAAAATAATATTTTATAATATAAAAATATAATTTTTATTAATAAAAAATAATATTTTTTTATTCCTATTGCATTCTGAAATTTTATTTTCAGAATTTGATTTACTTTTTGGAAATAAAATTTTGTAATATAAAAATATAAGTTTAGAATATTATTTTTTAAACAAATTTTAACATTTTAGAATTATATTTTTATATTATACAATTTTATTTTTGAAAGTTTATACCTACATTTGAAAAATTCAGTTTTAAGAGTTTCACACATATATCACTTCAATAAAAAAATAATAATAAGAAATAAAATTTGAGATTAAACTTTTATTTTTTAAATAAAAAAATAAGTGAGGAGGTTAAAGTTACATACGGAGATAAAAATTTAGAATGCTCAAAATGTGAAAAAAATGAAAGAAAAAACAACGAGAAAGATATTTTAAAATTTTAAAAGCTTCCAAAATTTTTTAAAGAAATGTGAAAAGTAAAAAACAAAATGTAAATAGTAAGGCCAATTTTAAAATACAGTTTACTTGAGCATGCATTGCGAAAATAATTTCAATTTAAAAAAAAAATAAAAACTACCAACGTAATGAATAACTTAACAATTTTAAAGTCATCTTAACTATGAGATAAAGTGCAAGTGATTACACTAGTGGTATTATTCACACTCTAAATATTTTTGTTAATTTATTTATTTTAAATTATATTTTTATATTTTATATTTTTATTTTTATTTTGTACACATTCTTTGTGATTAATTTTTTTATTCATCATAATCAATATATAACTATTTATATTTTTGATAAGTAATTGGATGAATCGCTCAAATTTTTAATTATTAAAATCATGTTCTCTAATTATTATTATTTTTCCCATAAAATCATTGAATCTTTATTTTCTAGTCAAATAATTTTAAATATTAGCATGGATCTTAGATAAATAAAATCATTTAAACAGTTTAGAGATTAAAAAAAATATGAAATTCACATCTTTTTCATAAATACGAGATTAAAATTTTAAATAAAAAGAGAAAATAGAAGTAGCATAAATTTAAAATAAATATAGGAATTTTAAAAAAAATTAATTTTAAAATATAATAAATTAATATCTTATATTAAACAAGTACAATAACAATGTAAAAAATAATTAAAATTCAGAGTTAAGCATTTCAAAATCCTAATTTAAAAGAACAATTTTTAAATAGTTAATGGTTTAAATTTTTAAAAACAAATTATCTACTAAATAAGGTAAAAAGATATGCCATAAGAAGAAAAATATAAGAAAAAAAGTATCTTTTGTTTTAAAAATAAGAATTCAAATTTATAGGAATTTATTAGTTTAGAAGTTGAAGAATTTTTTTCTTCACCTTAAACATTAAGTATGAATAAATAAATAAAATAATTTATGATATAGAATGTGTATAAAATAAGAATAAATAACTAAGGATGTGTAGTACAAATTGTGTGTGCAACAAGAAAAAATCTATCCCTATATTTTAAATGAGTCCTAATTCATTAATGTTCAAGTTTTTATAATTTTTTTTGACATATCTTAATTTTCATTAGGACACATAATTTTCTTGTATTTAGTATTTAATTTTATTTTTATTTTTATTTTTTCAATTTTATTTTTATTTAAACTTAAAATACTAACTAAAGTTTAAGGTTATTGTAATTTTAATTTTAAATTTTAATATACCATCTCAGAAGCTGGAGAGGCTATTTCACTTTAATTTTTTCTTTTATGTTATTTTAATATTTCTAAAATTACTATTCTTTTGATCGCCATTACCTTTATATATTTTCTCTTTTTTCTTTGTGTATGTTTGCATTTTATTATTTGTTTTACAAAACCTTAATAACATCCTGTATGACCAAACATTGCTTTTGGGCTTTTGTAAGGAATTCAATTTAGGCCCTACTTTGCGTCTATATAACATTGGACCCTTCGACAGGTTATGTTCTTTGCCTCTTGTCTTCAATAAAATTATGTTGGTTTTAGTATTCTTAAAATTGGAATAAATTCTCAAAATCATCCCCAAAATTTTTAGCAACAGACATAAGAATGCAAAAGCTTATTATTCTTACAGTAACATTCTTTTTAAGATATTTTTTTTTGTAGATCAATTTTTAAAATATAAAAAAAATTATCTTGTAAATTGATTATTTTTTAAAAATTAGATTTTTTTAAAAAAAAAAAAACTGTGCTGTTAGTATTCCTTTTCTGATTTTGAATGAAACAAAAATATCGGTAATATTAAATTTTAGACGCAATATTAATACTGATTCTGTTAACTTCATAGGCCTGGTAGATCTTAATTATAAAATTCCAATCATGGTCCTGGTTTTTTGCAACATTTCTGATTGGTGTATTTGACCATTGTATAGTGGTATTGCTTCTTCTGTAATCTCAGGTTCGGTAATTTTTTTTTAGGCTTTTAATAATCAGACTTGATTGATGGGAATGAGTACCATAGTAGCTCCGGTAGCTTGTAAGAAAAATACATTATATTTCATTTCAAATTATTATGGTTGTTTAATTTCATTATGTTTCATTAATTATATTGATTTATATTTAACTGCAAAATTACCAAATGATGTATAATATTATTACAGTTTGAAAGAGATTTATGTATCCAAAATAAGTAAGAATTATTGTATATATAAATAAACAAATAGAAAGGACATGCGCACGTACAAACAAAGGATGATGAAGGGGTGAATTTAATTCTGAAATAGGGGACCAAAAGAGAACATGCATGATGATAGGTACTCACTAATATTTTTGTGAGACATGTTAGCAGGTATTTCGGTGCACACTTAATTTTCATGATAATTTCAGTTCTGTACCTAGTGGACCTACCTTTGTGGATTCAAGTTTTAATGAAAAATAGGAATTGAATAATAAGTTTTTACATTAGTTACTAGAAAATTGATATAAAAAATAATAAATTTATTATAACTGGTGTAAAAAAAATTTTCCAAATAAATTTCTTACTTTCAATCCCTAATAACCAATATTAGCCAAGAAAAATTCACTTTCTCTAGCTCTAACTAATTTGTGTTAATAGCTATCCTAAATAGGATAAAAAAATGAAAGATAAAAAATTGCATAAGTGTGAACAAAAATGAAAGATATATAGAAGGAGTTGAAAGGAGGTTTTGAATAATATAATGAAAAGAGTAATTAAGTAGCTAGAGAGAAAGGGAAATGTGGTTTGTATAAAAGGAAGTTCTTCCTTTGAAACCTTTTTGATTGTCCTTTTGTCAAAAACAACCCACACCCAAAATGGTCCCAACCTTGAATGGTCCATCCCCATCTGGCTGATGTGTCAGTGGTTCACCCTACAAAGATCATGACCTCTCTCCCTCTCATTTTCCCTCTTCTTTCATTGGTTTTTGTTTCCATCTATTTACTCTCTTCTCAACCACGCTTTTCAATATTTTTTGCTCCAAATCCCCACTTGTGCAAAAAATTTAATATCTTATCAAGAAAATATATATATACATATATTTTCTTTTCACCTGAATAAATTCAAATACCTTAAAATTTTATTAGTTATGTATTGTATTTGGTATTAGGAGTTCAAATTATCAATGTACTTTCATTGGAACCACTGAAATTAGAAGCTGGACCCTCCAAAGATAAGGCCACGCACACGAGGGTAGCACCATATGTGTATCTTGCATTACCCTACCATTTCCTTGACCACCAATAATTAATGTTAGCATACATGCAATGTATTACTATCTAATATAACCGTTTCAATCAATCGTTTGCATTTCACCATCAACTTTTCTGGTGGTTGAAGAAACATTTTGCTATGTTAATTTTTAGTGCATGCATGTATATATGACTTATATATATATATATATATATATATATATATATATTTAGCCACTTGCACCCATTAAGACTAGCAATTCGAATTGACAATGTGAAGCCCCTTATAAGTTATATAGACCCAAAAAAAAAACCAAATAAGAATCGACAATGTGATCTTGGTCTATTTCAAATCACAGTGGGAAAATATATGAACCATGTTCTCATTGGAGTTTAGCCAGTGTTTGTTATGGCTGCTGATGTAACCGGGTCCTTTTAGAATGTTGATGATAAACAAGAAAATAACAAAATATAAACAACAACGAAAGAAAAGAAACATAAATAGAATATACGTTCTGATATGTATAGTTCCAACAATCTCAAGTTACAAAGACATGAATGCTATAGGATTTCACACTTTCATTATTAGAGTTAGGAGAAAAAAAAAAGAGAGGATTATCTAGCCAGATTTTGTTTTCTAATCAAATATTAAAATTAAGAAAAAAATATATCTGACCCTGTTATTATATAGCACTTTCAAAACGCCACTAATAACTTATAAATTAGAGCTTGTCACTGCATAGTGCATTGTCAAAACAATTCGTTATACAATAGCAAAAAATAAATAAATAAAAATAATAGTAATAATAATTAATTATACGAAACTCTATTTTGAGGGGTATATTCACTGTCATGCGCTACCATCACAAAAATGAAGTGTGTGGATCATTCTATCTTCAAAGAGTGACAAAAATATCATATGCTTACACACACATAGGTTGCCAAGTAGTAGAGAGTATAGCCTCTGGCCAAATGGTACCTTAATGCGTATGATCAGTGATTGATAATATCAAATTTTATTTAACTGAAATGGAATTATGAAAGTTTTTAAAATTATTATCTAATCTTAAATTATTATATAATTAAAAAATTAATTTTAATATATTATTAGTCAATTAAAAATTGTAGCAGCTAGTTATAACTTTCAGCATAAGTATTATAAAAATTAACAATTTATAATAACATGATAATTTATGATTAAATGATGGTACAAAATATTTTTATATTGTCAATATATTTTAATTATTTAATTATTTTTAAAATTATATATATAAAAATTTTGATTAATTAATAATATAAAAAATTTACAATAAAATATATTCCTTTTCTATTCAAAAGGAAGAAAGTCTCTAGAGGTGTAACTTCAAAGTCCACAACGTGATTTTACTTAACTTCATTCTCCATAGTCCCTACCATAATTTGGAACCTAGCTAATCCTCTCCAAGCTTCTCTTTTCTTTTCTTTTCTATCTTTTTTTTTCTTCTTTCTGTTTTGCCTGCATGCAATAATATAAACCACTCCATGCATCTCTGGCATCCAACACTGCAACTCAACCCCAGCACTCACATGAAAGCAATATGGGCATCCACATGAGCATGGACCCCATACCATATACAGTATCGTTTTTGCCACGTGTAAACCATCTACATCATGATCATAACATTTTACTACTGAAGCTCTTGTTTGTGTCAGTGATTGCCAACCTAGATTTGGTCCAACACTATTGTATATATACCAATTGGCCCTGTAACATATATGATCCATGTAAACTCACACAGCAAAACTGGTTCATGGTACTTTTTGAAATTAGTGTTTTAAATTGAAATTATAATTGTGATGTGGGGTTGCAAAAAAAAAAAAAAAGACCTTGTTATTAGGATCACAATTGTTGCTTCAAATAGCAATTTGAAACGAATTCAGAAACACAAGACATTTATAGTTTGATAAGTTTCGTTGCTCAAAAGTCCATGAGTTACAAACCAAAGTAATCATAATACTCTATTTCTGAAAATGATGATCAAACATACATCACACACCAAACTTCCATCTGATTATATTTGGATGTAAGTCATTTTATTATTTTTTTTAAAAAAAATTAATTTCGAATTCCTTCAAATAAATTGGTAAAAATGGATTTCAAAACCACGTCCTTTTTTCACTGGGTATAAATTTTTTTACCTATATGTATGATAGACATAAGATCAGTGTCAAAGGAGAGCGATTTTTTTGTACTCTTAAAATAGTTACTCCTTAGACAGCTGGAGTAAAAATAGGTTTATCTCATCAATTTCCATTATGATTTGACTGATTGCTAAGGTAGAAGATCTGTACTCACAGTGGTCTCATATGAATTCACTTTAAGAGGGTTGGAGTTCTCCTTTGTTGAATTTAGCATGAGATTATATAAATTATTTTATAGGATAAATAATCTCGTTTTAAATTGAGTAATAAAATTAAGATACTATATTTATTTTTTATTTAATTTTTAGTTGACAAAATTTTTATTAGTTTATTAAAAATATTTATTTATCCCTGAAATAATTTAGTTAAATCCCATTTAGTTTTGAAAAATCACACTTGTCTAATCATAGTTTTGGTTAATGGGTTTCCTGTACAAACAGTCGGGAGGGACTGTGATTATAGTTAAATTATTTTAGGGTTAAGGTAATAAATAAATAATTTAATTAAATATGTGATATCCAGTTTTGGATTAACATTTTAATTAAATAAATTGATATTTTTGGGAGATATTTATTTATTTTTGAAATAATTTTTATTTAACTTATTTTATTTAGTATTTTTTTGGACATTGAATTTAATTAATTTAATTATTGCATCACATGATATTATCTTGATAATTTTTCATATTAAAATTTAAAAATGAATATTTATAAACAAATAATTTTTTAGTTAATATTTATTTATATTTTAAAATTATATTATATATTAAAATAAAATTAATTGATAAAATATTAAATTATTTTTAAATTATATAAAACTTTATAAACTTAACTTATTTGATATGAAATTTTAATTTAACCGTTGAATAAAATTTTATGTTTAAAAATAATGATTAAGTAGACTAAGTTAAGTAAAGTTTACTTTTAGAGTAAGCAAATTTTTTATTATAATTTTTAAATAATTTTTTTTAAAAAAATAATCTATGTTATTCTTATGAATGTCTAAGTTAGAAAAAAATAAAAATAAAAATAAATGTAAAAAATATCAAAACCAAAAAAAAAAAAAGAAATGAAGTATATAGACTTTTGTATTCCTAGAAAAGCCACTAAGGGAAAGAATAAAAGAATAGATCAGAAAGAAAGAAATTAAGGCTCCTTACAAGTCACTCAATGGTGTATTAAATTTCTAACAACCTCCCTGTCTCCTGTACATAGGAGTGTTGTCCATGTGTTGGAGTGCTGAAAAAACTTCATGTATTTAGGTTTAATACAAAGCATACAATCTGTGTTATTAATTACTTCTTAAAGAGTTTATAGGTGCGGAAATTACAAACGAAAATGTTCGTTAACTTATTCAACTTTATTTAATAAAATAATTTTTTATTTTTTAATTATTATAATTCTAAATATTGAAAAATTTTGATATTTCATATGTTAAGATGTGTGCTAATATTTTTATCAAGAATTTATGCATCTATTTAGTATTATTTTTTAAGATTTAAAAAATCCATTTTAATATAAATAAGGAATTATAACTAGTAAAAAAAATTTAATAAAACTAATAGATGAGTGAATTAAAAATTAAAGTTATATTAAAATTAGAAATAACTATCCTCTATATATATATAAAAGAGTCTGATATTTTGTTGTTTAAATTTTTAGACAATAATAATAAAATTGATGAGAAAAATAATTATATGATTAAGAGTGTGTATGGTAAAATAATAGGTAAGTTAGTTAAAAATTAAAAAATTAATTAATAACTAAAAAATACGTAAAGGTTGAACAAATAGTTAAAAATTAAAAATTAAATTTTTTTTACTAATTCAAGTAAAAATATATTTAATAAAATTAATTATTAAATTAGTTGATAAAAATAAAATGATAAATAATAACATGTTCCTTAAATTGAAGTTTAAGTACTATAATATTTTATTAATTATCATTTTTAATATTTTATTAATTTAATTAATTTATTATATTAAAAATAAGAATAATATTTTTAATTTATTTTTATTTACATATTTTTTACTTAAAAATATTATATAAATAAATTTATAATTTTTTTATTTATTTATGTCATTATTTATGATGTGTTTTTTAATAAAAAAAATATTTTTAAATAAATAAATTTTTTTTAAAATTAAAAATATTTATTTTTAATTTTTATAAATAATATTTTTATAAAAAGTATTTATTTTATCTTTAAAATTTTTATAAAAATATTTTATTATAAATAATTTAAATAAAATATTTAATAATTGAACTAAATATTGTAATATTAAATAGTAATTAAAAATATTTTTTAATAAAATTAAAAAATATTAAGGATAAAAATAAAAAATAACTATTAATTAGTAGCTAAAATTTTGAATGTTAATAAAAGTATTATTAAAAAATATTTTCATTTAATTATTAAATTAGTTACCATATAAATTTTAATGGATTATTTTATCTTTTATTTAATTGACATATACTATCCAATATATATATATATATATATATATATATATATATATATAAACATGTTTAATTTAAAATTTAAAATTTAAATAATTATAATTATTTCTAATTAAAATCATTATTATAAATAATTAATTGTTATGAAATTGAAATTAGAAATAGTCATATTTAAAATTTGTAATAAGTAAAAAATACATTTAAAATTGATATGAATAAACATAATTAAAACATGTAATTATTGAATTATTAACATATTTTAAAATTAATAATAATTAAATAATAAATATATTTATAATTAAAATAATAAGAAATAATTATAAGATTAAAATATTTAATTTTTAAAATGTGCATTAAAAAAATTTATTAACAATTTTAAAAGATAAATAATGATGATTTTAATTTATATGAGATCTTTTTATAATAAATTTTTATTCTTCAAAAATTATTTGTTAAAAAATATTTTAGAAATAATTTAAATAATAAAATTGTTAGAATTTTAAATATTTTATATTAGTTTAATATATTTTATGTTAATTTATATAAAATATTTGTAAAAAAAAAAAATTTAGTATGGCATTACAAGCACAATTTTGAGTACATCAAATATTAATTAGAGATGTTAAATTGATCCATAATTTATGGATTAACTCATTTGATCCTAAGTTTTGTTTCCATATTATATAATTCATTTAAAATTAGAATTTTTTTAAATCTTAACCCACATAATTCTCAATTTAAGTGAGTTTAGTATGGATCAGTCTATGATCAACTCATCTACTTCTATTTTATTCTTTTCTATTTTGTAATTTGTCTCAAAGTATAACTTTTAAATTCAAATTCATATAACTTCTAAGTTAAATGGGGTGAGTGTGGCTAACTCATTTAACCCTATCTTATAACCTTTTATTTTATAATTCGTTTAAAAGAAGTAAGATTTTTTATATTTTAATCCAACCTTTAAATTAGGTAGGATAAATATGAGTTAACTCATCTAACTCTATCTTGTAACATTTTGTTTTGTAGCTAATTTAGAAGTAGAGCTTTTAAACCCTAAATTATGTAATCATCGAATTAAGTGGAATGAGAGCGTGAATTAGCTTATATATTGCTATCTTGTAATCCTTTATTTTTGTAGTTCATCAAAAAGTAAGTTTTTTAAAACTTTAATCTATATAATTATCAACTTAAGTAAAATAAATTTTGACTAACTCATTTAACTCTAGTTTATATTTAACTCTTTTACTGTAAAATTCATCCATTCTCTTAGTTTTTTCTTTCATTTCTTTATTTTTTTAAATATTATTTTAAATATTTTTTATTATACTAAAATATTATTTAACTTATTTATCTTTTTTTTTATATTTTCTATTTTTATCTAAATATTTTTTCACTTGTCTCTAGAATTTTCTCTCTCTAATTTTTTTCTCTTTTTTTCTCAAGTTTTTCTCAATTTTTTTATATTTTTATCTTTTCTTTATTTATTTTTTAATATATTTATCTCTCTATATCTAAAATTATCTTTTCTTCATATTTTTTCTACTTCCCTCTCTAAATTTTTCATTTTAATTTTTTATTACTATTTTATTTAAAAAGAGAAAAATAAAGTAAAGAGAGAAATTTTTTCATAAAAAAATAATAAAATTAAAGAGAAAAAAAATTAAGTCCATAGCCTAGTCCTAACTCATAGTCCTAACTCATAGTCCTAACTCATAGGGTTTAATAGACTTTTAGCTCTATAAACTTTATATTATGGGTTAGAGTTGAGTTAAGTTGGATGTCAAGTTGACACTTCTACTGGCAGGAATAGTTTTCATTAGAGTAGTAAAGAAAGAACAACTTCAAGTTAAAACAATTTTTTATAAAAAATTTCAATGACTAAAATTTTTAAATGAACAAGAAGACAGAGTAGAAAATATAATTATATAAGTTTATAAAGTTAAACACACTTTGTTTAAGCTTGCTAATATAACATTGGTTATTATTTTTATAACATTGATCATTGTTCCCGTGTAACAAACTTGCTTGATCCTTCCTATACAGAAAGTTCTGTAAATAACGCTCTTTTGAGATTATAAATGTTTTGAACTTGTTGTACATTATTTATCATTTATACTTCTTTAGAGTTTACTTTCCTAATGTTCACAAAATGAAGGATATGATATCATGTATATTTTTACCACTTAATACATAGTCTTTTATTTTACTTGAAGTGTTTTCATTATAAGAACCATTTTAAAAAATATAAGCGTTCATATTTTATTTGGTAACATTTTTATTTTTAAACTAAAATTTAAATTTAATGATTTGAGATAACAATGATTTTTTTATATATAAACTGAACCTAACTTTCTTATTGTTATGAGTTTTTTATATTTAAATTTTTTTTTCAACAAACTTTTTTAGCTTTAACATGTGAAATTAGATCTAAATAAATAAGGATTAATTTATTTAACAATTTACTATTAATTAAGAATACTATCATTTATTTTATTTTATTTTTCTTAATTATATTTCAATAAATAAAAGATAAAATAATTGAAATAATTAACTAAAAATTAAAATATTAATTAAGAACACATTATTATTTACTCTATATAAAAGATTCTTACTTATATGTCAATAAATAGAAATATTAGCAATCCTATTTATAGTAAGACACCGTTTTAGTTATAAAGAATGGTAATTTAAATTAATAACTTTTTTTAATATATGTCTAACGATACAAACTAAAAATAAATAAATTATAATTTTTATTAAAAATAATATTTATATGATATTATTAATGTATTAAATTTTTAATTTTTATAAATATTTATTATATATAAGTTCTTATTATATATATCATTCAAAATATACTTAAAAAATTACTGAATTCAATTAATTAACTTAAATATCCTCTTTTATTTATTTTACTTTTATTTGTATATATAAGATGACATCGTTTTGTGTGAAAAGATAGTTATAAACTTATAATTGAAACCAAATAATCTGAATCATCTATCTAATTTTTCCAAAAGAATTATTTTAAAACCGATGAACTAAATTCATTAAATAAAATCATTTATAATTAAATTGAATTAATTCAGGTTTGTAAAAAAAAATCATAAAACTGAACTAATCTATTTTGACTGATCTAAGCCTTGTGGAAACTGAACTAATATATATATATACAGACACACACGTGTAAGAGATTCTCACAACAATTGATCAAGCCTTGTGGAATCTGGGTGCGTCATTGATAGGTATCTTCAAACAAATCAAAAGATAAATAAATACTAATTGCACGCTTACATATTTAAAATAAATAATCTTAATTCCAAATTAATCCTAATCAACCACTAATCAATTACGGTCAAAACCGTTAAGGATATAGGAACTAATTACAAAACCAAGGTCGCTTTCACAATGAATGCTACAAAAGATAGTAATTCATATATGCTGTTTTTGATCGATACGTGATTGCTCCAACCAAGACCAAAATTTAAGGGAAAATATGCCTTTAAGTATCATTCTTTTTTCGTTTTCTTGCAATAATAATAATAATAATAAAAACTTGGTGAGAAGCAGAAGCACACATGAGGGTGAGAATGGAGTGAGGAAATAGTCCTCAAAACAAAGCCATGTGAAGGTGTAAGTAAGTGTTCACTATAACAGCCATCCATGGCGTCTTGGGGGTGTCGTAAAGCACTAGCAACCATCGCTTTCACGGTTGAGTATGTTGGTCTTTGCGTGATTTCGTGGCTGTTTTGTCTTAACCTATACGCTCTTCCTATATATTAATATTAAACAAACTATAAGTACCCAAAATCACTCTGTGGAACACACTTGTTTCATCTGTATTTGATGGCTGGATTATATTCAAATTTTATTTGAAAATTTATTATATAATACTTTTGTATTCTAGGTGCAATAAATATTTACTTTTGAATATAATTTTAGTAGTTTTAGATACTTAAAATTAGTATTAAAAATTTATTTGATAATATTTTCCTAAGTTGTTAGTAAGTATTTTAAGAATACCAATTAACAATTTAAGAACATTTATTATTAATAATCATTCATTAAATATTGTGGTAGATATTGTATTAATAATTAATATTTTTAATTTAATTCTTTACTATTATTTTAAGAGTATTTGTTTCTTTAAAAAAGTTCTGACTTCCAAACAAACAAAGGGAAATGAATATGATATTAGATTGAGATTCATTTGTTTTAGGGTAGAGAGGAAGGGTTCTTCTCAATTTACGGAAATGATAAAGAGAGAACTTCAAAGCTTGTTTGTTTTGCGTGTGTTCCCTGCCAATGATACAAGTTATTAATTAAAGTTGGGAGGGTTTGGCGTAGCAATGCTAATACTTTTTTATGTATTTATGATTATCGTATCCTTTATTTAATTTTATTTTTTATATATTGAGTAAATATTAAATTGAATTTAATATAATTTTTATCATATTGTATTTTAAAAAAACTTCTAAACAAGCTTTTGTGGACATATATAATAATTGAGTCATAGCTGTCAATGTATTGGTTTTAGAGTGTAAGCGAGTTATTTAAACCTAACGATGAGAGTATCTAATTTTTCTTTTATTGTTATTTGTTTTGTTTGGACCAAGTTTCTGTATATTTTAATTAATTCTCTTTCTGGGTATGGTGAAAGGAAGATTATCCATGCTAAGATTCGAATCTTTGCAAAAAGTAATATATGTAGTTTTTTTTAATGTAACTAAC
Source organism: Canavalia gladiata (assembly GCA_037954105.1). Lineage (NCBI taxonomy): Eukaryota > Viridiplantae > Streptophyta > Magnoliopsida > Fabales > Fabaceae > Canavalia > Canavalia gladiata. The sequence continues at coordinate 39,184,615 of CM075667.1, read as the reverse complement.
ATAATTATAACCATAAAAAATATCATTCTTTTAAACATTTTTTTGTCTAAAGTAATAATGAAGAAAAAAAAAGATGCTAAAGATATAAGTAACTATTTCAAAATGATTCATTTTTGGCGTACTCTAAATGGCTATTTCATTTTCATATAGTCATAATATGTTTAATAATATTTGTCTCTCTAGTGCTTTAAAAAATTATCTATTGTATATTTTAATAATAACTTACTAAACAATGTTATCTATTATATATTTTACGAACAATTTTTCATTCATTTATAAAGAAAATTACCAATAATAAAAACATTGTTGCCTAATTTTAGAAACAGTATTGTGATAGTACTTCAATAAGGAAATTGTTAATAATTAAACAAACCATAATCTATTATATGTTATGGAAACAATTGTACAACCGTTGATAAAAAGGAAATGTCAATAGTTAAACAAATAATATGCTATTTTATGTTTTAGAAACAATTTTGAAATTATGGTGAGATAATAACTAACTGTTGAACAAATTGTTGTCTATTCTATATATTTTTTTTCAACATTTTTGTAATTGTTACGTGAAATTTCCAACAGTTAAATAAAATGTTACCTTTTCTATATTTTAGAAATGGTTTTGCAACAGTTGATAAATTAAATTATCAATGTTAAACAAATTGTTCATCATATTATGTTTTATGAACGTTTTTGTAACCATTGATAAGAGAATTGATAATAGTTAAATAAATTGTCGCTTATATTCTATGTTTTGGTAACGATTTTACAACCCTTCATTAGATAATTGTTAATAGTCCGAAAAATTATAGTCTATTTCAATATTTTAGTCACAATTTTATAATTGTTAAGAATAAAAGTGTTCATACTATAAAAACCATTGCCTATTTTATATGTATGCATATTTTTTTGTTTTACATTTTTTTGATTTGTGATAATAGACATTCAACCAGATAAATTTGAAAAGTAAAATTTAAATCTTTTAGTTTTTGTACTGAAGAAAACAATGACAAAGAAATAAAATAAAGTAGAAATTAAATTTAATATATGGAATAAATTTGATGTATATCAATGCACGCATATTCTCAATTTCATTTTAACTAAATAAATATTTTGTAAGAATTCATGACTATATTGTTTGATTGAGTTTTTGTTAAAATTTTTTGAAGTGGTATTGTTTTACTATGCTGGTTGGCAAATATATATAGATTTGTGTTCCATTTTAAAAAAATTAACAATTCAACGAGATTTATAACGTTAGATTCGTGACATATGAATATAATTTACGATAAAATCAAAATTAAAGTTTCATGACGAGGGATATATCCCAAAAAATTAAAAAAGAGATAAGGGTAGTGATGATTTGCATATCATAATTGCAAAGTAAACAGGAATCCTCTAATCTTTCTTTGAAATATACTATTATTTAAATTTTTTATTATAACCTTTATTTTTGTAGACATAAATTTGAAATGCTTTATTGGCAATTTATTTCGATATTTTCTATTTTTAAACGATACTCTGCAAATTTTCAATAGCTCCTTCATTATTTCATTGTGTCAATGTTAATATAGTTATAATTTAAAAAATTGTTACGCAAAATATACTACGGTGTAATTTAGATTTAAAAGAATAATATAGATTAAATTAGAGATTGAATAAAAATTTTAAATTTAAAAAACTTTAGTACGTAATTAGACTAAATTATCATATCCTCATATGTAATCTTTACATTTCTTTCAACACGACATTAAGATGCTAAAATTTATAAGACGAAATTTTGCTTTAGATACTCGCTAATCAATTTACATAAACAATATTGTAAAAACATTTTTAATCTTAAAAAAATTATATATGATAAAGAATGGAATTAAAAAGAAATTCTATAGTTTAGGGATAATACTTAAAAAAATACATGTTTAATGTTACCTTAAATTTTAAAAAGAAGGATTGCACCATATTATTTATAAAGAACAACGATTTTAATAAAAAAATAAGATTAATAAAATGAAGGAATGTGAAAATACCATATTATTTATAAATAATAAAAATTTTAATAAAAAAATAAAGATTAATAAAATAGTAAACATTGCACTGAATATAAAATTTGAAAGATTGAAGAAAAGAATAAATTTTATAAAATAATTAATAGAAAATTGGATATATATTTTTGTGTCCATCCTTAAACTAACTTTAAAATTTATTTTATTTTTATTTTCTATCATATATATTTTTTTAATAATTAAAATTTTATCATCGTAAATAAATTTATGTAAATTTATTTAATAGGTTACTAAAGTAAAAATCCATCCTATACATTCTAATATTTCAATTTCATCATGAAAAAAAAATTAATTTTTTAAAAAATGTTAATATAATTTTTTTCAAGAATATTAAGCTATTGCATGCATATGTATTATTTTCTGTTGTTTAGATTATTATTGTAATATATTTGTGATTGAAATTTTAAGTTTAATTTTAGAGAATTAGATTATAATTTTTTTTTACTTTTTTAATATTTAAAATTAAACAAGATTGTTTTAAAAATTTAAATATGAATATTAGTAGAAATTGAAATTGAAGGTTAAAGCATGATTTTAGAGGATCTTATATAATATGGTTACTTAGGCTCCAATTTAGAAGGATGACCTTAGAGAACCTACATCTTCATATCATAAAGTTTCCAAACCTGACAAACATCGTAAAGATGAGTTGGTATTGCATAATATGTCATACAACTACAATTATTCTCCTTTTTTATCGCAGAGAAGGTAAATGATTGAGGGAACTCTTTACCAGAGACACTTATTACTATCCGGGAATAACTACAACATCTATTTCTGACATGTCAAGAAGAACTCTTAGCTAGTAGGAATGTACCGATTGAATCACACTGCTATGATAGTCGGTAATATAGAGGCCTTAAACAAAAACAATGAAGGTTCTTATGCAACCACAGATACAACCTGTTCTATTGATCTGAACTCTAGTTTACCTAAACCTAACTTGTGTAATCTTTGTGGCTTCATAAACCACAATGATGAAGGATGTATAGTTGAAGTTCATATGACTCAACAAAGTGAAGAGGAAAAATTTGTGGAAAATACCTATAACCTCACTTAAAAAAACCATCCCAATTTCTCTTGAAATGATAATACTCACATGAATTAGGATAAAATATTATAATATCTATATTTCAACTCTCATTTTAGAAAGTAATCATATTTGAATGCATATTTTTTTATTAATAAATACTTTAATCTTATTTCATATCTTATAGATATCTAAATAATTGTATCATTATTTGTATGTTAGTTAATACCAAATATTATTTTATATTATAATTATATAAATAAAGCTATTAGATGATCAACCAACAATATATTAATTTGATATGGTGAAAGCCTAGGATTCTAATATCTTTCAAAGATGAATAATTGGATTCATTTGTATAAAATTTGGAGATGATAAACTCAAGAGATGAGGTTCAATGGGGTATAAGATACATTGAGTCATAAACAAATCTGGTAGTTTATCATCATGTATTATATATGCATTTTGGAATATGGATTGATTTGAATGTTTTATAAATAATTATGATCTATCATCCAGATGATTGTGAGATAGATGTCATGGATTTTTTGTATGCTATAATTGAATTATGAAGTGCAAAAGTATTGAATGACGATCTCAGGTTGATTTCCTAATGTATAGTGTCATAATTATCTAATGCATACTTAATGTTTGATTGTTAGTCACATGGCTAAATTTTTTTTTTAATTTATATCATTTATTAGATAAAAACTATTTAACTATATAGAGATAGTTAGGACATTCTAACTACTATTTAAGAATTCTCTTTTATACTAATATAAAATATATGGTTATTCTTCTTTACCTTTTTACCTCTCTTTGTTATATGAATTGTTGACTAGAAGTTGTTGAAGAAGATAAAAGATCTAATGGGCATGCAAACAAAGGCTCAACATTAAAAGATGAAAGCTTTGATTAATAACTCTCAGGCTGGAGACCCTGTGGATTTGATTAGAAACTTCTAATTCTAATTAGAATGTTATTGTTGTTCCTTTTATATTTAAATGTTATATTCTAATTAATACTCTATTAAAAATAATTTTTTTTATAATTAGATGTTAATAATTTTCATAAGTTGAAATACTTTAACTATTAGATTTATTGTATATGAAAGTCAATGTTTGTAATTATTTAAATATAAGTATATTTTAAATTTTAATTTTTGAAAATTTAATATAATTTATGCCATAAATAAATTTATTAATGAGATATAAATATTTGTTTTGTTGAAAAGTAATGTTTTTATTAATTACTGAAAATTGATCATCCAAATTTAAATTTTAAAAAGTTAAGTATTTTGATATATGTGTACCTACACTTATTTTTTTTTAAAAGTAATTTTTAAATTTATATTTTAGATAATTAATAGTTATATGTGGCTAACCTTCACTTACCAAATGTTTTAAGAAAACATTTTTTCTAATATAAACTTAATTGAAATCATTTTAGTAAATTTTCAAACACATGTATATGATATAAATTATGTTCAATTTTGATTTCTTAAATTATTTTGAGTTAATTAATTTTTTTATTTTAAAATTTAATAAATTCATTCTTTTCTTTATCTTTTTAATATCCTGTATGATATATTTCGCTCTTGTATTTTATTTTTAAATTTTTATAGGGTTAAAATTTTAAAAGAATATCTCACCACCATTATTTATAACAATTACGATAAACTCAACCCCAACGCTTCTTGTAATTCATACCTTTAAATTTATGTTGGTCAATTAAAATGTACAAAATTTCCTTGCAATTGATGGATGACATGTTTATTTATTTATTTATTATTATTATTATTATTATTATTATTATTAAAAATGTATCTAATAAGAAAACTATTTTTTATATGAAAATAAAAACAAAAAATTTAAGCCACACAAACATGTATGAATGGTCAAAATTATAAAAACAAACATAATAATTTTAAAAAGTTTTTTGTTAAAAAATAAATTTTCAATTACCATTGTTAAATATAATATCCAAGAGTATATGATTTTATCACATATTAATGATAAGATCCACCTTTACAAAAGAGCTTTTTACTCGATACGGAAGTATAACACTTAACTCTAATTATCTATCTTAGATATCATTCTTGCTAACATATCATAAGTATTAGAAAGTTTCCATAATTGTTTCTTTACCCGTCAGCGTTTTTGATTGGAGTAAAAAAATATTATTTTTATTGATATAATTTTCATTAAGACCATATAACAATATCAGCTACATTTATAGGAAAAATTAAAATTCTTTTCCACTTTAATCATGGTGAATATTATAATAACTATTTTAGGATGAGACATGAAGAAACATATAATTTCTAATTTGTTGATAGTATAATATATATATATATATATATATATATATATATATTGCATAAATTAAATTTTAACAATTAAAATTTAATTGAATTTTACTAATGTAGTAAAATTTGTTTACATTATCGTCTAATTGTTGATTGTTCTTTATTTAAAATTATTGATTTTTTAGTAATTATTTAAAAATTTTACCTATTATAATTTTTAATTAATTAATAGTGTAAAAAAATTTACATTGATAATATATTAAAATATATATTATAAATTTAAGTTTTTATGTTTGAATCAAAGGATTTTTAATAATTATTATTTTTATTATGATTTTTTTTGTTATGTTAAATACTTAATTTTTTTATTTCTTTTAAATCTTATTTCTTAATTATAATTTAATTTAAATTTTTAATTATGATATATGTATTATATTAAATTAAGAATGTATTTTTTTAATAAATAAAAAGAAACTTAATCAATCTTTATTAAAATATGTTTTACACGTTATTTATAATATAGGTATACCCACAAAATTTTGATGTAAATTTTCTTTTTCATTTTAACCTTTCAACTATATTTTTTGAGTTTATTATGCGTATGAAATTTTTTTCACAAACAAATTTATCCATCGATGTAGAAATAAAATATTTAAAATTTTAGTATTATTTTTATAAATATTATTTTAACAATTCTAAAAAACGAAATGAATACTAACTTTTGAACTTACTAATAAAAGAGTTTGGTTTGAGAGATATTTAAAATAAAAAATATATATAAGAATAAAAATAAAAAATTGAAGGTAAAGAAAATTTACAAAATCGAATTTAATAATGGAAAGACGTGAAACTTTGATTTTTCTTATGAATTTATTCAAATTTACATTACAACTTCTTATGAATAATAAAATTCAATTACTAACCATTCGTTCTAATTCTATTACTATCGATCGAGTGACCATACAATAGTAACATTCTTTCCCCTAAGTTATTACCTCTAATGATCATATAAGTATACAATTAAGAGAATCATAAGAAACATTTAAATTTGTTAATTCAATAACTAGTTTGAAATCAATGATTCTGATTGATCCTTCAAAACTATTAGATTTAGTTTATCTTATTGTTCATAAATTAAGAAATGGTACGACCGTCTATCCTCAAATTAACTTAAAAATGTACAAGACTAGCTAATTCTCATAAATTAACTAAGTATAATAAAGCAAATATAATTGAATAGAAAAGATAACTATTCATAAAAAAGATAAGGGGCTTAATTGATTTTATCATGAGTTTCATCAAAGTTTCATGATTAAAGGTTAGTTATACATAGTAAATGATAACAAGCAATAACATAGTAACCCAATAAAAGAATTCATAATCTTAATTCTAGAAAAAAAAATGACAAAATCATAGTGCAAGTAAGACTCGTAATAGAATGCTGCAACTTGTATTGTGAATAAACTTTTGCATCTAAGATTCTATAGAAAGATACTAGAAGAATGATAAATATAGAAATAGAGAGAAATGTATATGATTGAATGTGTTGTGAAATGTATACAGTGTTTAAGTGTGTTGAGAGATGTTCAAGTGTGTTTTCTTTTAAGGCCTAAACTTTCCATTTATGGGTTAAAGTTCAATTTTTTTTTCTATTGCGAACCAGGTTGAATTAAGTCATTCTCTATATTGTTGTGGTTGATCTAGGTCATCTTCTACATTGTTTAGGGTTAGTACAAGCATGCTCAGGTCTGGACAATCATGTTTAAAAATTCAGGGATGTTGCAAAACCATGTTGAAGCTTAGCATAGTCATGCTAACCAATTGTCATGGTTGTGTTTAAGTCTGCATGATTGAATTGAAAAGTTCCAAACATTGCAAAGATATGCTTAAGTTCTAGCATAGACATGTTGATTTCCTTGAGAAATACTTTTATCCTTTCTTTTATTCTTTATTTTTTTATAATTTTTTATTTTTTTTTTATCCAAATTATATCCTATTTTTTATGTTATGTGTGTGATATTTTTTTAAAAAAATTAAATAAAATTACTATCAAATAAATATTAATTATATTAAAAATATAATTAATTTTTTATAAATAAATTAATAGAATAATCATTTGTCACTCACTCCTCCAACAAGATAGTAATAATTATGATGGATAATATTTTAGAAAATTATAATTTTAATAATTTATTTATTTTTTATTTTAAATTTAAGAATTATATATTTTAATTTCTTATTAATATAATAATATTTATTATTAATCATAAAAATATTTACTTTTTAATTTATCAAATTCCTTAATTTAAAAAATAATGGCAAAATGTACCGGTAATACATGCAAGAAAAACAGGAGAAAAATATAAGAAAAGAAAATAAAAAAGGCTTCGTCGAATTTTTCATTAATTCCAGTTCATCCACCCAATTACTGCACCGTTTTTTTAACTTTGATGAGCCAAACCAGATTTTCTCATAAAATTTTCTTGATATCATTGACTTTCCTCTGTTATCCTTCCTCTTTGAGGTTCTTGAGAATTACATCATCTTGGATGGACTTTTTATGGGGAGACGTTAGAATTACATATTATTATGTATATCACCATTTGACCAATCTGTCAAATTCAATCAAGTTCCAAAAATTTTGGAAACTTGGAATGACATCCTCTGTTGTGAAATTACTAGCTAGTTAGTCATAACTTTTTCCCTCTCCAATAAGTGAAAATCCTCCTCCTTCGTCAATAATACACTACTCCACTGTCCTCTCCATTCATGCTTCCTACCCTCCAAAGCATCAAAGCTTGAAACCATTCTCTTAAACTTTTCCTTCTATGTTGGTTCTAACTGTGTAGGAATTTTACAAACCGAGGAGTATGTAGTAGACCAGAGTAATCGGAAGGGCTATCAACATCCCAAATATGACCCTGCAATTTAATTTATTACAAAAAGAGTCAATTTATTTCTTTAAGGCAGCTAGAATATCAAGAAAAGTGTTAGGATTAGTCAGATCATAAAAGAGTTTATAATTAAAATAATTTATATAAGATTTAAAGATTTTGAATTGGAATTTTATTGTTGTTTTTATTGTAAAAACAGATTAGAATGTGAGGGAGAAAATAAAGAGTTTTGATTGCTTACGCTGTACTAAGAATGGCTGGATGAACATTGTACTCCTTAGCAAACACGAATGGAACAATCCCTTGAGGAAGTGCAGCCTATTGTCAACCACAACATTTCCATATGTTAACCATTTGTCTTTTTCCTTTGTCATTGTTAATGTTTGCCAATAAAGATAATGAACACTTTAGGCACCGACAAAAGCAAAATGAAAAATTAATTAGACCATCATTTTACGCAATTTTGATCTCTCCTTCACAGTATCCCATTCCTAAAATATTTTGGTAGTTAATAATAATTTCAGGTTAATTATGAATAAAAAAAATAACTGAAAAACCAAAGAATACAGGAATATTAAAATGGAAAAAAGATAAATATTTAATTTCTAGCAGTGAAAAATTATCACAATTAATCAATATCACAAAGTTAAAATAAAAAAAAAAAGCTAAATCAAAACAAAATATATAGTTAAAAGACCAAATCATTGAAATTGACAAGTATTCAACATCTCTATCATGGTTTTAAAATGGCAATCAACTGTCACAATATTTGTAAATTTTTGAAACCTCAACAACCACATCGTATCAGTTATAACTACATCGGTCCTATTTTTCCAAATTTTGCTAATTCCAATTACAACTGCAAACTCAAAACCATGATCTCTGAATAGAAGGTTCGTTAATTTTAAATTTTAAAATTTTTAAAAATTAAAATCAGTAATTTTTATAACTTAAAACAAGTAATTTTTTATTTTAAAAATTGAGATAAAAAATTAAAATAAAATTCTAAACTAATTTAATTCTATTTTAACTAAACATATTTTATTTTAAAATTTACATTTGGTTTTAAATAATGAAAACTCGCAAAGAACTACTCGAACCAAATCCTAATTAAAGTATTAAACTTGCACATTTCACTTTGGTAATTCACCTAGTTAGTTAAGACTAAAAATGCATGACATAGTTGAAGTTGATACATAACCTGAACAATAGCTACGTGTAGGAGGGTGCCACGGAGGCCTACTGCGATGGAAGCTGCAGCCATAACTGCAGGACCAGTGAGGAATCTAATAGCCATGGCAAATGCTGCAACAGAGTTCCCACATGCAATTATCTTGGGTTGAAGTGCCATAAATAGACCTGAAAAATACAAATATCAAACTCAATCTTCAACTCAAGTGTATTAAGAAAGACATTAAACAAAGGGCATCAATTTCATATTCCAAAAGCATAATGCTTTGAAAAGGTACGCGGAAACGGAAAAGAAAAATAAAATAAAATAACTAATAGTACTTTGTGATTCGTCCAATTCAACCACCATCGCCTAATTATCCAACGGAAAAATGTTAATTAATATTTTAAAATAGATGGTTTAAAATGAAAAGAAGAGAGACATAAAAAAAAAATATAAACACATCATCAAAACTTTTATCCAAAATGATACCCCTCAACGCTGCCATTGTCCACCGCAAAGTGACTTCGTTCGTGACCCGACCCCACATGTCGGAGGCATTATGCTCAACAAGTGATCAAAGATCATTTGGTTATTACTTGGTAACAAACATCACCAAAGTGGATGGCTATCAATTGTTTACTTCTTACTTTGCCCCCAAATCCTTGCTTTTCATTCAACCATACCCAGTATTCAATTGGGATTGCATAATTTATTTTACTGTAATATTTTTTATAGGACAAATTACGTTCATAACATCTTTAAAATTTAACAAAATTTAATTTAATATTTTATCTATGTTATATTATTATATAAATTTTAAAAAATTATTAAACTTCAAAATATATAAATGAGATCTAATATTTTTTTTTAAGTCTAAGGAATATAAAAATAGACTAAAAAGGAGAGCCACTAAAAGAATGATGTTTATGCGAAAGAGGGAGTAACTAGTGAATTATTGGGAGTATGGAATTGAAGAACTGAATTTGCGACCACTCACCTAAGCTGAACATAGCCATTCCAAGACCAGCATCAGACAGTATGGAAATTGATTTCTCTATTATTTTGGGCATATGCACGTGCCACCTGTACGTCATCATTAACCATGAACAACACCATGTGTCAAATAACTGATAATAATTACACTACTTTTTTAATAATCAAAACTGAAAAAAAGAAACGACCCGTTGCTGATTTTGCCATCATCATAGTCTAATTTATTTTCATACTTTGTTGACTTTGACTTATTCACCTACCTGAAGGCAATAAGGGACCATATGACACCAATGAGGCTGGAGTATGTGTTCGGGTTACGAATAAGCTTCCTCCAAACCATGATGAGTATCAGACGAGTCATCACACTCGCCGGAGGCATGTGTTTGTTTGCGCCAGATTCGCCAGCTCCGGCTACTTTTGGGTGGAGCTCCGCCGTGGAGCTGGAGCCCAATTTGTTGAGCCCATTGGGCCCTTCTTTCTCTTTCTCCTTCTCCTCCCTCGCTTGTTCTTCCCCTTTTCCTGAGAACTTCAACCCTTCTCCATCAAGTAACACCTCCGAAGCACCTTCCATTTAACCCAATTATTACACAATCGCAACACCAAACACATCTCATTATCCTATCAACAAAAACTCTTAAAACAAAACTCTTCATTATATAAACAAAATTTTATAAAATATAAAATTTTAAATTGAAATTCAAGTTGCATAATCATTTTACCGTATAAAAATGAGAAAAAAAATTACAAATAAATATAGTTGGTGCGACCACAATTATAAAGAAATTTTTCTTAAAAATTCCCGAAAATTGTGGCTCCAGTTATTGTTTTAAATTGTGATTACAATTGATATGTCACATTTCTTAATAACATAAGAAACTATATATAAATATGACTAATGTAGCCTTAATGTTAGCAATTATAAACCACAGTTGAAATCAATATAATTTACAACTTAGATAAAAAGGAATTATACTTTTACAATAATTTTTTAAAATATAAAATTTAGTGAATGGTTTAATGAAAAAGATTAAAAATGTATTTTATAAATTTATAATATAAATTATAATTTCTTTAAAAATGATTTAGATCCGATTACATCATATGCAATTTATTAATTTTTTTAAAAATAAAATTCATTGATTTACGTCCAGATGTAACCGAAAAGAGAGGACAATTATGGTATGTATCTCAATGATTTTGCTAAAATAAATAGTTTAATTGGTACCTTTATTGTTGTTGGATTCTCCATTTTGATTGTGCTCATCAGGCACCAACATTCTAATCTCTTTGGCACCCTGATCGGATTGTTCGGAGGTTCCGAGGTCGGTGCTTCCAAACACGTTAAGGCCAGCGCTTTCCGATACCGGCGATGCGCTTGAGCTCCACACGAACATGTGGAGCTCCTTAGCATCATGCGCACCCTTGCTATTAGCCAGCGGAACCTGTTGTTGTTGTTGCTGCTGTAGTTGTGAATTCTGATTTTGGTTTTGAATTTGATTTTTTGCTGTTTTAGCAGAACTCGAGAACTCCGGGTTGGGCGGCGGGTACGAAGCGGGCACGGTCTGGGTCGGGTAAAACCCGAACCTGGGGGAAGCTACAGTCACCGCCTGTGACTGCGGCATTGAGGTTTCTTCAAAATTAGAAGGTCTGGGAGTGGGTAAATACAAGTCATTGGCGGTGAAATTGGAGTGCCTGGGCTGGTAACCCATCATGGAGTAGAAATCCGCGTGGTTGAAATTGGAGCCACGTGGCGTCGGGTTACGCGAGGAGCTGAGGCTGTAAATCTCAGCGCCCGTGAGATTAGAAGGTCTCGGAGTCATCATAAACGATCGTCGAGACGCGTTGGACTTCCTAACGGTGACGTGAAGTTTTCCGTCATCTCCGACTTCAGCGTCGGTCTCCAAAAAGTCCCGTCCGTCAAGCGAAACGACGTCGGAGTCGACCTTGAACGACACAATGGAAGCTGCGGTTTCTGGAAACTGTTCCATGATTAACAATTTGGCGCCGCGGTACTCGAAGAGGAAAAGAAGAAGAGTATACCAAATAATGCACTGAAGGACGACGACTTGGACCATAAGGCTTCCAGAATATTCGCCGTACATGGCGATTAAGAGAGGGATTCCCATGACCAAAGTGTTGGGCAATGTGGAGAGAGAGAAGATTGTGATCATCCATTCGAGGGAACCGTGTTTGGTGAAGTTGGTCCAGAGGGCGAGTGCGAAGAGCATGATGATTTTTTGAAGCGTGTCTGCGGCGATGAAACGGAAGTTCATAGCGTAGGGGTTGTTGGTGGAGATAAAGTGGAAGGAGAGAAGTGGAACTGCAAATATTGCAACGAACCGGTTTATTCCTGAGCACTGGTCCGGTGAGAAGATCTTCCACCACCGGACGGAACCGTAGGCAAGGATCATGGCCACGTAGAGAGGGACCACTGCTGTTAGGACTGTGTATAGATCTTTCAAGGTTATCATCTTTCTGTTCTTTTAAAGGAAAAGATGGAAAATAGTGGGAAGAAGAAAAACGGTTATTTAACTAACTGCGAGTGCGAGTGGCAGGGGATTTATATATCTCTCTTACTGGGAAGTTTTGGTTACTATTTTGTACTGCTGCGTCTGGGTCTTTGATTCAGAGAAGATGAAGAAGCCTAAGAAGGATACAGTGTCAGAGAAAGTGCAGATAAAAAGAAATTGAAAGAGAGAGTGTGTGTGAGTGAATTTACAGAGCAGAAGGGTGCAACTTGCAGAGTATATATAGGGCCTGGAACGGGGAGGGTGGATGTGTCAACAATGACTTTACGATTATAATAATGTTGTATATTATAATAAATATATTTGAAAATATATTTTGATTAAAACATAATTATTATTAATAATATTTATTGATAAACAGGTTAGCTTATCAGTTTTAATACACAATTTATAAAGTTTTAACTTTAGTCTTTTTAGTTAAATAGATTTAAAAAAATTAAGTCAATATTTTTAACAAAAAAAAAATCCACTTCTAGGTTCTTGTTAGATATTTTAATATATTTTTATTTCTATTTATAAATAAATAAGATAAAAATATTTTATTTAAAAATAGAGATATAACATTTTATTAAATATAGGTTATCAACATTAATATAAGTCTTCACGACAAAAACCTAACTCTCTGGTTAAAGGAAAGTAGGTTTACTATAATAGTTAGATAGCTAATAATAATTTATTTTGTTATAAATTTCTTTTCTATTTAAAGTGTTTTTGGCTATCAATTATCCGGTGTTATGATGTTTTAATGATTTCATTATGATTATAGTAATTGCCAATAAAAATTTGTAACCGTCGGTAAGACATTTGAGACATTACAAAAACCAATTGATTAGGTTCCTAGGTTATTACGGTATAATAAGTATTTTATTATTTCGTTTAAAAAAAAAATGAAAGTTAGGAGTAATAATATTTAGGTGGGTTTGAGGAAAAGAAATTAATTGAGGGGGACCAGGAAAGAGCGAGGGAGTGAAGGAAGGGCCCAGAGTTAGGGAGTGACCACCTGCTATGGTAATATTAACCCGACACGTGTTATGATGCATGTAAAAACTAAAGGTTGCCACTTACTAGAACCGGCAATCAATCAAATTTAATTTAAAATGAGTTTAAAATTTGACTTAACAGTTCATTTGTTAAACTTATGTTTACGAATTAAATGTGTTAAATTTGATTAAAAACTTAAATTTTTTAATTAAATAAGCTAAAATTGGGTTATATATAATTTGATTAGTTTGTTGAATTTATCAATTTGTTATATATAAATTAAATTTATATAATTTTTTTTAAAATAGATAAAATATATAATATATATTATTATAAAAATTTATATATTTTAAAAAATTAAATTTTAAAATTAATAATAAAATATAAATTAAAAATTTCTAATGTAAAAATTAGTTATTTGATTTATTAATTAATAATAATTTAAATATAAATATTTATTTATTTTATATAAATTATAATTATATTTATTTTTAATTTTATAAAAATATATTAATAAATTTTAAATTTTAAATATTTTAATTTTAATTTATTTTAACTTATAACTTGAGTTGATAAGCTAACAAATCGATTCTAAATTGTTTACGAACTTCAATCGAGTAAATTTGAGTTTATAAAAAAAAATTGTTGAATTTAAATCAAATTTTAAACCAAAATATTTTTTAGCAAATGAAATCAAATTTTTAATTCAACTCATTTTCAACCCTATTACTTGCTATGAATCATGAGACTTGATTTTTCGGTAACATGCATAATTGATTTTCGATGATGGGTACTATTCTCTCCAAAGAATAATTATATTTTAGGAAAGAATATTTATAATTTGATGGAGTTAATTATTTTGATGAAAACTTTCATATACAGTAGCTGTATTGGAATTCTTTTATTTAAAATAATTAGATTAACAAGTAACTGTAAAAAAAATTACAATTGAAAATAAAAATACAATTGATTTTGGAAATATAAAATCTTCATTCAGATTTATTTGAATTTTCCTAATAACATTTATTTTTTTCCTGAACTTGAAAACTTATATACAATTGTGAAATTTAGTACGATATATCTCGCAACAAAAGAATTATTAGAAGGCTTTCAACTTGAGATTTCTAGCAACACTTTATTGACAATGTAATACGTAATACCTTAGAATCATAGATAGCCCACCACATGAAATAAAAGTATTGAGCTAAATTTGGACAATATAAATAGTTTAATTAAAATATACTGAAATATAAAAAATTTTACACTGTTATTTAATTATAAGTTATTATATAATTATAAATTATTAAATTTTATAATTATAATTTTAATAGTTTATAAATTAATTTTTTTTAATTATAATTCTAATTTTAAAGTTATAACCACAATAATTTTTAAATATTTAATAATATAAAAAATTACATTAGCATTATATAAAAATTCATCTCTAATAAAGATCTAAAATATTATTCCAAAAAATTCTAAAATTTTTCTAGTTGAACACAATTGGTAATCTAACTTTCTCTTTTACAAAGTAAATAAAGTAAAAATAAAATATAAACATCTAAATACATAATTTGTAATTTTTAACGTGCGTTTTTTTAATTTGAAAATTTAGATCACTTGCGATAAAAGTTGAAAATAAAATACGTCGATTATATCAAATTTAGAGTAGAGACCTATTTTTTAAATAGATAATATGAATTTTTTTATAAAAATAATTTAATTAATATGGTAAAGTTTTCAGGACATTTAATTTTGTTAAGCTTGATATTGTTTGGATTAAAAATTTGGTTAAATTTTTTTTATTTAATATTCAAATTATCCAATACAATATATGATTACATTATTAATCATTAGCTATTTTAGATAAATGTAAAAATAAGAATAGAATTTAAAAAGAATTAAATATCTTAAAGAAAGAACAAGAAAACATAGTAAAATAATGACTGAATTAGTAATAAAAAAGGTAGATAAAAAAGATAGATAAATATTAGAACACGCATTTAGTATGCTCCTTTAATTTATTTGATATGATCATATTGTTTGATCTTAGTCACTATTTGCAAAGAAATTTTTTAGTATCTACCCCTTTTAATTTTGATAAGGCATGATTTATTTATAAGCAATTATTTAGAATGGTAAAATCATAAATCCACAACATCTATCTTTAAAAACTGTATTACATCATACATGTGTTTGTATGATAAAAATTGCTAATTTTTTTAGCAGTAAAGGACTATTAACATTAAATTATTCTAATCTTTAGTATTTTAGACTGTCATCATCAAATTAGGTTGAAAATTTCATTTATACATTTAGTATAATTTTCTTTTCATTTTTTTATTTTAACTTAAATTTAGTACTTGTTGAAGCTTTCTTACAAATATTTCTTATCCAAAACTAAATTTTACATTATCTCTTTTAATTAAAAATTTTTGGTTAAATTTTTTCTTCATAAAAATTGAAAAAATTATTCTTAAGAGATCTTTTATATTATTAAATTGATCTTATGATATATCCTTGAAAAATCAAGTTAAAAATTACTAATCTTTCAACTTAGTTGGTGAAATCAATTTTTTTAACTCTTGTAGTTGAACTCTTTTTATAGTTGGTAAAATTTTTAAACTATGCCAACATTGACCAATATATTTAAATGATGATGATATTTTAATATATATATATATATATATATATTTAAATGTTTAAATTTATTAAACATGTAAGTTAAAGTTTATTAGCCTATTTATGAATAAGTTTTTTTTTATCAATTTAAAAGATCTTATTAGTAAATAGGTTTATAGGTTAAGTCAAACTTTTTTAAAAAATCAAATCATTAGAAAATGGTTGATATTAGATAAACATATTATAGTTAGACATTAAATTTAATAATTAGATTAAATTAAAATCATATAAAATTTAATTTGACTTAACTTTTTTTTATCATTATCTATTATTTATTTGTATAAATAATTTATGAGGAACAAAAATAAATATTATTTATAATTAAGTATGTTATAAATGTGATTAAATATATTTCTAAAATTCACAACATCTTGTTAAGGTTCTTACATTTAAAAATAAAAAAATAAAAAAAAAATTAGAATAGTGAGTTTTATATGTGAAGTTTATTTAGAGGCATCTATCTTCATTTTATTTTACTTTACATCTAACATAAAAATCAATCAATTTTTACATAAATTATAAGAATAAAAATTATACATCTAGACTTCTAATTTAATTTTATATTATTCTAATTATGCATATGGTAGTTTTAATAAATATTACTTAAAATAATGCAACATTAAAATAATTTATTTATATATTTTTTTAAAATTATAATAAAGTGAAGAGAATTTCAAAAAATGAAAATTAATGAAAGAATTTAATTTAAAAATATTTTTTTATGAATTCATAGCTTAATAGTGAGAGAATAAAAAGTAAATAGAACTCTTTGTTGATTTCACAAAAATTTTAGACCTAATTATTAGTTAATTAGGAAGAGATTAATAAAAAAAAATTCTTAGTATAACTCATTAAATAATTAGAAAAAAAATTTTTTTGCTATGAAAATTAATTTATTTTAAAATCAAAGTTGCAAGAAAATATCTCTCACTAATCCTTAACTTAACTATTTAAAATGGTGCATCTTTTAAAAAAATATTTTCACTTCCTTGCACTTTCATTTTTTCTTCAAAATTCGTAAATTTCTTGTATACTTTTTTTTCTTTTTTTTTAATTCCTAATTTTTATTCAAAATATTTTTTTATTATTTTTATCTATTTTATTTTTTTAATATTGAAATTCTTAATTTTTTTACTAAGAATTTTTTTTTATGTATAATCAATTTTGTTTCTAAGAGCAAAAAAAAAATTAAATTAAATATTGAGAATTTAAATACTTATAAATTGTATTCATAAAGTTTTATATTTATTATATATTGTTTGAAAGTGTTGCATATTTTATCTATAATATTTATTTTCTTTTGTAGAATTTATGTCAATATTTTAAAAGAATCTTAATTTAATATTTAAATTTTTAAATTTATTAAATAATTGTGATACTTTTTTAACTAATTCAAAAAATATATCTTTTTTATTTTAAATTTTATTTAAATTGTATGATATATGTGACATTGTTAAGAATTTAAATCAAGTTAATATTTATAATATAAGTTTAAATTCCTAACCATCAAATTCAATATCTATTGTTAATATTTTAGGTATAAAAATCATTTAGATAGATTAAAGTATGATCAATTTATTTTAAAAATTAAAAATTTTACACATGATCTTAAAATAAGGTATAAACGTTTAATTGTAATGTTAGTTAATAAGATGAGTTTTTTAAAATATTAATTAATATCATTGAAAGGGGATATACTAGATAAGCACATTTTCATTTTTCTTTAAATTTATAAATTTATTGCCCATTTTTTTTTTTAAATTCCTAAGCCTCCCCAAATTTTTTTTTATCATTTTTGTATATTTCATTTTTTTCTAAGATTGAAATCTTTAATTTTTTTTATTAAGCAACTTCTTTTGTTTTTAATCAATTTTGTTTTTACTAGCAAAGAGAGAGCCTTTTAAGTATGCCTTTTAAGTATTGTTGTGTGAACATTTTAGTACATATAAATTAGTGTATTCATAAAATTTTATATTTATTATAAATTGTTTGAAATTGTTGTATTTTTTGTCTATAAGATAGTATCAACTCATATTTGAAAGCTTGAAATTGATTGAGAAACTATGAGAAACTTTTTTAACTAATTTAAAAAATACATATATTTTTAACTAAGTTAATGTTTATAATATGTTTAAAATCTTGGACACCAAATTGAGAATCTATTATTGATATTTTTGACATGAAAATCATTAAGATAGGTTAAAGTGTGGCGAATTTACCTTATAAAATAAAAATTTCACAAGTAATCTTATAATAAGATATCAAAAGATTTAATTGTGATGTTAGTTAATAAGATAAGATGAGCTTTTTAAATATTGATTAATATCATTAAATAGAGATGTACTAAATTTTTCATTAAAGTTAATACTTTTCAAGTAAGGATGGTTTAATAGTTCTCAACAAAGTTACAAAATTATAAAATAAATAAGAAATTATTAAAATTTAAATAATCATAAAAATACAAAATGTATACTCATTTATATTTATGCAAAAAGTGAAACAAATTTATCACATATCATATCTCAAAAGATATTGAGATTGATTAAGTCTAATTTTGAGAAAGAAATATAATTTAATAATAGATAATATAAATTAATCTAAAATTGAAAATTTATAATAAGATATGCAAGAAATTGATGGATTTCACATTAGGTTGTATAATGACACAAATGCTTATATTGATAGTATTATAGATGTTGGAGGTAATATCAAAAAAATTTACATAATTTTATTTAGATAATTAAATTTGAAAAAATTTATTAATTAAGACACATATTTTGAATTAAATCATAAATAAGTCTTTTTTAACAATAAATTAATAGCTTATTTTTATGATAATTTATTAATTATACTCTTTTACAACTTTAAATCAAAGGATATATCTAATAAGAGCATTTAATAGTAAGTTTGATGGATCTTAAGTCATTGGACTAAGGTTTCAAATGATGTTAGAAATAATAATTTAAGTTATTTAAAATAAAAATAAATTTTATTGTTAAATTTAATATATTTCATTGTGTTATATATTTTTTCATAACATTTTATTTTCTTGCAAAATAAATATAAACGATCGATTAATTATTATTTTTCTTATCCAAGTGAGAGTCTTTGATATTATTAGTATTATTCTACAACTATATCATATTTATATTATCATAGTATTTTAGTCCTATTGATATTATACTACAATGATAACATAAATTAAAATATGATTATAAATTTTGAACTTGGTTGTGTTATATTATTATGATATCATAGATAAAATCAAATTGTAAACTTTGATCCTATAAATTACAAGATTTCTATTTTCTATCTTAAGTATTGAATCTATCATCTCTTGTACGATTCTTTCATTTTGATATTTGATAGTTACACTTTATGGTTTAAAAATTGTTAATTATAGTTACACTTTATGGTTTAAAAATTGTTAATTTGCATACGATTTATTATTGAATGTAAAGTTAATTTATTTGATTTGTAAATTAGTTATTAAACACTTGTTTTGTATTAATTTTAGAATTAATCAATCTAAAATTATAAATTTTAATTTATAAACTTTGTTTTATTCATTATCATTTTAGGTGAAAATTTATTAATTTTACAAATTATAGGATATTGAAAATTTTCTTACTTTCTGGTTCATAAGATTTTACTATTAAATCAACAAGGTAATTATTAAAGATATAGGTAAAGTAGTTAATTTGTTATTTTTTTTATTAAATTTAATTAATTATTTGTTTGTTGATTAGTTTGTAATAAAGTATTATAAATCAAAGTTTCATGTGAATTCTATATTTTTTTAAAAATGACTTTATCAAATATTCAGTTTAACTCAAAATTGATCCCTTTATCTTCTTCAAGTCAGTTTTGACTTTTCAAATTGATTCCCATCATTTAAATTTAAATTGAGCATGAATTAATGATTTTTTGTGATGTTACTATTCATAAATTTTCTGGATGTGCTAGAGATCGAATCACTTTTATAGGGCTAAATATACCCATTTTACTTAAATAGGTTGATGCTAAGACAAGTTGAAAAGAAGGAGAAAAATATTGAAGAAGAAAGAACTATTCCCATCATCATTTGATTTTCTTGATTATGGGTCATGTTTTAACTTTTTCTACTTTATACATCCTAAACGATGAACATTCTTAAGCACCATGAAGTCTAAAATGGTATTTGAGCCTCTAGACATGATCAAAGATAATTAAACCACTTTTAGACAAAAGAGAAATGTGTTGGGGTTGATACATGTGATAAGGAGTTGCTTGTCCCATAAGAGTATATCTTATTTTGGTTTGAGATTTCTCTCATCAACATGTAGCATGTGAGAGACAATCTAGTCAACCAAAATATTTAAGGATATGGATGGATACAAGAAGGCGGGAAGGGAAGGCCTCCAAAATATCTTGAATATATGTTTCTTCTTCTTCATTGCATCTTGTTGCTCTTTTTGTTGGAGATTGATCTTCTACAAATTACAAACAAACAATCATGGAAGAAGGTCAACAATCACAACAATGAGGATGTGGGATTGATGAGGAAGACAATGAGATAATTCTATCTTAAGCCTTCCATCATTTTTTAGAGATTACGAGCAATGTTATCTGATGAGGCCTTTTATGAATAAGTATACCTTTCCTTTTAGAGAGATCATGTCACTCATCATAGGTGAGGAAGCTAAAGGAATTTCATCTAGAGAAGGACCAAAGAAGATAAAAGTTTATTGTGATGCCCTTCAAAAGTATGAATTATAAAGTTCATGAATTTTTGAAACCAAAGGAACTCTACTATGGCAAAATCTTTAATGATATGTGCTACCATAAAAGGTGTAGAAGGTTAAGGATCTACTGTGGGAGAGAATAATGGTATTTGGTAAGATGTTGGACAAGGATAGGTAGTTACATGTTTGGTAAGAGTGGAACAAGATAACGTTTAATTTTTTGTTTAAGGTAAAGGAGAAGATGACATTAAGTTTTGTGTTTGATGTGAAGAGGATAAGGGTTGTATTTGTGGTATAGGTGAAGGTGGTGTTTGATTTTCTGGTAGAGGTATGTTGTGAATTGGAAATAAATGTTGTTGAGTCTTATTTTGTGATTATGAATAGAAGGTTGAGTTACCTTCTAAGTCCTTTTTCTTTTAGGAGAAGGAGCATGTACAACTGTGTGAGGCATAACTATGGAAACATGACAAGTTGTCTAAGTCTTTGGTTTCTTTGAAACTTTATACTTCCCCTTAGATGTTTTCTTTCAAAATCATTCTTCACAAGGCCTTCTTTATTTGAATCTACTATATCCTCAAATGATTTACTTGATTGATTAAAATTGGATGAACTAGGTGCAGATGGTCTTTTCTAAGTCATCCTTAACCTTTAAACTCGGGGAGGGATAACTTCTTCAACTTTAACTTCATCTTGCGAAAGATATTAGGGGTAGTGTCCTTCCTTACAAGCTATTTTGCGCTCTAAGTCCATGAAAGTATTCTGGAGAATGCTAAAGATAATGGTGCCATAAGGTAGGTTAGTATATTTGCTTGCAAACACACTAAAAAAATTTGTTTGGCGACCGAATATTTCGATCTCTAAATTTAAAAATTCAGTCACTAATTATTTTAGCGATCGAATTTGCAACCAAATCGAAGTGATTGCTAAAACTCTAGTCGCAAAACGAGTTTGCGTCCGAATTTTATTTTCGGTCGCCATAAGGGGAATATTAGCGACCAAAATTATGGGTAACAAAAGAAATTAAAATCGGCCGTAGGTGTGGTCGTTTTATTTATTATAAGAGACCAATTAAGTGATTGAAAATTCAGTCACCAAATTGGTCACTAAGATAGAGACAGGAAATTTAATCGCAAAATTGGCAACTAAAGTCGGTCGCTAAATTGGTCACTAAATAGTTTGCTAATGACTAAATTAGAGATGAAATATTCAGTTGCAAAATTGGTAGCTAAAATCGATCGCTAAATTGGTTACTAACATGTTTGCTGGTGACTAAAATTGAGACGAAATAATTGGTCTCAAAATCGGTTACTAATTATATTTAATATAAATTAAATAATTAATTTATTATTAACATAAAAATTAATTGAAACAAACCTAGATATATGAAATATGCACAATTATTATTAAAAAATTATAAATTTAAAAATAAAAAATCATCAAACAAAGAAATTGATATAAATTATATAGTCCAACATAATTAAATTTAACCAAAGATTATTGCATGCTACTTAACCAAAGGCTAAATCAAAAGGTAAAATTTTAAATAACCTTTATTGACAAATTATGGCTAGATGGCATCTGTGAAAATAACCATTACTAAAGACTACGGTCAATATAGTTTGTTCTATCTCAGTTGTATATCTTAAAAGGTTGTTTGAACCGTTAACTAAACCATTAATAGACATTTAAATAGAATATTTCCAACTTCAAGTAACCACACTCACATCCTCTCTAACAACAAAGATTAAGAAACCAACAAATATGTCATCATTATCATGTGCAGGTGTATTGTTTAGAAACAAGTAATCCTGCTACCTTCCTATGAAATAATTTGTTTGGGTTCTTGCAAACCCCAATATCTCATAATACATTTTAGAGGCCAAAATAAGGAGTCTAAGATTTGGTGGCGATGTGTTGTTTATGAATTCTCTGGTGCATTTTATTGGAAAGGAATAATAATGTGATCACTTTGATGTTTTGCTTATTGTTGTTTCTAGGAAGTCTATATTACTCTCAGATAAGTAGAGAGGCTGGACAGCTACTTTGTATTGTTATTTTCTTTTCCATCCCTCTTTTCTTTTGGGAGGATTTCTCGTCTTTCCCTAGTTGAACATTCTTGAAAATTCTCTTCCTTATTTCCATAATATTTTTTATCTATGAAGAAAAGAAAGCAAGCAAAACTCTAATCTAACAACTTTTCCAGATAACTAGGTTGCAAAACAGCCTTTGCACATTTATATTAACTCGTGAGAGCTTTCTAATAATTTGGCTCCTTTCCTAAGGCTTTCCTCTCTCCAACATATGTTGGAATGACATAAGCAGATCATCATACCTAAAGAATGAAATAGAAATTTATATATAAAACATCAACATACCATAAAAAATATCTCATGTGCATAATAACAAATGTTAGCCAGGAGACCCCAGAATTTATCCACATCCTTTCAAGCATGGTAATATATTCCATAAAGTTAGTTGAAAAGGCACTATGAATAACTCCAGTACACAAAACAAGTATTCAACGACCAAGGGAAAGGGGGGAGAACCTTGTATACCCCTTCATTCCTCAACCATTTTTTTAAAAAGAATACACACACATATACACAAAAAGGAAATCGTCAAAATTTAATTTGAAGATCATGTTTGGGAATGAATTGGATTGTCCCCTCCAACACTTCCAACAACCTTTGCACATTTATATTAACTCTAGTCATCAGCACTTCCCCGCCTCACATACAATGTATTGAGTTCACAATAGAAAACTATTGCCAATTGATATCAACATAGTGTGCATAAAAGTGCATCAATTTCTTGTCTTTGCAAATACAATGTCCTCTACAGTTATGACAATATAAAATGCTTTGGCTGTAAATTTATGATAATGATACAATAATATTTGCATATACTTTGTGAGGTTTGTACATAGAAGGACCATTTTAGGGGAAAAAAGTTGAGAGTGAGCCCCATAATGTTATGTAATTGCTCATGGGTGAATACATTAAAGTATGGCGTAAGTATAAATTCATAAATTCAAATGTAATCACAAATTGAATGGAGGGAATAATGCATGAATACAACAAATTTAAGAGATTTCATAAGCCAACACTAATATAAGAATTCATGAACAAAAACCTCAATGTTAAAAATTTATTTACTATTTTTCTGTTTGATAAAAGGCAACCAAATGTTTTATCTAGTAAAATGTAATGTCCAAAAGAAAAAAACACATTAAACTATAACAAGTTTCTGAGCCCATTTAGTGATAATGTTTTGAGAGATAATAATTTTGGATAATCCTACAATTTATAAGAAACAATTTAATTTTAAAACTTGACTCATTACATTAAACAGTTTGAGTTATATTTTAAGTCAATTACTCTGTTCTCTTGACATTCCTCAGAAACCCAGTCAAAGGAAGCATTGCCCACACACTAAATTACATAGTGCAAGCTCGTAGAGGGAGCATTTCCTCCCATTTCGTAGATTTCATAATGAGCTCGTAAAGGGAGCATTGCCCCCATGAGAGATTTCACGATGCAAGCCTATAAAGGGAGCATTGCCTTCCACCATAGGTTTCATAGTGAAAGCCGTTAGAAAAAAAATCAAGTGTAGAATTTATTTCAAAATTTTTAGCCATAACCCAATATAAGCACAAAGAGCAGAGGAGTTGGAATTACCGGAGACGTAAAAAGGGGAAACTGGAAGCTGGAGAAGATATAATGAAAATGTGACTTGGAAGTTGGAGAAGATACAACGAAACAGCTATACTCGCAGTCGTTGAGAAAAATGGCTCAAGAGGGGCTTGCAAAATTGAGACAGGAAGAGGGAAATTTTTTTTAACTAGGGCTCAAAAGGACTGTGAAACTGAGACAAGGGAGAAGGTAAAAATAGAAGCGGGAATCTAAATCTTGCAATCGTATATACGGTCACAAAATAAAATAATAAATGCTAATATATTTAAAAAGGTTTTAACGACCAAATTTAACTACCACTTTTAATTTATTATTTTGCTATTGATATTTCAGTTTCAAATTCGATGACTAAATAAAAATATTTATTTTTTCGGTCGTGCCGGCCATCAGTCACTGTATTGGTCTCTAATTGTGACTGAATGTTGGAAGTTACAAAATTCGGTAACAAATCTTTAACTTTCTAGTAGTGATACGTTCTTCATATA
Organism: Canavalia gladiata; assembly: GCA_037954105.1. NCBI lineage: Eukaryota > Viridiplantae > Streptophyta > Magnoliopsida > Fabales > Fabaceae > Canavalia > Canavalia gladiata. The sequence continues at coordinate 39,159,064 of CM075667.1, read as the reverse complement.
TTTAAAAAATGAAGGTTGATCTAGTTCCTCTTTATCAAATGATAAATGAAAAATTTACCAACACTCAAGATGTAATCTCTCTTAAACCTTCTCTTAGAAGAATGACACTCCTGGCATAGATGATCCTTATCTCATGGATCATCTTCGAAATCATCTAGTCTTTTAATACATATTAAATATAAAAAATCTTGTTAACCTATTTTTTATTGTATGAATTTTATTTGAAATCATAAGTCATGTCTTATGGTTTTCATTTAATAACCTATAAAATAGTCTTCTTAATTATGACAATCATCTCAAAATTATTGTTATGATAATTAATTTTTCTTGATGATAATGCATAAAACTTACTTTACAATAATATCGTTAAATTCAAAGTATTTATGATGCGATTTGGTTTAATTTTAAGTAAAAAAAAATTATCCAAACTGATTATAAAAATGTTTATAATTTAATTTAATTTATTTAAAATAAATTAAAAAAATTAAATCACACTAAACCAATATTTTACAATTTAATTTGGTTCGATTTTTTATTTTGTTTATTAAAAATCTAATAATAATTAATAAAAAATAAAAAAATTACAGCAGTTAATAATAAAAAATTTCAATAAAATATATAAATTTTATATATTATAAATAAAGATAATAGGTTTATAACTCATTCTAAATGTTCATTTAATTTAAAATTAATAAAAAATAATAAATATGAAGGATAATAAACATTATTTTATTAAAGCTTATATATAAATTAAAAATATATATTAATTTTTACATATTGATATTTGTATTGAATTGTTAATTTTTAAAATTTATATTTAAAAGTTAAAACGTAAATTATTATATTTAAAGGTAATATTATATATATATATATATTATACACGTTATATAAATTATTAAATTATATAAAAACTTCTGATATAATATCGTGTATAATATATATATATATATATATATTATACACGTTAATGAATATAATTATATATATTTTAATGAAAACATAGATATATTAGAGATAAACACGAAATCAAAGGAAAATCTTAATAAAAATTTTACAGATGTATATGTATATAAAAAATATATCACAATATAGATATCATCTGAAAAAGAAAATACTAAAATAGAATTTAAAAATAATAATAAATAATAAAAAGAATAAAATTAGAATATCAATATATATTGTGCAGTTTAATTCAGTTTAGATTTATTTTTTTTTAAAAAACTTCAAACCAAATTAAACTACACAAAATTTTGTAATTTTACATTTTTTTCAATTTTCAATTTTTTAATTTAATTAAATAATTTAAATTAGATTGATTTGATTCCTAAACCTCCTACTTCAAACTATTCACATGGATGGCTTGGAAAAAATTCTATTCACCTAGATGCTGCAACAACATTGCAAAACTGCCCTTAACTTTGTCAAGAAGTGTAGAGAATACAATCTACACTTAATCTCTTTCTTCATCCTTTGTTGAATGACATCTTTATCGGAGTGCATGGATTTGGTGAGGGGAGAGAGAGTTTTCCAAAACAAAGGACTTATTGAAAGAAAGGGAATGTGAAAGGTGATTTAAAGTGTAAAAATTGATCTAATTAAAAACTAAAAAAAGTTTTTATAGGAAAGAAGTTAAAGCTAAAAGATAATTCCAAAAGTAAGAAAAGACCATTTAAAAATAGGAAACAATTTAGATAGATTAATTTAATTTTTAAATATCTATATTTTAATAATTAAAGTAGGTCAACTGTTAATTTAGTCATTAAACTAAGCCACTGAATTTTTTCTTTTATTTTTCTAGTTGTGTTTATTGAAGAAAACTATATATTTTTATCTTAATTTTAGTTTACCCAAGTATATTTAAATTAGCAAATGTGAGAACGTTAGACAACATTAAAGTGACATCATCAGAATGCATAAATTAAAAAATATATATTACAAAATAAAAGGATAACAGTACTTCTTTCTCTGTATCCTACCTTAGGATGTATAAATTTGGTAAATGTGTCCCAAAAATGGGATAAGAAATTAAAGTTTAAAAATACAAAATACAAGTTTTAATTTTATAAACTGAAACATAGATGACGCTCAGACGGATATAAACAAAGCATTGCATTAAGATATATTTTATTATTAAAAATAAAATAAAATAAATTTATTAAATATTTTAATATAACTTTATAAAAATTAAAATATTGATTTATTAAAAAAAACAGTTTTTATTTTTATTTTTAATTACAAAAATATTTCTTTCTTTCTATTTTATTTTATGTTCAAAAGTTTATATAAAAATAGTAATTTTTTTTAATTTTACAAATCAACAGATACTAAATTATATAGACTATGAAAATAATCCATTATACTAACTTTTAATATATTAATAATACATATTAATATTTTGCATTAACAAAATTGTTTGTTGGTATAATATATCTTATTATCAGTATATACTTATAAAATTTATATTAACAATTTAATTTTTGTTAAAAAAATTATATCACAAAGACTAATTGAATAATGTTAAGCAGTTAGTACGTAAATGATATTTTTTAATGTATAAGAAAAATATATACAATAACTTATACAATATTTATTTTTTAAAATTTTTTTCTCCATCATATAATTTATTTATTATATTTATTTTTCTTCTTATATTTTTTTAAAATAAAATATAAAAAATATTTGTAAGAATATGATTTTCCTTGCTTTAATGCACACGTGCATATCTATCTATCACTCATAGGAATAAATACTCGAATAATCCAATCATTTTCTCGGTACCTTATGGTTTATTTTTCTTTACTTTGATCTCAAATTTATTCCTTGATGGATTCAAAATGAAAAATTGAAGGTAAAAGAACTTCTAGAAATCCTTCTAGTTCTAGCTTAATAGGAACTAAAATTCTGATTTCATTCACACCAATTTGTAGATTAGATTTTAATTGTCATATATTTTAATTAATGAATTATCGGTGAAAGTTATTCAGACCGGTGGTTTTAAGTTCTCAATGTTTTTTTCCAAATTAATTAGTTTGGTTTCTTATTTAAACATTTTGTCTTTAATTTAAGCTTCGATTGTAGTAAGATGCTGATAGAATTATTAATTATGATGAAGGATGAATTTCTTACAAAAATATGAAAAAGTCTTATATTTACTAAAAAGTATTTTTTTGCCAACGATTTAACATTGAATTAACTTTTATTACTATTTTTATTTAACAAAAATTAATTTATTAGTACAAATATTATGAATTTATACCATTGTAATAATTATACTAATAAATATTTTGATAGAATAAATTATATTATTAATATAAGCTTTTAAAATTTATATGAACAATTTAATTTTGTTAATTAAAATTTATACAAATAAAGACAACTATAATTCCATAATTTTTATTAATTATATAAATGATATTTATTTTTGTAGTGATTATAATTTTATGAAAAATTAAATAATAAGCAGATTTTTTGTATGGAATGTCATAATGATGGATTGCAGATCTCTATCGATGAAAAAAATCATATGATAGCTACTTTATGTAAAATAATTGAACTTCACAAAAAGGAAAGAAGAAACAAACACAAATACATGCACGAATGTCATTTATTACATCTCCCGGACTTCCTGTTTTTCAATTTTTTTTCCAAATGAGGAAGTTTCCTTCCAAAAAACAACTAAGCAATTTAAATAAATCTAAAGTGGTTTCTTCCACAGAATCTAAGGATCTAGGATCACATTAAAACAGGAATATTTAGTTGCTACAATGTTTAAAAAGTAGTATTTAATTTTGTGAATTTGAATATAGGTCAAAGTATCTCTTATATTTTCATAATTAAAGTTTTTTTATTCTAATAAAAAAATTCTAAGGCGGCACTTTTTAAAGAGGATTGATACATTGTGTGTTTGGAATAATTATAAAAATTATATTATTTTAATAATTAGTTAATTAGTTAATTAGTATTATTTTTAATTAAAAAATAAATTCTTTGTCAGATATTTTTTTACAGTTATATAAATTAATATAAAATATATTAAATTTTGATAATTATATTATTTAAATTATTATTAAAATACTTTCTAACAAATAATTTTTAATAAATATAAATTTATTAGAAAAGAGCTAGTAAAAATTAAAACTTTTACTTTTTATCTTTTAAAATTCTCATTAATTTTTTTTATAATGTATGTTGTATATTAGTTGCTGCAATGTTTAAAAGTAGTATTTAATTTTGTGAATTTGTATATACATGAGAGTATGTCTTATATTTTCATAATTAAAGTTTTTTTCTTCTAATCATTAAAAAAATATTTAAGGCTTCACTTTGATACATTAAATGTGTGTTTGGATTAACTATAAAAATTATATTATTTTAATAATTAGTTATAAAAAATAAGTTGTATATTTAAATATGTTAGGTAAAAAGTAATTTAAAAATAATTTATTTTTTTATTTTTTAAAATAATTTATTTTTAGTAAAATTACAAAATAAAATATAAATTATTTGTATTAGTTGATTTTCTATTTAAAATTAACCAATTATTACAGATAAAATGAAAAATAAAATTTAATTAGAAAATCATTCATAATTTTTAATTATAAACTTCATATAAATTATTTTTTAAAGAAATGATTAAAAATTATAATATAATTTTCTAAAGAAAGCCAAACAAACAAAGAGCAAAGTAAATTTGGCAACATTTTTTCAATAATAAAAAATAAAGATCCATAAAGGTCTTACAACTCAATTCAAATAAACTTCTTAATAAATACTCGTAGAGCAGAATAATAAAAGAGGAGTTCAATTTGGATAAACTTCTTGATAAGTATTTGTAGGAAAGAAAAATTAAAAATATATATTAATTTTTATTAGATAAAATTAAACTATGAACATCAATTTTATTAGAAACCTTTTCATCTAATTTCTTTAAAGTTGATATACATGACCTAATTTTAACTTATTGGATAAGATTTTAATTTATAAAAAAATAAGGTTGATGTATGTTACCTTCTAAATTTCTTCTTCTAAGGAGGCTTATAGATACTAAAGCTAAATAAGATCAAACTATGTGCATGGGTTAAAAAGACAACATATAAAAATAATAGTACTGTTAGTGTTATTTTCAATCAAAACAAAGTATGCTTATTTTGTAACTAGGGAAGAAACACAAGGAATAAACAAACATGGTAACTTATTTAATTTACATTTGAAGAGTTTAGTGAGTTGTGTATTGGATGGGTAACCAAGTTAATTGAAAGCAAAATAAAAAAAAGGGGAGGTGAAGAGGGACAATGAGTGAGTAGCTTAGACCCACAATTGGAGTGACTGGGTTAGGCCAATTATAGAGTCAAATAAAGGAATCATAGACACGTGAGGGCAAAAAGGAAAAGGTAAAAGGTCTTCACGCACACAAAATGGTCCCCTATAGCCAGCCAATTTGGTTGAGTGGTTCAACGCATGGCTCACCCTTTTCTTTCTTTCTTTTTTTTTTTTTTTTCTTGTTTTGAGGTAAGCAAGTGCTACTTACTATGTGACATAGTTAGGGGTATGTGTTAGTCAAAAATATGGGAGCTTGTCTACCCCATTGGACCCTCCCCAAATGCCCCGCCACCATATCTATGATGCTCATCAACAACTTGTTTTTACCATGTTCAACCCTTGCAAATTAATTCACCCTCCTTATATATGTCTAATTCTCTTAATGCAAATATTTAGCTAAATCAATTTATTTAGACCCAATTTAGATTTTATCTCTTTATTTATAAGTATTTATTGAAAAGTTTATCTGAATTGGGTTGTATATTCTAGAAGTCTTCCTCATTCTTGGGTTACATTGAAATATTAATTTATTTGTAATCATTTGTTAATTACAAGAGCTATTTGTTTCTGGAATGGACTCATGCATGATGCATTGAAATTAGGTGGGTTGAAGGGACCCCCACTTCTTTCCCATAGAATTATAAATTATGATACCTTTACCTACTTTCCTTTTTCTTGGTTTTTCTTTTTGAGAAGGATAAGCTTCGCCCATATGTGAGACCCGCATTACACTGAAGCACTAATAATTAAGGCTTGTTCAAACTTGATTTATTATTTAAGAACCTAGGATCATATATAATGCCTGAAAACATTGGTGACATGAGGGTTGGTCAATGTTAAATAGTGAACCGCATCCAATAGTGTGGTAAGATTTCTGAGTTTAAATCATGATGTTTCTAAGAAATATTGCAATCCTATTACATAAGAATCAAAATTATTGAAGAGTGTAGCCTATTCTATTGAAGAAAATACGCAATCTAGTTGGATATGAACGAGTTTTTCGATAAAATTGTGTTCTTCTAAGGTCTTAAGTTCCTTAAGCATTCAAATGTCCCTACACTTATGCTTTGTAACCAACAAATAGCTAAACCCCATGATATGTTTCTCAATGCGTGTGCGGTTCAACCTGCCCGTAAAGGAAAGCTTTTACCCTTTATTGGGCCTATCAGAATTTTTTGGATCAAGATCAATATTGATTGGCCCAACTTTTACATTATCACAATCCCCACCAACGAATTTATTCCCCACGAGAAAAAAAAGAAAGATTTAAATCTTTTAAGAACTATGACTTAAATTCCAAAGTTACCTGTGTTCTATCCCCTAAAGGTCAAACTTTAGCAATCAAATTCTTGAATTCGGAGAAAAACTTTTAATAGACGTCTTACTCATCAAACTCCTATCAACGTCTAGAGAAAAATTTTTAAGTTCTCTTATCTTTTATTCATATAAATTTTTTAATTATTAAATAAAAGTATTAAATGATTTTTTAAAATATTAAATAAATCTACATATGTTAAAATAATATATCATTTTCATTTAATATTTATTTTATAAAGTGAGAAAAAAATTAATAAAATAATATATTAAAAGATATAATAAACATTAATTGATAAATCTCCCAGAAGCTGTCCAACTATCAAAATTCTTATTCCGTGTCCCAATCCCAATCCTTCCATGTTAAAGTAAGCAGTATCAATTCATATCCTATTTTTAAAAAAAAAATTATAATTTTTATTTATTTATATATATATATATATTTAAATAAATAATATTAAATATATTTTAATTTAAATAATATATAAAATAAGTATTAAAATTTTAAATAAAATAAAAATTTAATTATAAAATTATATATATTTTTTAAAATGGTGATTAAATAATTTTATTTAAATGATATTATAGTTATTATAATCACTTTAGAATTAAAATGATTATCTATATTTCCATATCCAACCTTGCATTTAAAATTTGGGTATAGATATGCGGGTTCTTTTTAAATTTAGGTTAAAGTAGATTTTTCCCGTCAAAGTTGGTACAAGTATTCCCAGATTTGGATTTTATGTATACTAATTAAAAAAAATCTATCTATTTGTGATATTTTTTTTAAATATAATCTTTTTCTCAATTTTAACATTCTTAAGTATATCTATACAGTCTTAAGAACTAAAATAAAGTTATCTACCTAAGTCTCTCAAGTGTTGCAAAAACTTTATTTGATCATCTTAGAATTAGTAAGGTTACCTCCATTTGATTGATAGGAATTGATCCCTTCCCTACGAGGTGAGGGTGGTTTGCAATCTCTAAAGGGTAATATGGCATAAGTTTAGAAATCAATCAAATTCTTAGCAGAAGAAAATAAAGAAATCTTTGTGAAAGCCAACAATGAGTTTGATATAAATATATTCAGGTTATTCTTGATCCTCATTGGAATCTCATAGACTTACGAGTTTCAATATTAAAGCTTTTAAGGCTATCATATCGAATATATAGTTTAAATAGTTAATTATGTTTGAAATTAAATTTTTAATATTATTTAATAAATAAATAAAAAGTAATTAAAGTTATTAAATATGAAAATTAGAAATAAAGAAGAAAAATAGAAAATCAAAATTAAAAAAGTTACAATTAGACCCAAACGTCCAAAATCGTTTCTTTCTTTTTTTCTAAAAAATAAAAATAAAATAAAAAGAAAAGGAAAACAATTAAAATTCTAGAATTTTCAGTTGTAAGTTAGTCAAAAGTTAGTTAAGCTAATTATTTAAATTAGTTAAAATTTGATAGAATTAATTAGGAAATTAATTAAGTTTGTTTCACTATAAATAATGAAAAAGGAACAAAATAAGGGAATTCTTTTAAAAAAAAAAAAAAGCAAGCAATAATTCCGGGTGAAAAGCGCTCTCTCGGTTTTGAATGTTCAAACCTACTCTGTTTTAAAAGTCTGAAGCTTGAGCCTAAACATGTTACTTGTTGGAGATTTTTTTTTTTCTGTCAAGGCCTCACCTGATTTAAAGCTTACAAGTCTGTTTAAAAGCCTGCATTCCAATAAAGATTAATAAATAAACTTAAAGTTTATATAAATAATTGATTAAAAAGACTTACAAGCTTAAAGCCTACAAGATAAAATGGTAATTAAATAGACCTCATATATATATATATATATATATTAATATTATGTAATAAAATATATTAAAATAAATATTATACAAATATAATATATTAAAATAAATATAAATAGGTTCCTAAACAGGTTAAATAAGATTTTTTATAAGTTTAAGCCTAACTTGTTTATATAAAAATATTTTTTAATAAGTCAAACCGTAGGTCCTTGTCGAACAATCTTGTTCACTTCCATCCCTAATCCCAATGCAGAAGGGCTATTTTAACAAGTTAGTTAAAAGGTGTCTTTGGCCATCCACAAACTTTTTTTAAATGAAAGGAGTCAGCAATCACGTGTTAATTGGGTTTAGGAAAATCAATTAAAGTTAATTTGAGTTTTTTTTGTAAACAAAAGCGGCATCCAAATTTAGTTTTGGAAATTAATTAAACATATATTTTAAAAGTATCTTTTAAAATTATTACAATATTTTAAATTTTAAATTTTCTAAAAATTCATGTGACAAGTTTTAAAAGAAATGAGTAGCATTATCTATCATTCCGTATTTTAATTTGTATAGGTTTAGTTGCAATTTATGTTTGACTTGAATTCTATGCATACATGAGTTCAAGGAAATCATATTTAATATAATAAAATCTCATCTAAAATTGTTTTCTAAAACTTCACGTGACGACTTTTAATACGAACAAATAACGTCCTCTACTATTTCGTATTTTAATTCGTATAGGTTCAGGTGCAACTTACGTTTGACTTGAACTCTATATACAAGTGAGTTCAAGTAAATCATATTTAATTTAATAAAAATTCATCTAAAGTTATTTTCTAAAAATTCATGTGACGAATTTTAATATGAATGAGTAGCGTTCTCTATCTTTCCGTATTTTAATTCGTACATGTTCAGGTGCAGGTTACGTTTTGCTTGAACCATGTGAACACGTGAGTTCAAGGAAATCATGTTTAATTTAATAAATATTCATCTAAAATTATTTTCTAAAAATTTACGTGATGAGTTTTAATATTAATGAGTAGCGTTCTCTACTGTTCCGTATTTTAATTCGTACAGTTTTAGGTGCAACTTACTTTTGACTTGAATCCTGTGCACAAGTGAGTTTAAGGAAATCATATTTAATTTAATAAAAATTCATCTAAAATTATTTTCTAAAAATTCACATGACGAGTTTTAATATGAAGGAGTGGCGTTCTCTACCATTCCGTATTTTAATTCGTACAGGTACAACTTACGTTTGACTTGAACCCTGTGCACACGTGAGTTTAAGAAAATCATATTTAATTTAATAAAAATTCACCTAAAGTTGTTTCTAAAAATTCACGTGACGAGTTTTAATACGAATGGATAACATTCTTTACCATTTTGTATTTTAATTCATATAAGTTCAGGTGGAGCTTACATTTGGCTTGAATTCTATGTATACATGAGTTTTAGGAAATTATATTTAATTTAATTCCTCTTAAAATTATTTATGCTTAAATTTAAAAATTTCTAAATTTTCCTTGAAAATCACATTACAAATTCTAATGCGAACAAGTAGCGTTTTCTACTGTTCTATATTTTAATTCGTAACAGGTTCAGGGGAAATTTATGCTTGACTTGAATCTTGTAGACATATAGATAATTTCTTCATAATTCTTTCCAACCTTCCAAATTTTTATTATTTTTTAGAGATCAAATCTCTTTACCAGAATTACGTAGCCTTGAGTTTTCCACTACACCAGGGAATACGTAGAACTAGGATCAATTCCTGTTAGGCTATTTTTCACAAACGTACTTCTTTTTATTCTATTTAAGGGATCAAATAATTTTCAAAATAATAAAATCACACACTCAATTTAAGGGTATCGTTCTTTGGAACGAGCGAGTAGAGTAATAATACCTTCTATAATCATAATCAGCTCCCAAACCTAGAACTCCTCCTCTGTTAGGGTTTTTCCAAATATTTTTCCTTTAAAATAAAAATTTGGTGGCGACTCCACGATCATCTTTATTTTTTCTAATATTTAGCGAGTTTGTCATTTTTGTTGTAATTACGGTTATGACATCTGGAAAATAAGAAAAATGGTGGAACTAATGACAATTGGTAAAAATTTGTTCATATTCTGCTTCTTCTTAGAAAAAGACCAAGACTGGGTATTGAAAGAAAGATCCTGATTCTCTTATAAACACATTCTTGTACCCTAGAAACTACAACCAAATTAACAAACTTCATCCCTCGATTTGTATTTTTTTACCTTTTTTGGTACAAATTTATAATCTACCCATGTCCATGAGATTGGAACTTGTGGCAAAATATATTAGGAATACAATTGTATATTTGTTGAATGAGATTCATCAGAGAATGCCTTCTAGGGTCAATATTTGTGTATCAAGGTGTCATCTAATTTAAAGAAATCTCTTCAAAAGGGATCCATGTGAACATGAAGAATGGGCTCGAAGGTAAAATTTATTTTAAATATAGAAAATTGCTTAGTTTTTGTTATATATATATATATTTATTTATTTATTTATTTATTTATATTTATTTATTTATTTGGGACATTCCATAAAATCCTATGTTAAAGAAGAAGGTGATATAAATATTAGAAAATTGGTTGTGTAGATTTTCCTATCACAATACTAGGATTTTTAAGAAAGGATTTGTAGGCTAAGATCCAATTATTAATGGCAATAATGATAAGGCTAGGTCATTTGTTGATTTTGGGAATTTTTGCGCAAATAGAACAGATTCAGTTGTTCTTGTAAAGGTTGTTCATTTGATTAAGTAGAAGAATCTTCAAGGTTATTTGGATTGAATAATAAAGAGGATATAAGGAATGAAGTAAGTCTTAAAAAAATGAATTCAAGGATGTTGGATCATGACAAAGATAAGTTAGGGATAAGTTTTCTACCTATAATTCACTATGTTCTAAAAAGGAAGAGATTGAAGCTAAAGGGAAAAGAAGTTATAAGGGAGTAGATTCCCCTATTACTAAGCCCTAGAAATTTTTGATATGTCTAAGAAAAAGATTAAGCAAAAGTCAAGTATAAAGTTAGCAGTGTCCCCAACATTTCCATTTATCATGAAAGTGTTAAGTTAGAACTGTTAGGAGCTTGAGAATCCTTATGTAGTTAGAGCCCTTTTAAGGCACTTAAAAAAAAGGCTCTTTACTTTCTATTCCTAATATATATGAAACGTAAGATGAAGAAGATAAAGTGTATTAGAAGGAAATCTTATTTCTCCTATGTTATTTTCATTGATTATGTTGGTGAAAGGAGAAGCTTAGGCAAGTGGTTTAGTCCTATTCTAGCTTAACTCTATAAATTTCTCTCTTACTTATTGATCAAGTAACCATATTTATGGAAGAATAATGGAACCAAAAAGTTGGTTATTGGAGTTTAATGGGTTGTTATGATTTTCCAGAAAAAAATAATAAACATCGGACTTCAAAGTTGCTCAAGATTGTTAAGATTGAAGCTAAGGATCAATGGTTGTATTGGAGATTTTAATGCTTTACTATCACTAGTGGAAAAGAAAGGGGGTGATTTGACCTTTGTTGCTTAGATTTAAAGTTTTTGAGATTTCCTAAAACATTGTGGTTTACAATATCTTGGTTTGTAGGATACCTATTTATATGGGACAATGGTAGGGCAGGAGATCAGAATATTAGGAATGATTGGATCGAGGGCTAGTTTCTTTTCCCTTCAGTAAACAGTATATAAACACAAGTATTAAACGCTTAGAGTGTTATGGTTTTGATCATTGCCCAATTTTAATAACTTTTTTTGAGAATTTCACACTCCATAAAAAAAAAGAGACCTTTTCACTTTGAAGATGTATGGTTCAAAGATCATAGATGCTTGTGTTTGGTTAGAGATTCCTGAAATATTAGTGGTGATGATTGACATAGCAGAATTTTAGTTATAGCAAAAACATTCTTAAGGCTTAAGGGAAAGACTCATAGTCTCATATATCAAATAAGTAGACAAGAAAGATTAATTATAAATGCTACAAAATGGGACTTGTACAAGTTTAATCAGGATAAATGTAGAGCTTTGTAGCAGGAACTTTTTAATCTTTTGAAATTAGAAGAAATCTACTAGAAACAAAGATCTAGCACTTGTTGGTTAAATGATGGTGATAAAAACACCAAGTTCTTTCACAAGAAATCTTTATAAAGAAAAGTTTAGCAAAATAAAAAAGATCCAAAGTAAGCATGGGAATTGGGTGTTTGATGATTCAGTCATTACCCATGTAATTAAAGACCATTTCCAAAGCATTTTCTCTAGTTTTCAAACTATTAATTGTGAATTATGTTCATCTATTTGTAAAAAAATTGTCTAATGATCTTGTGCAAGTTATTAATAGGCATTTTCTACTTAAGGATGCGTAAAAAGCTCTCAAAGACATGAATCCAGCAAGAGCTCGTTGACCTAATGGACTAACTGCAAGTTTTTTTAATCGCTACTGAGATATAATTGGTGTTGATGTAAATAATTTTGTTCTAGATGTTTTAAACAACTCTTATAATCCATTGAATATTAACTTTAATTACATTTGTCTTATTCCAAAACTAAAATCCAACACAGTCACAAGACCTTAGGCTTATTGGCCTGTATAATACTATTATGAAGATAGTAACTAAATGTATTGCTAATAAATTGAAACTAATCCTTAATGAGGTGGTTAATATGAATCAAGTGCTTTTGTCCCAAGCATAATGATAATTGATAAATTTAATTGGTTTTAAACTTTTCCATCATATGCATCTCATGAGGACAGATTTAAAGGGACTTATGGATTTAAAGTTGGACATATCTAAAGACTTTAATAGAATAGAATGGTATTTTCTTGCATCACTTTTGAGGCACATGAGGTTTCCTCCAAATTTGGTGGCTCTTAAAATGAGATGCATCACCTCACTCTTATACTATTTTCAATTGAGTAAACAACAAGGGGACATTTTTCTTCCTTAGAGAAAACTAAGATAAGGTGATATGATTCATCACATAGGAATGAATCAGAATGCGGAAACAACAATGAAATATCTTGAGAATCAAAATAGGATAAGATAAAGGAACCCGATACAAACCATGACCTGTCAGAAGAACAAACGTTATCGAGGATAGTTCTTTGCCTAAGAACCAAGGGAATAAACTCACACAGAGATGAAAATTCTCAAAGAGAAATATTATTATTCATCAAAATCTATCTTCACACTGAATCCCTTACTCCTATTATATAGACAACATAATCTAATAAAAAGATAACAAATAAGAAACCCTAATTAGATTGCAATTGCAATCTAGTAAAAAGATAATAAATGTGAAATCCTAATTAGATTTCAATTTGATTTAAAATCTAGTAAAAAGATAACAAATAAGAAATTCTAATAAGATTGTAATTTTTCTTGCAACTAATTTTAAATAAACAACTAGTAGATAAATATCAAATCCTAATGCAATCTATATCAAATTATAAATTTTATCACTTAAGATCTTTGATAATATGACTACACAAGTTAATCCATGTTGGAATTAGGTTTGGATCCACGTAGTCTTTTTCTTGAACTTCCTTGATGAGATCTTGAAGTGATTGTTCCATACACTTGGTCCTATTTCTCGTCATAAGACCTCTAATTCCTTGTAGAGAATCTTTTAGATGATCTCTTTCGCTTAACATGATGTTCAAGTTCACGTCATTCCCTTCTTCTCCGAGAGGATTTGTCCTCGAATCTTGAAGGTCACTTGCATCAAATATGAATAAATCAGAAACATTGAAAGTGACGCTCACATTACCATCGCTGCTCGGAAGGTCGATTTTATAAGCATTATCGTTGATCCTTTCAATCACTTGAAATAGACCATCTCCTCTAGGATGTATTTTGGAACTTCTTTGACTTGCAAACATCTCATTTCGCAAGTGAACCCACACCCAATCATCAGGTTCAATGACAACTTTGGTGCATCCTTTGTTTTCTATTGAGCATAATGTTTATTCTTGTTCTTAGTAGTCTAGGGATGTTCAGGAACATGTAAGGGTGTATATAAGTCATGAGGCATTATTTTAGATTTTTCTTGTAAGCAAGTAATATATTTTTTACAAATAAGTTTAACATCATGCTTTATTTTTGGACAAAAAAATGTTCATGTAAAACGTCATAACATTTTTGAATGCCAAAGTGTCCCATTAATTCTCCCTCATGAGCCTATCTAATAAGCATTTCCCTTATGCTACACTGAGATCCACACAATTTATTTTTCTTAAATAAATATGCATCTTGCCTAAAATAGTCTTCAAAACCATGGTCAGAACACGCTGCTCACAATTATCCAAATTCAACATCATCAGCATACATGGTTTTTAGTAATTCAAATCCAAGTAATTTAGTTTGTAGAATTATAAGTAATATATACCTTTGTGACAGAGCATCAACTACAATATTTTCCTTTCCCTTTTTATAATTGATAATATAAGAAAACATCTTAATAAATTCTATCAACTTAGCATGTCTTTTGTTGAGCTTACCTTGCGACTTTAAAACCTTTAAGTTGAGATGATCAGAATGGATGACAAGTTCTCTTGACCAAAGGTAATGTTGCCAAGTTTGTAAGGCCCTCATCAAGGGATAGAGCTCCTTATCATAGGTTGGATAGTTGAGCATTGCTCCACTAAGTTTCTCACTAAAATATACCACAAGTTTGGAATCCTGCATCAAAACAGCTCTTATACCCATTTTAGAGGCATCATATTCAATCTCAAAAACTTTATCAAAGTTAGGTAAAATTTAATACAAGGGCATTGGTTAACTTATCCTTTAGCAAATTAAAATCTTGTTTATGTTTCTTATTCCATTTAAAATTAACATCCTTTTTAACAAGTTCATTTAAAGGGAAAGTTATAGAACTAAAATTTTGTACAAACTTCCTATAAAAACTACTAAACCATGGAAGCTCCTTACCTCATTAGCATTTGTAGGCATGAGTCATTCTCTAATTGCCTTAACTTTTTTCTTCATCAACACCAACTCCCTGAGAACTTACAATAAATCCGAAGAAGACAACCGATTCCATATAAAAAATGTAGTTTTCAAGATTAGCATGCAATTCATGACTTTGTAAGGTAGTACACACAACACGTAAGTGATCTAAATGTTCATGCATTGTCTTACTATATATTAAAATATCATCAAAATAGAAAACAACAAATTTACCAATAAAAGTATTTTGATTAGATTGCAATTTGATTTATAATCTAATAAAAATATAACAAATAATAAGTCCTAATAAGATTATAATTTCTCTTGCAACTAATTTTAAACAAACAACTTGTAGATAAATATCAAATCCTAATGCAATCTATATCAAATTATAAACTTTATCACTTAAGATCTTTGATAATATGACTACACAAATTAACCTATGTTGGAATTGGGTTTGGATCCATGTAGTCCTTTTCTTGGACTTCCTTGATGAGATCTTGAAGTGCTTGTTCCATACACTTGGTCCTATCTCTCGTCATAGGACCTCTCATTTCTTGTAGAAAATATTTTAGATGATCTCTTTCGCTTAACATGATGCTCACGTTCACATCATTTCCTCATTCTCTAAGAGGATATGTCCTCAAATCTTGAAGGTCACTTGCATCAAATATGAATAAATCAGAAACATTGAAAGTTACACTCACATTACCGTCGCTACTCGGAAGATCGATTTTATAGGCATTATCGTTGATCCTTTCAATCACTTGAAATGGACCATCTCCTCTAGGATGTAGTTTGGAACTTCTTTGACTTGGAAACCGCTCATTTCGCAAGTGAACCCACACCTAATCACCAGGTTCAAAGACCACTTTGGTGCGTCCTTTATTTTCCTGTTGAGCATAATGTTTATTCTTCTTCTCAATATTAGCATGAACCTTGGCATGTAATTTTTGCAAAAATTCAGCCTTTTGCTTTCTATCCAAATTAAGAGAGTCATTAATAGGAAATGGTAAAACATCTAAAGGCAATAAAGGATTAAATCCGTATACAACCTCAAAAGGTAAAAAGGAAGTAAATGTATGAACAACCCTATTATATGCAAATTCGACAAAAGGCAAACAATTCTCCTAATCTTTTAAATTCTTTTGAATTATAGTACGTAATAAGGTGCTTAAATTTCTATTCACAACTTCAGTTTTTCTATCTGTTTATGGATGAGTCATAGTAGAGAATAACAATTTAGAGCTTAACTTACCCTATAAAGTTCTCCAAAAGTGGCTAAGAAATTTAACACCCCGATCACTTACAATAGTTTTAGGTAAGCCATGTAAACGTACAATCTCTTTAAAAAATAAATCAGCGATATGAGTGACACCATTAGTGTTAGAACAAGAAATAAAATGTGCCATTTTACTAAACCTATCTACAACAACAAAAATACTATCTTTTCCTTTTGAGGTCCTAGGAAACCTAGTACAAAGTCCATAGAAATATTAGTCCAGGGATATTTAGGAACATGTAAGGGTGTATACAAGTCATGATGCATTACCTTAGATTTTTCTTGTAAGCAAGTAATACATTTTTCACAAATAAGTTTAACATCATGCTTCGTTTTTGAACAAAAAAATATTCATGTACAACGTCATAAGATTTTTGAATACCAAAGCGTCCCATTAATCCTTCCTCATGAGCCTCTCTAATAAGCATTTCCCTTATGCTACACTGAGGTACACACAATTTATTTTTCTTAGATAAATATCTATCTTGCCTAAAATAGTCTTCAAAACCATGGTCAGAACACGCTTCCCACAATTGTTCAAATTCAACATCATCAACATACATGATTTTTAGTAATTCAAATCCAAGTAATTTAGTTTGTAGAGTTGTAAGTAATACTTACGTTCGTGACAGAACATCAACTAAAATATTTTCCTTTCCCTTTTTATACTTGCTAATATAAGAAAATATCTCAATAAATTTTATCCACTTGGTATGTCTTTTGTTGAGCTTACCTTGCGACTTTAAAACCTTCAAGTTGAGATGATCAGAATGGATGACAAATTCCCTCGACCAAAGGTAATGTTGCCAAATTTGTAAGGCCCTCACCAAGGCATAGAGCTCCTTATTATAGGTCGGATAGTTGAACATCTTCTCCACTAAGTTTCTCACTAAAATATGCAACAAGTCTGGAATCCTGCATCAAAACATCTCTTATACCCATTTTAGAGGCATCATATTCAATCTCAAAACTTTTATCAAAATTAGGTAAAATTTAATACTAGGGCATTGGTTAACTTATCCTTTAGCAAATTAAAAACTTGTTTATGTTTCTTATTCCATTTAAAATTAACATTATTTTTAACAAGTTCATTTAAAAGGGAAATTATAGAACTAAAATTTTGTACAAACTTCCTATAAAAACTACTAAACCATGGAAGCTCCTTACCTCATTAGCATTTGTAGGCATGGGTCATACTCTAATTACCTTAACTTTTTCTTCATCAACACGAACTCCCTGAGAACTTACAATAAATACTAAGAAGACAACTGATTCCATACAAAAAGTGCAGTTTTCAAGATTAGCATGCAATTCATGGTTTTGTAAGGCAATACACATAGCACGTAAGTGATCTAAGTGTTCATGCATTGTCTTACTATATATTAAAATATCATCAAAATAGACAACAAAAAATTTCCCAATAAAAGTTCCCAAAATATGATGCATTAATCTCGTGAAGGTACTCGGTGCGTTATAAAGACCAAATGACATGACAACCCACTCATATAACCCATATTTTGTTTTAAAAACAATCTTCCACTCATCACCCTCCTTCATACGAATTTGGTGATATCCACTTTTTAAATCAATTTTAGAGAACAAACAAGAGTCATAAAGTTCATCTAGTAAATCATCTAACCTTAGAATAGGATATTGATACTTTATCGTAATCTTGTTGACAGCTCTATAGTCCACGCACATACGCTAGGTCCCATCTTTCTTTGGTACCAAGATAACAAGAACCGCACACAGGCTAAGTCTTTCCCTCACATATACTTTCCGCATCAACTCCTCTACTTGCATTTGAATCTCCTTGGCCTTTTCAGGACTAGTTCTATAGGCTGGTCGGTTTGGAATCGCAACATCGGAGATAAAATCAATTTGGTGTTCAATGCCTTTTATAGGAGGCAAACTTTTTTATGGTTCTTTAGGAAATACACCATCAAATTTCTACAACAAAGATTCAACCACACTAGGAGTTATGATTGTTAGTAAAATAAATATCCTTATAAATGAGTACAAAAACTTGTTTATTTGCCCTCAAAACACTCTCGACCTCCCTTTTGTGAGTAAATACATAAACTTTCTTTTCTTTTTCTTTATTTTTTGATTTTTATTCTTTTTCACTCTCACTCTTTTTTTGAATTTCTCCTTTTTCTTCACTCTCAATTTTCTCTCTTTTCTCTTCCTTGATTTTCTAATTCTTTTTCTCTCATTTTACATTCTTTTGAAATTTTCATTTTGTAAGAATAAGCCTCAATAGGCCTTAATGGGGTCAATACAATTGTTCGATTACCTACTTCAAGAAAATATCTATTTTTAAATCCATCATGTGTAACCTTCTTATGGTATTACCAAGGACGTCCTAACAATAAGTGTCCAGCATGCATAGGAGCAACATCACACAACACTACATCCTTATAATTGCCTACAAAAATGGACATCAAAACTTGCTTACTAACCCTTACATCTCCATAATCATTCATCAATTGTAGCCTATAAGGATTAGGATGTTTCTTAGTAGGAAAGTTTAATTTCTCCACCAGCAAGGAACTAGCAATGTTGGTGTAACTGTCATTATCTATAATCATATTACGTACCTTGTTGTTCACAAGACAACAAGTATAAAATATATGTTCCCTTTTCTCTAGATCTCTTTCATCCTTTGGTTGAATGCTCAATGCACGTCTTGTGACCAAGATGTCTCCATGCACAGGTTCTGCTACCTTTACATTACTACATTCTTCCAACTTCGACATTTCTTCTTCCTCTTAGCTCACACTCTTCACTTCTCCATTGTTAAGAATGGACATTGAGAAGCAATATGTGCTAGACCTTGACACTTAAAGCAATGAATGTCTTGACTTATTAGAGGATTTAGTTTCAAATTTACCTTTGGAAATAGGTACTGCTAACTTTTCATAAGATTCCTCCTTTGGTTTAGGACCTTCCTTCTTGTTAGACCAATTAGACTTTCATGATGAACTAGAAGCATATTTGTGAGTGCTCTTAGATTTGAGTTGTCTTTCTACCTGAATAGCTTTATGAAGCAATTCCTCCATCTCCACATAATGTTGTAGCTCCACCATATCAACTATCTCTCTTTTTAGTCCTCCAAAGAATCTTGCCATAGTGGCTTCTCTATCCTTCTCCACATTGGCTCTTATCATGGCAATTTCTATCTCCTTGTAATAATCTTCAACACCCATGGCACTTTGAGTAAGATTTTGCAGTTTTCGATGCAAGTTCCTATGATAGTGACTTGGCACAAATCTTCTTCTCATGGCTACTTTCATCTCTTCCCATGTTCGGATAGGTCTCTCTCCATACCTCTTCCTATTAAGCACAAACTGGTCCCACCAAATATTAGCATAATCGTTAAAAGATACAGTGGCTTGTTTTAACTTTTTCTCCTCTAAGTAACTGTGACAATCAAACACATGTTCCATTTTTCTTTCCTACTCAAGATAAGCTTCAGGTTCATTCTTTCCTTGGAATGGCGGAAGGGATAATTTAATGCTTCCCAAGTTGTTATCCTTTTCTTCTCGATATCGTCTTGTTTCTATGAAACTTTCACTGTCTGATTTTAAGTTCTTCCTCCAATCTGCTTCTTCATCATGGTGAAGTAATCTTTGGGGATTACTTCGACGAGAAACCCGAGACCTCCTCCTCGACCAACCTTCCATATCCCCCAACCTCCTGTTTAACTGTTGGAATTGATCATGAACTGATTTTTTGAATATTTTTAGATCTATTTCATTTTAATGGAGTTCATCACTCGTGTTGGCAATGCTACAAATTGAATAAAATAAATAAATTAGTATAATAAAACCTCACAATCACTCATTTAGTATTTATCTTCAATATTGACGCTCTTAACTCGTGTTTACACTCGAATTGGATTTTTCTGTAATGATCTCACAAATTCTTAACTTTTACCTCTCGATTCTCCTTATAAGCTCTTGAACCAAGATCTTCACAAGTTGATTTTTCCACAGATAACGGAAGAGTCACGAATAAACAAGATGAATAAGATAAAGAATATCGGTTAAAGAAATAAGAACTCAAATATTATATTGAATGAAAACTGATTTTTTTTATCAATTGTCTTGAATTCTTTTTTTTTTTTTTGAATTTCTATCAAAAAAATTTTCTATTTTCTTTTACTTCTTTATTTTCAAATTTTTATCATAACTTTTTTTTTCTTTTTACTTGTCTACGGAATATTTGGTAAACATGAACTTTAATGTTGCAAGAGACGAAAATATAGTTTTTTTTAGAGAACTTGTGGGGAAGGTAATAGAAAAAAAAGAAAGAAAGGTTAAAGCAAAAGATGAATGGTAACAAGAAGGATAATGGAAAACAAGAGACATGAAAAAATAAAATAAGGGATATATAACATCTGATTCAAAGAGCTGGAACTTTAATGTCAAATGATATGATTCACCCTACGAGAATGAATTAAAATGTGAAAACAATAATGGAACATTTTGAGAATCAAGAGAGCACCAAAGTTATCAAGAGGAATGTGACCCTTACTACGACCTGCTAGAAGAACCAACATTATCAAGGATAGTTCTTTGCCCAAGAATCAAGGGAATCAACTCACACAGAGATGACAATTCTCAAAGAGAAATATTATTATTCATCAAAATATATCTTTACACTGAATTTCTAACTTTTATTATATAGATAACATAATCTAGTAAAAAGACAACAAATAAGAAATCCTAATTAGATTACAATTGCAATCTAGTAAAAAGAGAACAAATGTGAAATTCTAATTAGATTGAAATTTGATTTACAATATAGTAAAAAGATAATAAATAAGAAATCCTAATAAGATTGCAATTTGACTTGCAACTAATTTTAAACAAACAACTTGTATATAAATATCAAATCCCAATGCAATCTATAGCAAATCATAAACTTTATCACTTAAGATCTTCGATAATATGACTACATAAATTAACCCATGTTGGAATTGGATTTGGATCCACATAGTCCTTTTCTTGAACTTTCTTGATGAGATCTTGAAGTGCCTGTTCCATATGTTTGGTCCTATTTCTCGTCATAGGACCTCCCATTCCTTTTAGAGAATCTTTTAGATGATCTCTTTCGCTTAACGTGATGCTCACATTCACATCATAAGAAAATCCCATTTCTCTTACTTATTCATCCTCTATGCAGATATGTTGGATTCCTTATTAAAAACAACATGAGTTGGGTCCTCTTCATGGAATTAAGGTGGCCAAATCAACTTATTCTATTACTCACCTTTTTCTTTATAGATGATTGTTATTATTGTCTAAATTAACCTTAATGAAATTGAAACTTTAATCAATATTCTTGAAAATTTTGTGCAAGTTTCAGGTTAGAAAATGAATTTAGAGAAATATGAGATCTCATCAGCCAAAATGTACGAAATTGATGTTGAGTTATAATCGAGAGTAGGATTGGATTCAAGGCTATGGAATCTCATGCAAAGTACCTAGGACTCCTTATGCTCATTGGAAAATCTAAGAAAGACATTTTCACGATATTGGTTGACAGAGTTTGGAAGAAGCTAAAAGGATGGAAAGAGAAAATGATTTCTCATGTAGATAAGGAAATTCTAATAAAAGTAGTATCTTAGGCAATTCTTGCCTATGTTATGAGTTTCTTTAATGTTGCTCAATCAATATGTAATTAGATTCATTTGCTTATGGAAAATTTTTTGTGGGGTCAGGTGAAAGAGGAAAGGAAAATTTACTAGATGAAATGGAACAAGTTTTGTTTTCGTAAGTAGAGACATAGAAATGTTTAATGATGCTTTGTTATCAAGGAATTGTTGGTGCATGGTCAAGGGTGAATCCTTTCTTTTGTATCAAATTTTAAAGGCTAGATACTTCCCCTAATGTAATTTTCTTGAGTTTTCCATTGGATATAGACCTAGTTATATATAGAAAAGCATCTAGGAAGCTAAGTTTGTGATTAAGTAAGGTATCAAATGAGTCATTGGTAATGAAGTTATAATAAGTATATGGAATGACCCCAAGTTTCCTAGAAAGCATGCTAATTATGTTATTTCTCCTTATAAGATCCTTCCAAACAATGCTACAATTGAATAACTTATTTCTTAATGATTCTCTTTCATGGAATGACAGGTTGATTGATGTTGTTTTTTTACCCTATTGAGGTTGTTGTAATTAAGCAGATTCTATTTCCATGGAACAATAGGAAGAATTTTCTTATGTGGAGATGATCAGGAAATGGTGCCTTTTTTTTTATCAAATCAGTTTACTTTCATTGAATACAACATAAATTCATTGGAGTAGCAAAAGACTCCTTTGTGTGTTCTTTTAAGTGGCTGAACTTATGGAGAGCCAAAATTCCATCCAAAGTAAATCAGTTCATCTTCATATTGTTGCATAATGCACTTCCAAGGGTGATGATTTGTTGTTGAGAAAGGTCTAGGTAGAGTAGAAGTGTTATTTCTACAAGGAGATTGTGTGGGAAACATGAGATCATATTTGCCTTTATTTCCCTTGGTGCACATGTATATTATCATCGCTACCAGAGTTAGGAAGATCTCAATACTCCTATTACTCTTACTGGATGGCAGTGGTGGTTAATGATCTTGAGAAATTGCGCCTAACAGAGATTATGATGAAGTGCTAGATCCTATGGCAACACAGGAACAAGATCATATTTTAGAATAGTTGTAGACTTCCAAATTGGATTCACACCATGGAATTCAACTTGTGGAATTAGTGAAAGATAGTTTAGGAGAATTAAACCAAGCATGCTTAAGGAGTGCAGCAAGATCAAATTTCAAAATCAAGTGCTGGTGTTTTTTTGTATATTGATGCTAGTTAAGCTTGTGCTTTGGGTATTGGATTTGGTGCCATGTTTTACATTCCTCGGAAGGTTTTATTGGTGGCTGCTAGCTTCTACAAAAATATTAGAATGGAAGTTATGATTGTTGAATGTCTTGCTTTGTGTTCGGGGATTTTGATGGCTCATGGTTTGGATTTTTGGATATTAGTGTTTGCACTAATTTTATGGATCTCTTCCATGCCATGATTGAACAAGAATATCATCCAAGCATGCTATATTTCATCAACGATGGTAGGAACCATTCTATCGATTTTAATCACATTTTCTTTACAAATATTTGTAGAGATCAAAATAAGGATCGTCATGAACTTATTGCACATGTGCACATACTTCCAAATAACTCATTGTGGAGTTTTCTTTTCAACCATTTTTTTTTGTAATTTATTATTTTAATATAATTTTCAATTATTTTGGTTTTAAAAAAATATTCTTAGGTATATTTATATTTTACTTTTAAATTTTGAATTTTATTCGTATATGTTGCTAGTGAATATTAGATTATAAAATAAAAAAGTACATGATGAATTTAAAATTGAAAAAAAAATAAAAATTTATTTAAATTTAAAATATTTGTAGAAAATAAATTATTATTAATATTGATTCAAATTAAAAATTTTATGGCTTTATATCTCAATTAGAAACTATAAGCTAACAAAAATATAAATATATATCATTTTATTCATTCTAAAGAGAAGAAAACTGAACAAAAAAAGAAAATTTAACTGCATTTGTAACTATATTAATTTATCAATTAGTAAGCAGTTATACATTTTAGTATTATCAACATGTTTGACTTGATACAATTTTATGATAGTATATATAATTTTAATTATAACACAAGTATCAAGTTATATAATAATATTTAAAGTAATATTAAAATAAACATGATTTATTTTTTAAAGAGAGCTAAGTATATCTTTAAATTATTTTTGAAGTTATCAACTACAAATAAAATATAAATAACATTATATTAATTCTTAGACTAAGAAAAATGAAAAAAAAATTATTCTCATAATACATATATCTAATTATATCTTATTTTTAAATCATAGGATGATTTAAAAAAAATAAAATCAACTATTAGATTAAATGTGTCTTGGCATGTACTATTTTTTAAGTTTATGAATATCACTCCTCTAAAATACTAAGACAAAATTAGCAAATCTACACTAAAATCTAAGGATATGTAATTAGATGGAAGGATTTTAAGATAACAATATAATTTTGTAGAGAATATAAAATATATATTTGGATAAAAAAATTATAATTTTTTAAAATTATTAAATAAAAATAAATAATTATTATAAAAAGTTAATTATGAATGATAATAACTATTAAATAAGTATAATAGAGAAATTTCAAAATTTTTTAAATAGCTATTATTTGAAATTTCTTACCTTTAACATTCTACTATTTAACTAAAATTTTACAATATTTTTAAAACATTTTTTATCATTTAAATATATATATAATTTAATAATTTAATATTTTAAAACCATTTTATTTAATTATAAAATAATTTTATTTTACAAATTTGAAAATTTCATAGAATTATTTTTTAATAAAATGAAGAGATTTCAACTAGCATATTATAATAAAATAAAATAATAATATCCTCTTAATGAAAAATTTTAAATTTTTTCTCATTCATAATTTTAAAATTTTGATATTTCTTTCTTTATATTTTTTTCTCTTATTTTCTTTTTCTTATTAAAAAATATGTTTTTTTAATATTTTTTTAATTGTATAAATTAATATAAAATATATTAAATTATGATGATTGTTAGAACCCTAAACCTTCATTAAAATATCTCTCAACTTATCATTTGTGACGAACTTAGACTTGTTAAAAATATTGAAAAAAATTAAAACTGTCATTTTGATATTTCAAAATAGTCATTAAAATTTTTTTTAGTATCATGCTTCATTCTTCTCTCTGTTGCTTTTTCTTTTCCTTCTTCTTTATACTTCTCTTTTTAACCTCTTTCTCTTCCTTTCTATCATTTCCTCTCTATGTTTTTCTTTTACCATTGTATTTCTATCTTTCGTTTCATATAATACTCTTTTTTATATCTTTCTTTTTCTCTTTTTCTTTTTATTTTTCTTCCACTCCTCTTTTATAGTCCTTTTCCTTTCTCTTCTATACTTCTCTTCTTCTTATTCTTTCTTTCTTTCTCTTCCCACCTCTCTATCTCTTTTTCTCTCTCTCATTAAATTTAAAATTTTATATTAAAATTTTAAGTTTTTAATTATATATTTAAAATAAATTTTTATATATAAAAATTAAATTACTTTATCCAAAAGAAAGAATCTAAAATTGCAAAATATTTAAATTATTGTCTAAATAACATATTTAAACTTTCAACCAAAATAATTAAATTCACAAGCATTTTAATTTTTTTATTCAATCACGGGTAATTTTTAATACATTGTTTCTTGTTTCATGTAAAGAATAACCTTTTCAAAATGGAACCAAGTTCTCTTATTCATATGTTTGTGAGATGATTATTTTCTACTTAATTTTGCTCAAAAATCTATACATTTGCTAAGGTATCATGCGCCCACCCGTGGTCACTAGATCTCCCCCCCCCCCCCCCCCAATTATATGTTTATAAATTTTATATGATAAAAATTCAATTACTTGTCATAAAATATCCTATCGCATTTATCAGATGTCAACTTGAGTTGAATCTTCTTAAGACATTGATGGAAACATCGATATTGTCATTATGTGACTTTTATAACCGACCCCAAAGAAATTCAATTCTAGGTTTATATTTTATGTACCATTTCATGACCGACTCTTTGAAATATGCTTGTCATTTCATTTTGTTGACAATAACTTTTGTTTATCAACAAATTTGTATCACGTTGATGACCATTCCCAATAGAAAACATAATAGAAGTACTCTTATATCATATGTCAAAATTATGGTAACTTTATTAAAAAAATTATATTTTAGTATTCTTCATTCATGACTCTTGACTACGTGAGTTTTCTTTCCAATTTGAATCAATCTGACTTTTTTTTATAAAAACTTCTAAGATGAATTTAATAATTTTTAATATAAATTGTCTTATATTATATTAGAAATATTTATTATTATTTTTAATATTTACTTTCTACGACTTTCAATTATTTTGAACTGATACAATTGATATATGATAACAATTTTTTACTTTAAATAAATTTAAATTTAGAAACTGTTTTACTTTTTAAAATTTTTATTTTAATGAATGTTATTATATCTTATAAATGTTATATGACAATCTTTCAAAAAGAATAAAAAACGTAATTTTTTGCCGACCTGTGTTCTCATATTTCTATTGTTGCTACTTCATGACAACCGCTTTACTATACATGGCATGCGTATTTTGATGTATAGGTATTTTCATGTGTCTATTGATAAAAATTTAAATTCTTACATATAAATATAAATATATATATATATATATATGAAAATATTTAATGAGAGCCTGAATTATAAGAAAAGTTAATCAATAACGCATACAACTTTACATAATGATTAAAATTTATTGTTTCATATTTTTATCTCTCTCTATATATATATATAACTTTTTAATATATTTAAAGATATATAATAAAATATTAATAAATATATAGTAAGTTTTTATAAAAAAATTGTTATATTTAACATTATGAGTATATTAAATTCTATAATTTTTAATAAAAATTTAACAGAAAATAAAAAAAAGTTTTTATTAACAATATTATTAATATACTTGTTTTCAATATTATTTTCAATATAAATTTTAATAATTTTTTCTATTATTTTCTTAAATAATATTTTCAGAGTATTGATTAGCAAATTCAAATTCATTATATAAATTTTTTTATTGAATCTTCGCACATATTAAAAAAAATTGTCTTGGTAGTTATAAATGATAGTTTGAAAGGGAAGAAAAAAAAGTTCTTTCATCTTAACTACATAACCTATAGGCTAATCCCAAGCCAAAGGTTTTCATGGCTGATTCTGACAAGAGTTCTTAATATTGATATATGATTGTCTCCTATCCACATAACAAAATGATAGAAATGCAGTTTGACAAAGGCAAATTTGTGAAATCAAAGATTGAAACTTCAATAACTCTCGTTAGGTGAGTATTGGAAAGGAGGTTGACTATTGGAGAACGATTTTGAGAAGCAAGATTCATCAAGTTTCGTGCATTAGAGGGTCGTTTAGACCAAATTAATTAAAACATGTCGTTTCAAGTTTATACATGCAGCTTAAGGACCCTGAAAGAAGCCCAACCATGTGAAGGAACATTCTTTTGAGGGTGTCGTTTATGAACTCATTCCTGGTTCCTTTCCATCTTCAAAATTGGCCATCCCATTTTTTTTGTTTTTTAAACTTTTGAACTCTAAAAGAAGTAGCAATTTCCAAAATACAGCTAAGGCATTGTTCCATAACATCATGACCTATTTGATTTTGCTAGATAGCTACTTCCATTTTGTTAAATCGTTAGGGGTTCAAAATTGGGGACATATTTAATGGGTCTCCTAGACATGTTTGAAATATGTTTGAACATGAATTTAGATTGGAAAGGAAACTTTGTGACCAAAATTTTTGACAATAGCTCGTTTACAGATATGTGTGTGTGTGTGTGTGGCCATTCATTTGGAATAAAGTTAAGGGCGGTGTGAGGGCCATGTGATGTTGTTTTAGTGCCTTTAAGTGAATTTATTCTACTTGTTCGGTAGAGAGGGTGTTTATATTAACTCTATGATTAGAATTTTTTGCCTCTTTTGTTCCCCAACCTTGCTTTACTCCCTGCCTCTTACCCCAACAAAACATGGAAAACATAAAAAAGAATTTAAGGTGACCCAAGACTTAGAATATAACTGTATTTAAAAAGTCACGTAAAAGTCAAAGTGGGCCTTATTATATAGTTAAATACAACATATATATTCAGTAATTTGAAAAAAAAAAAAAGTTGAGGAGAAAAATGTGTTGGAGACTCTTTGAATAATATCCTAACCAAACATACTATTACAAAAATAAAAATAATTTTCTAACAAGAAAAAAATTGTTGAATTTTGAGATAATATTTATTAGTTTAGTCAATAAAAAATAATTATTTATTGAGACTTTAAAAGTGTGTATTAACTGATAATGCATTATATTAATATTTGATATATTGATAGTATGTATTAATATTTTATACTAACAGACTTATTTACTAGTAAAATATATTTTTCTATTAGCATATAAAAGCTAATCCAATGTTAAATAGTTGATAAACGGTAATTATTTTTTGTAGTGTATATTTTTAACCAAGATTTTATTGTATCTCTTCATAAAAGTTATAGAAGTATTAATACAGAAATGTACCGGAGTTATATTTATATTTAAGCAAAATTAATTAAGGGGAGTGTTAGGGTAGTCCAACCCTTTTAAACTCAACTTGTGTAGTCAATATTAAATAATATTTTAATCATTTTCATATTATAGATGCTACTTTTATTTATTAAATAGTGTAATTATTTATGTTCATGTAATATAATCGATGATTCACCGGCCAATTATATCAGCGACATAATTTAGTATTAATCTCTAAGTCAGTATTTGATATGAGTTTATAAGTATAACTCCTGTTAAACTAAAATATAAATATCAAATTCAAATTGTTTATTATGAATTTATTTAATGTCATTTTTAGTAATTAATTTATACAAAATGCATAAATTTTCAATGCTAAAATAAAAATTTTCAAAAACTAACATACAATATATATTTTTCATCTCTAAATATTGTTTCAAGTTTTATGTTTATTTTGTAATTTTTTTTTTTCAAAACTCATTACATTTGTCCCCACCACAGGGGCATATAGTTTGGTGAGTGTTAGCTATACAAATCAGTCAAGCATAAATGGTTTGTCGCTTATTATCATTTGATAGAGTACACGCTTTAGCCATGTGCTTCACTTTCATGGATTTTGAATGGAAGAGTCTATTGTTTAATATTTTGTCCCCTTTTTATGGAAAGTTTAGATCTTATTAATAAAGACAACAGTAGTTAACAAAAAAAAAATCATTTTTGTTAAATATTCTCTAAACAAATGAGTTCAAGAAATTAAATATTCACAACATACCAATTTTTTTCTCACTCTACTTTTGTATTTCGGTTATAATTTTTTTAGTTATTTCATATTTTTAATTTTATCAACAGATATCTGTTATTTTTTTATATAAATAATGAAAATAACAAAAAAAAATTTATCAACAAATATATATATATATATATTTGAGAGAGGAAATACATATCTTGTAATTAAGAAAGACCTTCTTCTATAAAAATTATAAAAATAAATCGGAATTGTATAGTTATATGTGGATAATTAAAATTAATTTATATGATCATTTAAAGACATAATATAATTTTTTAAAAGAAACTCATATAACTTTTACATTTTAATTCACACTATTTATAGTAAATTTAATAGTTCAAATTTATTTTTATCATTCTTAACTTTCTTATATAATATGCCATTCTCTCTCACAAACATATATATATATATATATATATATATATATATATATATATATGTATATATAAACTTCGAATAAAATGTTTTTAAAAAAAACTAATGCATGGTAGCTCAATAATAAAGGAAGTGATCCAACTGTGTTCTTATATATTTTCTCAATTATTTGACTATCTGGCAGTGGAGGCACTGAATGAATTTTTAGGATTTATGATTTAGAAATATGCATCAACCAGCGTCTCTTTGCTTCAGAAACAGTCTCTTCAAAGCATGTAATGTGGGGTATGCCATGCCAATATGTTCCCACATAACAGACAGCAAAAGTGACTTGCCCTACTAACATTCCTAATCTGCTTTTCATTTTGGGCTTTCACAGATTTGGGCCGTTTAGTCACATACCATCTCTATCTGTACACTCTCTTCAAACTAAAATCATTTATTAATTTCTTCAATTTCTTTCAATTACTTTACTGGAGTCCATAATATTGATCCCAAAGAATTAATATTGCTACATAATCAAACTGATAGGTGTACATGGATGTTAAGATGGATGAGATGGAATGATAAGAGAAAATGAGAAGATTAATAATGAGAGGACAAAATTATTATAGGGTTGAACAAAAATTATCTAACAAATAAGGTAAAATCATGCTGTTTGATAAATTAAAGGAATTAGGTAGGGGATGGATTGGATTGGATTGGATTGTTTATGTATTTTGAGAAAGAAATTAGTGTGCTGAATTAGGTAAAGGATCCTCTGATTTGAATAAATCTATATAATTGTCTCATCTCTTTTTATTGAGCCTCATGAATGAGGTAGGTTTTTTTTTTAATATAAAAATATTCAACACATAGAATTTTATTTTAACATATTTTTTGTGCTCCCTATAAAGCATTATTTATAAAGTCATTTGGTTTCCTTAATTACAAAATAATATTTGACTATTATAATTTGGAAAATTTTGTATGCATGATAGGATTTTTCATATTTCTTTAGTTATCATATGCTTAGAGATGTGAACGATGCCGATGAAAAATACATAAGCTTCATAAACCATTTACAAACCAAAATATGATACAAATATTCAAAGTTTACACCAATAGAAGTTTAGGCTAGCTAACATAGAATATGCATAAATATATTTTTTTATTAAATTAGGAAAAATTTAAAACAATTTTTCAAAGAATATGAAGAACATTATTAAATTGAGATGGCTATTTTCTACATGATAGATTACTTCATTTGTCTAATATATTATTCAACATGTGTTCTGCCCATTCAATTGAAGAATACACTTCGAAAACATATGGCCAACCTCTATAGGATACATGATATGATGTTGTGCTTGTAAGAATTGAAACATGCAAGACGCTATATTTTTTAGTTTTCATATAATGGCTGAAAAAAAATAAAAAGGACAAAGTTAAAAACAAAGGAAGTTGGGACCATCAAATGACAACGTGCATTATGTTAAAAAAATAGTTTACAATATTTTTAATTATTTTGTATTATTTTCAAATGTTATATATTTAAATATTATAATTAATAAGTTAATATATTAAAATATTTTAAAAAATACAGTAAAAATTATTTTTTAAAATGATTTTTTCTAAACATACTTTAAAAAGTATTATATAGTTATTATTTTTAAACCAATTTTATTTAAAATTTCTGTAAAATATTAATTTTTAAAACATTTTTTTAAAAGAGCTATAAACAGTATGTTAATTATAATATATTTTATAACACTAAAATATATAAATGATGTAAAATGTTATCATTTAAAGCATTTTTTTATAGAAACGTTGAAACTGATCATATAATTTACATATTTTTTTATGCTGTAAAATATTTTTTTAATTATTTTATTTTCAGAATTTCTTCATTATTTATTAATGTTATAGTGAGAAATAACTATTAACATTATTACTAAATCAAGATGTTTTATATTTAAAAAAATTATAAACTAATCATTTTTAATAATTTTTTAAACCTATGTAATTTTATAGTTTATAATATATTTAAAATATCTCAAGTCAAATGAAATAATATAATATGATAATTTGTTAAATATAAATAATTTAAATAAAATATTTTATTATATATTAACATATTTTTTTTAATTTTATCTAACTAAAAATGAAAGTATGTTGTGAATCTATAACATAAAATATAATTATATTAAAATAAAAAATATTAGTTTTTTAATTAAATTAATAATTATAGTAAATATTAGATTTAATTTAAAATTATATATTTTTATTAGAGATTATATTCTAATTTTTTAAAATTATTTTTTTCATAAATCTCATAATATAATAATCACAATTTACGTTGTTTATTTAATAAGTGAACTATTAAAGTAAAGATAAAAATTTGTTAAATTAATAATGTTATTCTAAACAATAATATAAAGTTTTATAAATATTTTTATAGTGATCCAACTAATTGCATTCGATTTAAGTTTTGATATCTTAACATCTTCACAGTTTGATAAATTTGAAAAATTTAAAAATAATTAATAAATAAAATATAGACAAATGTTTATGATTACATAGATTTATTAAAAAAATAATGTTTTTACTATTTAAACATGTTCTTTATATATGATCAACTTCTTGAATTTTCTTATATAAAATCTAAATAATATATCATTTCAATTTTAACATTGTAACAATTAACACCCAACATTTCCTACGAAAAGAATGCTCATATAGTAACTCCTAAATAAATCACATTCATTTAAATTTATTTTAAAAGATATTTTATGGAAATAATTTATCATCCTACATTTTATGGAACCAAAAATAACTTATCATTTTCTTGAAACATGTTAAGAACATTAACTATATATTAGGAAGAATTGTTAGCTAATGAACATGTTAAATGAGTGGATAAGAATGAAAATCTCCTCATCTTTTGAGTTAGGAGAAACAACTTAAAATATAACAGCAATTGATTAAGATTAAAAGATATGAATGACATACAAATAATATATCATAAAACACCTAATGTATGTGCAAATAACAGATGCACCTATTTGTTGATGACAAAGAAGCTCATTGATTTGTTGTCAACCAAGGTAATCATAAACAATCTACCAGATATACTTTCTTCCATGTCTATGCTAAGTTGATGCTCAATATATATCTTACTTTGCGCATGTATTTTAAGATAAATAAAAAATAGTATTTGAGTGCAAACCATTGTAGAAGGGGGCTCCTAAATCACATCTTTATCTTTTTTTCTTATTCAATGTCGTTGTTGACTCCTTTGTATGACTTGAAACTTTATCTTTTTTTCCTTTGGATTGTGTAGGAGTCTGAGATGAAAACTATTTCATAAATGAAAATCTATAATTTTGAAAAATTCCATATATTCAAGTATCAAAATCAAATGAAGAAGTTATTATGTTCAAGAAGGAAAAGGAGAATATTACTTAAATAGGTAAGTAGTATATATACAATAGTATCTAAACTAATGAGATTTATTGGTCAAGCTACATATGCACCTATTGCTCCTCTAATATATGTGATTTCTTCATAATTATCCAATATTGGAAAAGGTGCATGAGGCTCATAAACAACCTCAATTAAACCTCTCACATGATTGACAAGAAGTGACTTGTTATGTATTGTAGTTCTAGGTATGTTATGCATTTTTTCTTTTCCACCCACACAATGTGTTGGGTTAATAAGTAAACATGACATGAAGAGATTCCCAAAGTTAAAAAAATATATGTATTAAAACTTTTAAATATGAATTAATAATAATTACAATTTTCTTGTGATACATATATCTTAGGAAGGTTATAAGATACAAGTGTACAATTATCTCTTATGTTTGGACAAGCCACATCTAGTTGTTTATTTGTTTCCTTTCTTTCTTGTATCTTATTATCCATGTCAAATATTTTTCCTAAGAGGTGTTATGTCATGAATTTTATGTTAGCCACTTTATTTGCCTTATCATTTATTCTTAAGCACTTTTTCTCTGAAAAATAATGTTGTGACATGCCAAATCCTACACTGCTAACAAGATTGGTTTAGATTTGTAAATTCTAACATGATTATGATGATTTGATTGAGATTTTTATTGGATATTTTTCTTTTACTTCTGCACTTAATGGTTAAGCGCTACTGTTGTGAGTTTTTTCTTTGTGTGGTTAAGCATTATTATTGTTTGGTTTTTACCTTTTGTTGATATTTAAGTGGTTAAGCAGTTTTCTTTCACTTTTTTCCTTAGTGAGTTAAGCATTAATGATGTGAACTTCTGCTTTGGATTGTTAATCAATGTTATTGGTAGTTTGTTGCCTTATATGGTGGTTAAAAATTCATGATTATTTTTCTTTATTTCTATCTAGTGGTTAAGCATCAATTATAGTTTTTGCTTCAATGACTAAACTTTTTTTATATTTCAAAAATTTCATGTAGTTTTGTTTTGGTGTGTTTTTCATCCTAAGATGGAAATGTTGTAAACCCCGTCTATCTTGCAGGGAATATTAGAGATAAATTTAGTTAAAAAATTAGTTACAATAGTTAAAAATTTTGTTAGTATTATTAACTATATATGTCATACATTAATCTCTTATCATTTATTTTTAATATAGATTTTATTTTACTTTCATTATTTTATTCTCTTCTTTGAACTATGTTTACTAATATTAAACTTCTTCAAGTATAAGGTTTATAAGTATTATACAATTAAAATTAAATATCTAAATTAGCTATTACTTTTATTATCAATAAAATAAAAAATAAAAAAAATACGTGAAGTTTAAATTTTAACTTCAATTTAAGTTAAAATAAAAAATAAAATATTTGAAGATTGAAGATTTTAAAACTTCAACAAATAAATGTAAGCTATATTAGAAAGATAATAAAATTAGATTTCAACAATAAAAAAATCATGATCCTTATAAAAACCATATAAAGTGCATTAAAAATAAAAAAATAATATAATTAACTAATAATCTTTAAAGAAACCGCATAAAGTGAATTGTAAATAAAAAAAAACTTGTACAACTAACTTTGAAAATAAAAAAAATTAATTTATGATAAAAGAATCAAATTAAATACCTATTATTTAAATATAGTACTTTGAATGTAAAAACTCACATCTTATAAAAAATTATTCTAAGAATAATTACTATAATCTATTTTAATAATAAAAATTTAGGATATTAATAAAAACTACAGACCAGATCAATAAAGCTTTACGAGCTTTAATAATAATGTCCATCCTAATGGACAATAGAAGATCTAATATAAAATAATATGTTATAAACATAGTTTTGAAAATCAACCTAGACGAGTTGATATAGGAAACTTTTCAAACTAATTAAAACATAAAATCATTTTAACCAAATTAGTAAAATTGATAAAAAAAAATCGATAAACTAATAGTAAATCAACAGACTAGATAACAATTTAACTATATATAAAATAATATTATTTTGATATTTTTTAAATAAAAAATAAAATTATTATGTTTTATTTAAATTTTTATGTAGAATTTAAATTTTAAAAAATTTAAAATATATGTAATTTTTTATTTTTTAATCATGTAAAATTATGATATTAATCTATTTTATTATTATATAAATTTTATATAATATATTATAAATATTTTAAAAAACAATATTTAATTAATATTAGTTCGACGATGGTTTAATCACAATTAAAACATTAAATCTTAAATTAGTGTTTTGACTGGTTGAATGATCAATCTAATTTGAAAAATCTTGATTAGAAAGAATGAATTTTTTATGTTAAACTTAAGTGAAACCCACTCTTTATTTTCTATGATCATGTATGACATTTGGTTATTTTCTATTTTTCTACCCTTTAATCTAATTGATTGTACTCCTATTTATAAATTTATTAGTATTTCCTAAATTTGTTTGAATTGATATAATATCATAAAAATAAAATTTTTGTGATAAACTTAATTTGTTTATTTTTATCATAACTTGATGTAATAGTAAACATATATTAGTCATCTTTTAACTATATTTTTATAAAATAAATTGATTAAATATTAGCA
Source organism: Canavalia gladiata (assembly GCA_037954105.1). Classification (NCBI taxonomy): domain Eukaryota; kingdom Viridiplantae; phylum Streptophyta; class Magnoliopsida; order Fabales; family Fabaceae; genus Canavalia; species Canavalia gladiata. Next base: position 39,122,944 of record CM075667.1, on the reverse strand, counting down.
TTAACATCATAGTATTGAAGATTCTAGATTATCACTGTCCATCAAATTAAAATTTATTTAAAAGAAGTATTTTAAAAAATATATATTGATATTTTTTTAAGTAAAAAAGAAAAATAATATTAAAGATATAACTGTAGTTAATAAATATTTTAAACTTATCTAAAGAATGTTTTATAGTAGTTAATAAATATTTTGAACTTATCTAAAGAATGTTTTAGGCTTTCTTCTAAATACATTTGTATGATTAAATTTGTATTATAATATATTTTTATAATGGTTATGTTGTAATTGTTATTATGATTCTGTTATGTTTTGAAAAAAGTTATTTGAAAATAATTTATCATATTTTTGAGCAATATACGTTTTAGTTACTTAACTATTTGTTAAAATTTTTCTTTTGTTTTGAATGATTAATGTTTTCATCTTAATGTTTTGGTATTAGAAAAAGATTATTGAAAATAAAATAGTATGAATTTTGGCCAAGTGTGATCCAAGAAATCACATAAATTTTAAAATTATTTAATTTAGATAAATTGTTTATCAATAACCTCTTATAATTTATTAAATTATATATTATAGATTTTAATTGGTTAAAGTGTTAATTAAACAAAATGTAAATTATATCATCATTAATGTAAATATAATTTAACTTTAGGATTAAGTTAAATTTTGTCTAGATTAATTAAAATGATTTCATTGAAATTGAAATAAATTTATGGTAATGAAAACAAATTTAGTATAATTTGATCATAAGTGACACTTAATAAGAAGAATTAGTAATTTTAAAATATAAAAATAATAAGTAAAAAGTTAAGAAAATCTTATGATTTGATCGTAAGTGCACTTAATAATAAGAATTAATAACTTTAAAATATGAAAATAATAACTAAAAAGTATTCTAAAGTAAAAGGTTCATATAGTTACTTAACCTTAAAATTTAATTAATCTATTTCTTAAATTAGGTTGAAATGTAAAAATTATTATATATAATTAATATAAATAATTAACATTAGGATCTAACAAATTGTAAGGTTTTTAAGAAAATTAATTAAAGAATTCATAATTATTAATATGATTTTAGTAAAATAAAAATCTAAAATTTAACCACATAGAACTAATAAAATTTAACTATACTACTCAAGAATCACTTAAAATAGTTAATAAAAATATATGAACTTAAAGTATCAATGTGAATACATCTCAAACTAAAATAAATAAAAATTCAAAGCAATTTTCTTGATTTTAATGAAGTGAGAATTTAGGATTTAAATTCATATAATTTATAGAATTCAATCATATTATTATTAAATTTCTTAAAATAAGTTAATAAGAATGTATGAAATCATTATACAAGACTTAGATATATTAATGTATTATTAGGAATAGATTTCAATTGAGTAAGGTATCTTAAAATGATTAAGTTAATTAAAATATTAAGATTAAATAATAATATGTTATACATTAATAAGTTTTGAATATAGTTTTTAACAAGTCTCTTGTAAAATTTTTAAATTACAAATATTTTATACCAAAATGTTTTATGAGTTGAGAAGATTTAAAAGAAAGTTTTTTATCATGAAATGTCACATAAATTAAAAATATTATAAATAAAACATTTTATTGTAAAGTATTTTATAAATTAAATAGACATAGATTGTCTAAAATTTTGTAATAAACAATAAAGATCAAAATGTTTGTATCATTTGATAAAGTAGCTTGAGTCCAAAAAGGTCTCCAATAAAAAAATAATTTATTTCTTCAATGCTCCTACTAAGAAAAAAGAGAAAACATTCCCTCACAAAATCAAGAGAAAAAATGATTGGTGCAACAGACTAGCAAAAACTTTTTTAGTATAAAAAATATGTATGAATGTCTTGTGTAACATCCTTAAATTTTGGTCTTTATAGATTTTTAGTTTAGTTTATATAGTTAGAATTATTTGTCTTTTTTTAGCGACAAACCAGAAATTTTAAAAAATTAATAGAGGTACTTTGTACCAATTTTATTAGTATATTTTTATAAAATTTTATATAAATTTTAAGCCTAGAAAAGAAAATTTTCAAAAACCACCTATTTGGTAATTTCATGTAGTACGAAAGAAATGTGAAATTTTTATAAATAAAAGGATAGAAAATTGAAAGTAACTTTTTTTCATAAAATTATTTATATTAATCTTTAGAAATTTTATATAAATTTTTTTAGAAAGTAATATTTCAAAAATGGTCCATTCGGAATTAATTAGGGCTTATAAATGTTGAAGAAGATTTTATAGAAAATGAGATAGAAACATTCTGAAAAATTTATTATAGCATAGAAATAATTTTATGTTAATTAAAATATTTTTTCTAGAATTTATCTCATAGTGTTCCAATTTTTTCAAAAATAAAGATCTTAATTGGATTCAAAATGTATGTAGATTTTGCTTTCTTTTCCAGATAAATTTTTATAAAAATTACCCATCCTAAATAATTTCATAATACTTTTAAAATGATTCAAAACTTTATATTTTATCAAATACACGAATTTGATTGAACTGAACTCAAATAACTTAAAATAATAATAAAAATAATATAAAATATATAATTATATATAAAAGGAGGTCGTCTTCTTCACTCAGCAAAGGAAGAAAATCGCAGAAAACCACCGCCCTTCATTCTCAAAACTACAACTTCAAATTACTTTCAATCCGTCTGATCATTTTCAAATTCAACTTAGGATTTACTTTATAAACTGGTAAGAGTATTTAGACACAAATTTTTCTTAAAAGTTTTCATATTTTTTCTCCTTCTCTCTTGTTGGACCAAAGCTTTTATGTAGGGGATAAAAATTAAATGTTTTTTCAATTATTAACTCTAATTGGTTTAATACTAACCTATGTTAGTAATTTTTACTATGGATTGTTTAGGAAGCATGCTTGGAAGTGAAATTTTTGGATTTCTTCCTCTCCGCACCTCAAGGGTACCTCGACTAAAATTGGTCCAAATTTTAGGAAAATGTACCGTGGGGTGAAATTTAACTATTCCTTTTTATTTTAGCATTAAATTGTTAAATTAATTAGCAATCCTTAATAATAAGATGGTTAATTATGAGTTAGGAGAATTAAGTCAAATATAGGTATTTAGCCTGAAAAGTTAAACTTAAGCCAAAATTGGTTTATGAGAATAGTTTGACTATCCTTTAAATTGAGAAAAATTATAATTAATTTAAAAATAACTTTGTAAATATTAATTATATTTATATTTTATAGAACTATGCATAGTTAATATATTTAGCTCTAAGTGTTGTAATTAACTGAAAATTGCTTGTTGGGAGTAATTTGGAGTAACTTTGATATTTGGGAGTATATTAAATCTCGTCTATTGAGTTGTTGTAAAATTTTGATAATGTTGAATTATATAAAAATTATTTGTTATGATGAATTTGAAGTGAGATATTGTATGTCTTGCCTTATAAAGCTTATTTGGGTCATAGATGTTAGGATTAGAGATCCTTATGGAATTGACAATTTTTGAACAGAAATATTCCATATTGTATAGAATTGTTTTGAATGGTTCCTGTGTTGATATGATATCTTATAAGAAATAAAAAAGTTCTCAAGTACAAATAGAGGTTTGTCGAAATTTTTCTAAGAATCACTAAAGAAATTTGACTTGAAGGTCACAAAAGAAAGTGAGTTATGACTATGTGATGTATTAATTGAATGTATTGAATTTATTATAAACATGCATCATGCATATTAAATGTCATAAAACTGGAAAGTCACGACTGTTATGCCGAGAAATTGTAGGGGTCGATTGTTTAAGAGCTCAGAGGGTTAATGGCTGCATGTGATGACCTACAAGGGACATGGGGTAGCTTTTCAATGTCGAGGTCATCATGTATTACAAACTTGGCCACCTTGACTTTCTTTGAGAATTATCATGGTTAAAGAACCGATTTTCTGTTGATTTACCAAATAGGCATTAATCTTTGATCTAAGAAAAAATCCAATAGATTTGATGAATTGCAGTAAGAGACTGCATGGAAATTTGGGATCTTGATAACTTCCCAAGATATTGGACACGGGTCCACATTCACAACATGTTGAGTCTAAAATAGACTGAAGTATTTAAGGAGACTCAATAATAATTGCTATGAATTTGAGCTATCTGAGAACATGAAGGTCCATCATGTGCATTCATGTATGGCATAAACATTGCATTAACCTTGTATGCGTGAACTATTAAAATAGATCGCCGCTTTCTTCTGTTCTAGAGATGGAGATCCGGCTTCTCCGAGTGATTTGTTTAGATTTCGTACTCTTGGTGACATTAGAGTGAGCAATTACGTCGGATGGTTATAAATACTCTAACCTTAAATTCTACTATTTATGTACATGAATATTTAAGAATTCTCACTCCTTTTGTTTGTTTTGTTGCTGCCATTTAACTATATGTAGCAACTGCCCACATCGAGGAATATGACTCAATTGACATTCCACACCCAAATGAATCTGTGCGTTGATGAGTGAATAATTACTGAGAAGTAAAACAAGTTTTTTTTAAGAAACTAAATAATATGCTCTAGTAATGGCCTTTAGTGATCCATCAGGTTTCTAGGATTTTGCATCCCATTTTTTTTAAATACTGGAGAAGTATGTATATAAGTGATATGTTGAACATTCTCTTATGCATATATATATATATATATATATATATATATATATATATATATATATATATATATATATATATATATATATATATATATATATATTTGTGTGTTGGTTAGTGTTTTGTTATACTTGTAGGATGATTATACGATGAATAAGTATTAAAATAACAATCGTATATTTTTGTATTGATTATATGAAGAACTGCTTTATACGGTTAATAGCAAAGAGTATTACATTTTGAGTATTAAATGAAAAGATGTACAAGTTTAATATAATATAAAATAATTAAAGAGTTGCATGAAAATATAAATAAAAGTCTTAACACAATGATGAACAGACCAAACAACTAAATAATGTTCATAACCATCAATTATTTTGCTAACATTGTTATTTGACTATTCATATTTTAGATAGCCTAAATTCTACCTTTTAATATTCTTTTGGTGTATGTTAACTTGTAGAGGTTTGTTTAAGAATACTAAGTTTTTAAGTCTGAAAAAATTTGTGTAAAAATACTTGAAAGACACTTGAATATGCTAAACTTATGTAAAAAAAATTATTTTTAATAAAAATCTTGATTAAAAATCAAGAACTAAATGTAACCTTTAAATTTTCAAGATAGATCAATATAATATCTGATATTTACCTTCTTCCCTTAACTTTATTATCTTATCTAATGTTAAGTGATTTATTAAGATTTTATTTTATGATAACTTTATTATCTTATCTAATGTTAAGTGATTTATGGATTAAGTTTGTTTTATGATAAAAATAATTGTTTGCTAAATGGTTTTAATCAACATACCCCAAATGTCTACTTTGAGAAAAGGAAAAAAAATCAATTCAATCCTTCTTAAATTTTTCATCATCTTCTTTTTCAAAGCTTTTTCAATCCTTCTTTAACTTTTATATGATTTTTTAAATACAATTATCTTTAAAGGTTATATTTTAGCTATTTTTTTATATTTATTATTTCATTTCATATTATTAATAATATTTTTTTATTTTTTAATATATTTCTTTAGAATTTTTTACTATATTTATATTTGTTGTATTTTTATCTTGTTTCAAACAAATTCATAATAAGCCACTATGATTGATTCATTGATGAAGGGTTACGGATTAAAATAATTTTACACAAGGATTTTAAGTTCAAACCTGATCACTTTAAAAAAGAGTTGACCATCTTTCCACGAATTAAATATTAACATATTTTCAAAATAGTTTTAACTCAATTCTCAAGACTAAAAAAAAGATATTTTTTTTTATTTTTTATTTTAAAATATTTTTATTGTCAATTCTAATTTTATCTCATCCATTACTACTACCATAATCACCAAACTAGTACCATTATCATCATCATATCATCAAATTATCATCACTATTATTGTCATCACCATAAAAACAATAATAATATATTTTTTAAATTTTTTTAAAAAAATTGTATTATTTAAGGATGATTTAATTTTTTGTTAAATTTTTTATTTAAATTAATAATTTTTTATTTTTCTACTTTTTATGAATTCATAGTAAAAAGTAAGATATAATAAACTAACTCACTTTTATAATAATTTTTAAAAATTAAAACTAGATTTAATTTTAAAAAATTAAAAATCATCTCAAACAAGATTTAAAACTAAAAAAGATTTTTGTTTAAAAAATTTAAAATCTTAATTTAATACATTAATAAACCTAATAATAAAAGTTAAGAAATATAATTTAAAAATAATAAATTAAGATAAAAATTTGTAATAATCTAGCTAACTCTTTATAAATTGATAAAATTTAATTTTATATTGATGCTATGATTTGATAGTGATATATTGTAAAAAATTTTAGATATTAATTTTTAAATTAAAAATATAATTGATGTTACATAGCATTAACTACTAGTACATATGTATTATGTTTTAAGAAAAATTATGATAAAATATAAGAGTTGATTTACTATAAATATAAACTATCTTTCGAAATATAATTATAAACTTTAAAGTTATGTGTGTTAAATATTAGAATATTAATGATCTAAATAACTAATTTAGAATAAGATATGACTTTAATATATTTTATATTAAAACAATTTTTTTTTGAAAATTTTTTAAAACTTTTATATATATATACATATATATTATATAATTAGTTAAAAATTTTAAAAAATTATATAAAATTATGATAAACATAAAATTATCTCAAATAATATCTATCGTAATTACATATAATAAAGGAAAAGATAACTATTTGATTATAATTACCTTTTAATTATAACTTATTTAATTTTATTATTAACAACAATAAGTTTAAAGAGGACAAAATGTAGTCCAACTCACGATTTTTTTTCCATAAAAGACAGATAAAATATTTAATTTATTTTTTTAAAAAATAATTTATTTTTTTTTCTTATTAAAGACAAGAATAAAAAAAATAATTGGTTATTATTAAATATTAAATAATAAATTCTCTTATTTTTTAAGAAAATATATTTTTAATTTTTATATATTTTAACTAAATTTTAAGTTTATAAATTTTAATTTTTTTTAAAATAGTTCATATTACTACTTATCAATTACATAATTTATATTTAAACATTTTACTTTTAAATAATAACTATATATATCACATTATTATTAAATACGACAAAGATAATTTTTTTAATTTTTATAAATTTAAAATTCATATATTTTTAGAATACTAAAATTAATTTTTTACATTTAAAATAATTACAAATATATTTTGTAGATCTATTTGTTTCTATTTTAAAAATAGTTATATGGTTTTAAAATTAAAAAGTTAAAAGATATTTAATAAGTAAATTTCCATAAAATATTTAGAAAACTATTTTTTAATTTTTTTAAAAATTTATTCATACAACTAGTTTTTTAACTTTTTAAATTTGAAAAATAAAGAAAAAACACTTAATCGGCCTAAAATTTTTGAAATAAGAAATAATAGATGAAAATGCAGGCAATGGTCCTTGGTCCGCTCTTTTTCTGAATGCGCTTGAATGCTGCGTCTTGCACTGCGATTGCGAAGAGCGGCCACCCGAACCGTGGATGGGGTCCGGTTCGTTTCCGGTTCAGCTTCGAGTCCGAGCCTTTCGATATGGAGACGAAAGAAGGAGATGGGAAAAGAAAGTCTGATAGTGGCCAAAGAGCTTAAAAGGCTCCAATCCGATCCGGTTCGGCTCGACCGCTTCATCCGGTCCAGCGTTTCTCGGTTGCTTAAGTCCGACCTCGTCGCCGTCCTCGCTGAGTTCCAACGACAGAACCAAATCTTCCTCTCAATGAAGGTTCTTCTTTTTTCTTTTCTTATTAATCATCTTCGTTTTCCTTCTCCTTCTGTTTCTATCCATCACCAAAAGTACCCAAAAAAAATAATAAAAAATAAAAACCATGCCTTTACTTTCATAGGCGGCGGAAAAAACGCAGAAAGCATTGATTCAAAGAGCTAATAAAACATTCCGATAAGCCTGTCATTATTCTATGCAAGTGTCATGCGTGGGTTGATTCTTCTTTCTCTTTATTCCAAAATTCATCTGTGCAATTTGAATAAATTATACAATTTTGGGAAATCTGATTATATAGGTGTTTGCTTTGTTCAGTTTCATATTTTAAAAGCTGTTTTTTATGTTTGGTTTGAGGTTACTAATGGAATTTTGAGTTTAAGGGCGTAGATGCAAAATGAGTGGTACCTTCTTGGTTTAAGACTTTAAACTGTTAGAGTATAAAATCCAATTTTGCGCCTTCATCTAATAGTTTGAACTATTAGGAGAGTTGTGGTAATGTTTTTGGTACATGGTATTAAAGCACGCTTTGGCCTCCAATTCTCTGGTTGAGTTAATTTGCCACAGAGATTGAAGGTGGCCAATATGCTATGTATAATTAGTCTTGACGTGACTATGGTTTTTGGAATCACCACCTACCTCTATTCCCGCATTCAGATTGGGTGGATGAATGTACCCTTCTTTGGTGTACTGGTGGTGACAGGCTTTAGGGAACGTAGGGGCTTTCTTTGGTTGAAAGTTGTGGTGGTGTGACTCTGGAGGTTAACGTGTTAATATGGTGGTGCTCAAGCTGTTTAAGGGTTGGAATTTCCTTTTTACGGTTGGATGAGTCAAATGGATGCTTCTGTTTTTGTTAGTGCTATGTTGTGGGCTCATTGAGAATGAGGGTGAGGGAATGAAAATACCAATACCAAACTTGTTTCCTAATTTATGAAAAACTGAAACTAAAAATGATTTTATGACAACGAAAGTTGTATATGTTTCCTCAAACAAAATTAGGCCCCAATCTTTGTGCTTTCTGATCTGCTGTACTCAATCCACCGTACTACCATCACTACTAAACTATTGTAGTTCATAAATCGACCAAACATACATTTACAATAAAAGACTGCGACACACAATGTATTCTTTCTTTCTGAACTGAAGTATAATTGTAAAGGAGATAGTAAGTAAATGGGGTGAGTTTCTGATTGTTAAACTCCTGCAAGAGTTAATCCAAGAGTTTATGATAACCATAGTTTTTCTTTCAGAGCTACAAGATTACAGCAAACAAAGATAATATGCAATTGTGAACCTGCTGCAGCTAAAGATCTTGCTCAGTCTGCATTAGAGAATTTCTCTACTACTCTATTACCTTGATCTTGATAGAAAACCCCAACAAGAGACTTTAGAGTGAACAACCATTCGCATTGACATGAGCAGACCAACTACATTCACTAAGAAGGCAATATCTGGTCACATCACAATAAGATAATTGAATTTTCACACAACTCTCCGATGTCTTCCTACACATATTTGTTGTTATTATTCATTTTCGTATTTGGTATCATGAGGTTATCCCAACTTCTATTTTAAATAATGCATTATCTTTCAACAAATATAGCTCATACGTCCTCTAGGATAGGAAAATTTCCCTTTAATGCCTGACACTATGATCCCAAGAAACTCTTATAGCTCTCACAAGTCTTCTGATTGAACTAACAGTGCAAAAAATGATTTTGAGTGCCAATTCAATACCCAAACTTTCAATTGAGTTTTCACATGCACTCCTCCATCAATCAAATTGTATCAGTGCTTAAACTCCCCCAAGCCATACTTCAGGTAATTGTTTCAATCCATATAGAGATTTGTGAATCTTAACTCATGAGCAGCTTGGTTGCTCCAAGTATACCTCCTTTGATGGGTCATCATGAAAAAAGGTATTCAACTAAAGAAGGAGCCATCAATGAGTGGCCAATAGCAATGAATAGGCAAAACTAATGTGAGGTGGCCACTAGAGAGAAAGACTTGGAGTGGTCAACCTAATAAGTTCAACATACCCTTTAGTTACCAATCAAGTTTTCAAACTAGCCATAGAACCAGAAGAACTCATTTTTAGTCTCAAAGACCCATGTCAAACCCATAGGCTGTTTCTCAACAAGCAAACAAAAAGTATCACAAACGACTAATTTCAAAAGATAGGTGGACATGAGAGAATGACAAAGGGTGGAGCATAAATAGCAATGAGAAACTATGGTTGCTAAACACTTGAGTTATCTTAAAGTCTTAAGAGTTTATGATTCTAGCCCACGAAACAAATCAATTCACATGTAAACTCCTTTTGACGTGGATGTTGGGAATGGAGTGGTTCCAATCCCTTTCTAGCAAGTGCACTGTGTCGCCAAGTAATAGAGTATTAAATACTTGGAATGTCAAATCCACTAGGACAATCAAGTGTCGCAATTAACTTGATTGCAGGATAAGTTGGACGGAATCAAATGGAAAAATTCAAAAGAATTGAAATGATACAAAGAAATGAGAACAAGCCAAGTTTGCATGCACAAACAGAGATTCACTTGTAGGAGAATAGCTAGGATTTACGTAATATCGGGATGTTTCTTATTTGTATAATAATCAATATAATTTCATAAAAGCTAATAGGTGACAATTTCACTGAAATTGCTTCAAGCCTTTCTCAAGGTCAAGTAACGCTCCTATCTTAAGTTTACATACAATTTCAAAAAAGTTAATTGATGAAAAATTTGCTAAAATTGCTACAAGCCTTTCTCAAGGTCAAGTAACACTCCTATCTTAAGTTTATTTACATAATCTGTTAGTGCAAATCATTAGGTCACATGAGTCGCATTTGTCTATCTCTAGTTTTCGTTCAACCCATAATGTTATGTTACTTGTCTGGATTATGTTGGTTTTCTCAAACACCCTGTGATTTCCCAAAATTCTCAAATGGTGATCAAGCAAATAAGAATTGTAAAATTCAACAAACATATGATTAATGGGAAATGAAATGAAATTCACAAGCATCCATACAAACTCGAAAATATCCTACAATTAGAATCTATTACATCCTAGTAAATCAAATTAGCACATAGTTGTAGAAAAACAGATCTTGAATACAAAATTAGAACGAACAGAGGAAGACATCCATGGAAGTGAGGTAGCAAGGGGAGAAGATGAGTACAAGTTCGAGCAGGATCTCTTCCTAGCTATTGTCTACCAACTCTCAATCCCTAGCCTTTTAGGGTTGATGTCAAATGGCCATCCTCCTCGTTGTCCTTTGGAAAAGATCCTATGGTAGAGTTGCACTTCTAGCCTCCTGTGAGCCTCCATCGAAAATGATCAAGTGTCAAGGCTGCAGCCATGTTGGAAATGGATTCTCAAAAGTGCGGAGCCGAGCCTTTGACGGCAAACCAAGTCTGAGCAAAAAGCGAACCAAAGCCGAACTCATACTTCTGTCTTTGAGTCTTCTATTTATAAGAGTAAATTAGGTCAAGTGTCAAGATCCCACATGGCAGTTCTTTCTTTCTGGTGCTCTCTAGAGTCCACTCTGTGGTGGATCATAGCCATGCTGAGGCATGGCTCCCTAAATCCTTGACCCTCACATTCTGCTTCCCACTTTGTGGCGTGACTTCTAGTGACTGCCTTTGGGCTTGGCTGCTCTCTGCCTTCCACATTATGGCATGCTTGCAGTAGCTGGGGATTGACTTGAGTGTTCCTCTCTACCTCTCACGTTGTGGCATGAATGTGCCACGCCACAGCGTGACACTGAGAACCTGCCTTTGCAATACAGCATAAAACAGGGAAAAAATCAATGAAAGCTTCACTAAGTCTTAACAAATTGAAATATGGGAAAATTTCACTAAAGCTAAAGTAAAAGGCAAAGATACAAATAGCAAATCAATCCTAATCTACACTAAAAACTAATCAAAGACAATAACTCCTAAGGAGTTATAAGTTTTACCCTCAAATAGTCTTTTTTTATGTTAGACATTGATAGCTAACCCCCATATATTTAGTTAGAGTCTTGGAGGTATAATCAGCGTTGTGTTAGTTAGTTCATTAGTTTGGCTGAAACTGAGAAGAATTAAGGCAAATTGCTTATAAACAAGAGGAGAGATTGAGAGGGAGGGCATCTTGTTATTTGTGAGGAAATTTGAGCTCTTGCGCATTGGAAGGTTGCAGATCCTTAAAGTTCTGCAATGTTGTATCTTTATAGTTGGGATATAGTCCTATTTCTATTTTTTCTTGCTTTGCTCAAAGAATTCCAACCAGAATTCGATCTAGATCTACCAATTTGGGATCAAGATGAAGACTTGGAATCTAGGGAATCAAGAAATATATGTGAAGACGACAATTCTTGGGTGCAAAAAAACAAAACAAAAGATGAAGGTTTAGAGAGAACAAAACTAGTGGTTCGAGACAAGAAACAAATACAAGAAAGCTACCAAAATTGGGAGAAATCCAACAGAAGCAACCCAACAATATTCTGGACAACAAATCAGAAAACAGAAGCAAAATTGAACAGATTATAAAAAGGACTGAAAACGCTAAAATTTTATCTAACATTGCATTACTTTTACTACTGAATTCTTATTGTTGACTTCAATTTAGTAAATATTTGATCTCTTACTTTGGTATGCATTGGTTATTTAATGACAAACCCTTCATTTCTCAGTTGTATGATATAGTCCGCAAAGAAATATGGTACCGGCCAGACATGTTTTTTTACAGGGACATGCTGATGATGCTTGCACGAAACAGAAGGGTGGAAGAAGCAAAGAGGGTATGGGATGATTTGAAATTGGAGGGAGTTTTATTTGATCAGCATACATTTGGAGACATTATTAGAGCTTTTCTAGATAGCGGATTGTCCTCCGAGGCAATGGACATTTATGAAGAGATGAGGCAATCTCCTGAGCCCCCTCTTTCATTGCCATTTCGCGTGATATTAAAAGGGCTAATTCCATATCCAGAATTAAGGGAGAAAGTAAAGGATGACTTCTTAGAGATTTTCCCAGATATGATAATCTATGACCCGCCAGAGGACTTGTTTGAAGATCATGAGCAGCCCGAGGGTAGAGATGATAGGAATATTATTGCTTAGTTCCCTGGAACTCCTACACTATTTGCTGCACAATGCTCTAACTTTTTTTTCATCCTGTAGTTGTGATGTTTGCAGCATATTTTGTATGCTGAAGCAGCCTGATACCATGCAATGCTGAGACCTGGTTGCTGCTGCTGTAAATAATAACTACCTTCTGCTTCAAGTTTTTCCGACTTTAGAAGCTCAATTTTTCAATCATTGTACATGAGCCTGAACTGTGAATGAACGTTCATGATATACTAGATAACATAGGTGAGAAATGGATGCATGGGGTTCAATGAGGCAAAGCACACGAGACTCGGAATTTTGTTGGCATTCAGTGTTATTATTTCGGTTTGTCTTAGAACAATTGCACCAAAATCCCAACTCTACAAATCTACTACAACTAATGTTACTTTTACTTTGTATCATTCTGACTAATTGCTGATGAAAGTATTTTAGAAGATTTCTTAAATTTGAGTAACAGGTAGTTATCATTTTTCATACATAAATTACAGCAACTATATCGTGCCCAGTCATAAACCTTTTAGGAGGGTTTTCAGATTCTTTTTTTCATTAAACTACGTTATTAATTATAGTTAAATAAATCGTTAAGCATGACTGTCCACTTGTTCAAATCAATGCTAATTGCCAAGAGGTGATGGGAAGAGGCACAAGGAATCCGCTGTAGTACATGGTGATTTCAAACTGTTCAGAAAATAGCACATTCGTAAAGAGGAACAGGGAAGGAAAATTTCAATTCCAAACGGTTAGAAAACAGCACATTTGTACATGCTGACTTGAGCTCACGTTGAATAATTTCCATAACAGGAGATTTGATTTATTTGTTATAAACGCTTTAATCAATGTAATTAATACTGTAAGAATATAAATATATGCGTGTGGTATACTTTAGACACAATTATAGAAATAACAGGTGTGAGTAGTCTAGGAGACATTCATGCGCCTGAAACTGTGAACAGCACTGCATGAACAGTACCACACTACCCCGTAGTCTGGACGCTCCACCACTACTGCTTTCCCTAGTGTGCCACCACGACCAGAAGCAGAACTCGCCAACCAGCTACCCACCATGTTTCTCTAATATAATTTTTTCAATATACTCTATTGTTAGGTCAAATCACATGTAAATCTTACTAAACTATGCATGTCTTGCTCTATTTAATAAGTTTTACTCACTGTTTAAGTAGTTTCTGATGAATTTCATCTAATCATAAAAAATGTAGGAACTAAGTGTTGACCAAAAAACAGTAGGAACCAAGTGGTGGAATATTTTAGAACAGTTGCAAGAAGCAATGCTACACTCTTGACCACGTGCATCCTCGATACGATTGCAAATTCAAAATGTTGAAAACAAAAAATGAAATAACGAGAAAGATATAAACTAGTAACAAACAAGAATAAGTTTTCTAGGATCTTCTTTTTCTTCCCTCCTTTTCGGTGAATTGCTCTGATAGATATTAATATACAAAGATTGCTACAAGGAAGCATCATGACCAAAACAGGGTAAAAAGACAATAACTGACTTCCAAGATATGAACATATGCCTAGGGCTAAAAAATGGTGTTCACATAACCAAAAAGAAGAGCCCATCAAATTAATTACATTGTCAAAATTATCACAGCGAGCACGGTACCTTCTGAATATCACATCAAGACTCAATCACCTAATAAGCAAAGCGGCTGTCTCATGCTAAGCTCCAGTTTAAGTGCTGGAAATTGCTCCAAATCATAGGACGCACTTAAAATTTTCTGCAGGCAGTTTTGGACAATTGAAAGTTAATTTATTGTTATAATTCAAAAAGAACTAACATTATCACTAGATCTATTAAAATTGCATAGACTAGTTCAGCAGGTAAACTTTCTTATAATGAGTGGTGGGACTTGGAATCAAATCCTACATCAAAGGAGAGGAAAAAAACAAAATTACATAGACCTTGAAAAGTTTACTGACCTGGTTAATATACAATTTCCTAAACTCTACCTTAAACAGCAGCTACAAATATCGGTAGAAACCACAAATAGCACAAAGTATTTTTATTCACAATATGTAATGTGCTATTCCAAATTAAGCACCATTAATTATTATGATTGGGAGATCTAGTAATCCAAGTCAATTTAGGCCAGTTAACACTTCTAGTATTATTATAGAATAGACTATGATAATATGCATATATAAACGGCTGTACAATGAATGAACAATATTCATAACTCTCAATTATTTGTGACACATCATTCTATCAAGTTCGCTGCAGTCTACGTTTGTCTTCCTACTTGATTTGTCAAACATTTAGACTTTCTACACTGTACACAGTTCTGTGCACTGGTAGTGGCAGCTTCAATTACCGTATTCAGCATAGTGAGTGAAGTTATCTAGTGAGTAAAACATGCAAAAAGCCAAAACTGACAACCATGTATTCAAGTGGTTTACTGTGTTTCAGTTGCTTTAACAGTCCAGAAGGGACTGGATAATACTTTCCAGTTTCTACAAACTGACATGCTCTACCTCACGAAAGATCCCCCATCCCTAAACTATGGTAAATAGCATATAATTGAATGTTAATTGGTAGCCTGTGCAATGTAGAGTTTTATTTAAAATTTGCGATATTTATGTGATAAATCATATATACATACAGATACACACATACACTTGATAATTTAATAACTCAAATTAATATTAAATAATCTTTATTAAAAATATCACACTTTTTATACCTTAGGTGTTTGGGGCCAATAGCCTCAGGCCTTACATGCCTCAGGGTATACAAAAACGTCATGTGAGGTAATGTAGCATAGATAGCTGTTAATTTTTATTTTGGGGTCACTATTTTATTTTGGATACCATAAGGATCCGTAGTTCATATTGTTTTAGAAAGTACTGTAAGGTTGATAAATTTAAAAATATCAATACTAAAGAGATAAAATAAATAAAATTATAAAAAAATTATGTAAACTTAAATTTGAATTTAATGTATAGATATTATAAAATAATATTTAAAATAAAAATTTAATTTGAACAGACATTAGAAAATAATTGGTTTGAATTAGAATTATGAAGGCAGTGGTAGAAAGTTTAAACACAAATAAAATTAAGGAATTACACTCACTCCCTTGCACATGTATGTGGAAATCACATTCTGTAAAGGGAAGATCAAGAATAAGAAAAGTGCACGAATTGAGAGTGGAGTTCACTGACCACCGCACTCTTTGATGTGATAACTCTAATTTAATATATAGTGATAAACCATATACTGATAAACCCAACATGAGGATGTATAATATGAAGCGTTGGGATGATAACAGGGAAATAAATCCCGCAAGTAATCTAGAGGCAAAGGTAAGAGAATGAGCTGATTGGGATTAGCTGGAGTCAAGTGTTAAATGATAGTTGGGAGTAAAACTTCTCTCCATTTTTTATCTCCTGTCACTATAGCTAATGACTTCCAAACACAACCTCGATGTATAGGTATTATCCCATTCTTCCCTCTATCTCCATTGACAATGTCCTTTATGTTTCCTAGTTCCCCTTTCAATTTATTATCTTGTCTCACTTGCACCCTAGATTGTGTTGTTTCCTTTACCAAAGATTTTGTTATTCAGCATGCTGGATTTCAGGTTAGATGATTGGCTTCGGATGTGAGTTCCAGGGTCTCTACAAGCTTCGGAATTCCTCTCATATTGGTTTTGCAATGGAAATGTTTCTGCATCCCACCAGAGACCCATCTTTTGACCCGCTTAAAATTGACTCGGTTTATAAAAAATATCCTAATCTGCAACAACCCCCATTCGACATTCACTTTGTGACTGCATATCTCTTTCCATAACATCTCTCTCAATCTGCATCTTGGTCTCTTATCTCTCTCTACCTCTCTGTGGTGCATGCTCTCTCAATATCTCTGACCTGCAATTTGATTTGTTCTAGACTGAATGGCTTCTACATCGATGCTAGTGCAAGTGCTGGTACTCGATTAGTATTTGGTGTTTACGTTATATGTCTGTTATTGTCAAGACTCAAGAACTTAGCTTTTGGTACTTTCTTTTGTTTAAGTTGTTATTTATGACTGCGAGTTGTTAACGATCTTATCATCTATGAACTTATGTTTAATTAAGTGTTTGTGATGATTTAAATGCTTATTTATGCTAGTTTACATGCATACATATGAATTTTATATGCATATATAGAAAAATATGTTATTTGTAGAATCTTAAGTTCCATATCTATGATCCTACATTTTACAATCTTAAACCCCCCTCCCAACCCTAATTAAAATCTCAATTTGGTCTACCTTTAAAATCAAAATGGATCTTAATTGCAAATAATGAATGTAGTCAGCAAATGCCATTTAAAAAATGAGAAGTGTCAACACAATTAGAACACTGTAGGAAAAAAGTAGTTCGGATGTTCAGTATCCCCCACTAGTCATTTTGGGAGGGTTCAAGCTGGCGTTAAATAATCAAAAACGTAATACATCATAAATCAGAAGTCAAAATGTAAGCACAATGAAGCCAAGGGAAATTTGTGTTATATTTAGCACATGTTTGGTATAGAATTTTTAGGGGAAATAATAGCTTTTATTTTCTAAAGCTCTATCAATTAGTTGACAAAAATAATTGACTATTTCTTAAAAATAAGCTAAAAGATCAGTTATTAAAATTTAAAAAAAGAAATAAATCACCATAAAAACAGTTAATAGATAACTCAAATAAATTCAACAATTACCAGTGCAGCAACATGGGCGTCTTGTAAAATATTTCCATCAACTTCCAATCTGGCAATGGGAAACTCGGGAAGATGTCCAGATTGTTTCTTTCCAAGTAAGTCACCAGGTCCCCGCAATAAAAGGTCCATATTAGCAAGATAAAACCCATCTGATGATTGCTCTAGTACTTTCAAACGATTTAGGCTACTGACGGTTGATGCTACTAGTATACACTTTGATGGCCTTCTTCCACGTCCAACTCGTCCTCTTAGTTGGTGTAGTTGGGCAATTCCAAATCTCTCAGAATTCATCACAACCATCATAGAAGCATCAGGAACATCAACACCAATCTCAATTACTTGAGTAGCAAGTAGTATTTGTATTTCTCCAGCCCTAAATTTTCTTAGTGTTTCTTCTTTTTCATCAATTTTCATTTTTCCATGTAATAGGCCACAATTATACCCTTGAAATCGGTGTGATATAACTTCAAGATCTGCAGAAGCAGCACGGAGCTGGGGTAGCTGCTCAGAAAGTTCAATAATTGGATAGACAAGATAAGCTTTCCCCCCATCTTCCAACTCATCCAGCATCATCTGTCATAAAAACACCATTTACATCAATGTCTGGAAAAGAAATGAACAAGATAATCCATGTTCTAATCTTATCAACATGGAACACATCTGAGGCAGATTGAGAGATAATCAGTTGACAGAATAAATTTCTCAATACAATACAATACGATATCATTTAGTCATAACCAGTTTTTAAATGTTTCAAAAAGAAACTAAACATGTGCAAGCTAAAGCTTGATGTATGCTATTTTTTTTCATTTTCTCGACTTTTTCATATGAATGGTTCTAACATGAAATGTCTTTCTCCTCTTCACTAACACTAGGTGTTGTGCTTAGCAACATAACAGCAAAAGAAAAATTCATAGACTTTAAAAGGTTGAAAAAAGTGAGGGATCCAACAGCAAAAAATCTGATTGTGTGTGATCAAAATGATTGATCTTAATCTAAAAGGTAGATGTTACTAGCACATCATAAAGAGGCATATTGAAGACCATCATCTAGATTTGCCTAACTTATGAAACTATCAATTACTTTGAAAAAAAAAAGGCCAAATACTGCAGGAAAAAAGTGATAAAGGTATAAAGAAATACAGACTGTCACCTTGTAGACATCCTCAAATCCTTTGTCATTTCCTTCGATGGTAAATGTTTGAACAGGAATTCTTCCAGGAGGTAAGTCGGTTATCTGTGATGGGAGAAGTCAAAAAAGAAAGTGAACAATGAAGGTTCTGAGAAATTAAATCTGTGTATTTGTTGGAGGCAATCTGCCTCTATATATATACAGGATGTACAGTAGGGTTTCTCCCATAATTAAGGAGAATTGATGGTTACAATTAAGCTAATAAATCTCATCCTAATCAATAGAAAGCATTTGCGACACATGATTTTACACATTAAATTGTAAAAATTGGTACAAACAAACTGAAGTGAAACAATAAACACAATTTCTTTCACAAATTTTGTAAAGGTTCATCTCTGTTAATATTTTCTTTTGATAAGAGTCACAAAAGAAATACCAGGAAAGACAGAAAAACCTACAAGACAATCTAATATCACAATGTAAGGACATAAAATTTAAAGTATGACTGAGTATAGGAGTATTTCAAGCTCCACAATCTGCATGATATTACACAGAAACTCTGCTTAGAACCCTCTGCAGCTTCAAATGTTGGGATTAATATAAAAACCTCAAATCTAACCTTAAACACAATAGATGGGACCACAAAGATCTTCGACAAAAATTGAGATTGGATGAATGTTGATTATACATGTTGAGATTCCATATTTCTTAATTTCCTTATTTTTCTATTTCCAAATTACAATATTTCTTTGTATATTCCAATTGGACTGCCAGTCTATAATTAGATTAGGAAATTCCAAGCACTAGCATTAATAGATAATATAATCCCTGAAATATAGGACACTTGCAGTAACATAGGCATGCTGTTTACTATCCATTGCCTTCATAAAGATAAAGATTTTGAATATGTTAGGACTTCAAGAGTCAAATCTTGACCAACACTAGTATCTCTAGCACAGAGGATCACATTGATTATTTACTACAAATTCTCCTTCTGGGGACACCACCGGGATTGGTAGGATGACATGAAAATTTGCTATTAAAACAATAAAAATGTCTGGATGTGCAACAAGTCTTAAAAACAAATTTTCTTGACAAATGTTTCATGGTTTGGATTACATCAATATCTAGAAAGATATGCTCAAAAAGCTCTCTGCTCACATACAAGTTCTGAAAGTTACTAGAGATGCTCAACTTTAACATCAGAAAAACAAACTGCAAATTTCAAAGGAAGTCCACATGAGACTTGATGATGAGATGCTTGAAGACATTCCAGATTGGACTCGTTTGAGATCATAAAGATGTGCACATAAAAGTCAGTAAAGGAAAAGAGAAGAGAGTAATTGGAGAGTAATTGGGTTTTCTTTTCTTATCTTTTATTCAAGGGATAACAATGATTTAAATAGGCGAAGAGAGAATCAATTAGGGAGATCCTCTTACCTAAACAGATTACAAGATAATTTAAATAAGGAAAACTAGGAAAGTATTTAAATAAAGAAAACAAACAATATCAGGTCAGATTAATGGAAGATTCTGACCCGATTTTATTCTATCCTAAGTTTCCAAATATAAAAGATTTACACAATCTTAACAGTCAGCATTAAAAAGATGACTTTAGAAAGTTCCATAAAAAAGATTGAGTATTCAAGTTATCAAATTTTGAGTGTCACAACTAAACCCCCTTTCTTGTGACAGTTTACCG
This sequence comes from Canavalia gladiata, assembly GCA_037954105.1. Lineage (NCBI taxonomy): Eukaryota > Viridiplantae > Streptophyta > Magnoliopsida > Fabales > Fabaceae > Canavalia > Canavalia gladiata. Next base: position 39,102,357 of record CM075667.1, on the reverse strand, counting down.
CCTTCACTTACACTCTTAATAATTACATTCCATATACCCTATCTCACTTCCATTCAAGGGAAAGCCACGATCTTTCAGAGTTCATCTCTGCATTTCTAACTTCACATTTATTTCCTCTCTTGATTCTCTCACTTGAACTATGTCACCTGCAAAAAGCATATATTGTGACATAAGCTCTTGGATTTGCTCAATGAGCATGTCCAAGACCAAGGTGAAGAGAAAAGAACTCAGCTAACTCTTGCTGCAGTCCTATGGTTACAGGAATATTGACTGTGATCCAATTTTGTGTCTCACCATACTCATGGCTCCCTTCAACAATTTGATGATGTAAAATATAAATCATATGTTGAGAGCTTATCTCCAAAGCAAATGACAAATCAATTCACAAGTATATGCATTGAAAATTCAAACATATTCAAGCCGAAAGAGACACAGCTAGAGAGAGGGAGTGAGAATGTATAGCATCAAAATCATGGATAGGAAAAATTAAGTACCTGTGTCAATGACATGTCACCATATAAAGCAAGTGCAAGTGTCCTTGGGATAGGAGTAGCAGACATGGCAAGAATATGTGGAGCCATAAAAGCATCACTTTTTGAGGACTCATCTGTAGAAGCATCTTCCATGTTTGAGTTTGAAGATGCACAATATAACTAAAAGAGAAAAGTTAGGAGACAACAACAATAGCATTATTAAAATTTGCAGATAAAAAGAAAAGAGCATGAAGACATCAATTGATGGAATAAAAAATATAAACCATATGCAAGATACAATTTGTAATCGAGAGGAAGATATAATTTCCATGAAAACATAACATGATTGTTTGCAATAGTTACCTACATCCTCCTACACTTCTCTAATCTACCCAACTGAATAACTCTTCTGAAGCCTTGCAAATGATCATCAATCAGCATTTTCAAAGGAATTCAAAAGAACTAAATTTAAGTAATTATCCTGTTTAACTGACCACTTTATTTTGTTATGTCAGACCATGGTAAACATCTTTTTCACTACAAATCATCCATTGGAAAAGGAAACTACTAGCTCAAAATAATGGGGTTTGAACATCACTAAACTTTTAAGGAACACATAATAATGGGGTTTTGAACATCACTTAGTATGTTTAATTATACTTGATTACTTGTTTTTATGTCGAATAAGTATCACTATAACCTTATTCAAAATATTCTAATATCATTGATCTTTTGTCGTTTGAATTACTCTAATTATGTGCACAATCCATATTTGTATTAACTACAAAATTCTAGTTAAATACTACTAGTAAAACCAACATTTTTATATCACATATGAAACTTTAAACATAATATACACACATTACCTAGAAGCAGTTATTCCATCAGATTAAGTAACCAGAATCCTGCTTTGAAATACAGCCACATCAATATTTAGCACATGCAACTCCATACTAAATAGGTAGAGGGAATGGAACGATCTTGTTGTTATTGTATCCATTGGTTCCTTTTTGCATTGTTTAATATTGTACTTTGTATTATACCTTTTCTATCTGGTAAATTATTTCATTCCATTGTGATTTTGATACAGCACAAAGCCATACATTGATTCAAATGACTGCATCCTTCGTGTAGAATATAACCATATTTAAATACAGAACAAAGAGATGTGAACCACCTTACTGTTAAATCTTCCCCTTTGAATAACACCAAAGCGATGCTGCTCATCCACCACAGAAATACGTAAAGCCGAGAATTCCACACTTTCTGCTATCAAACTGTGGGTTCCTATGACCATTGAGATTTCTCCAGTCTGGATACCCTGCCATATCATAACAGGTAACAATAAGAATACCATGCAGGTTTAAGAAAAGAATAACTGGATTCACATCATTTAGACAATCTTTACATTTTAAACATAATAATAAAATGTATATGTATTAAAAGAAATACCTTACGAATCATCCGTGATTGTTTTAGAGGGGTTGAACCAGTGAGTAAAGCAACAGTTGGCTTGCACACAACCTCATCCAACTTGTCAAGCAACTTAAGCAAGTGTTCATAATGCTGGATTGCAAGCAACTCAGTTGGAACCATGAAGGCAGCCTAATCAAGAAAACCAAATATTAATATACATTAAATGTTAAAAAAATTTATAATGCATAAAGCCCCTAATGATTACAAACAAACCCTGCAATCACAAATCACAATTACCATATGCTATACATCCATGAATCTCATGAGAGATCAAAGGAATAAATAGACAAACAAAAGGGAAGCAAAAGAAAAAAAAAAGTGACCAACCTGATACCCAGAGCCAATAACCTCCATGCATGCAAGAAAAGCTACAACAGTTTTTCCACATCCAACATCACCCTAAAAGTATCACAAGATAACAAGAACATGTCATGCTTCCAGTCTATTGACTATCAATGAAAAATGCTTCAAGTAAGGAGCTTAAACCAGGAATCAATTAAAATTTACAAGAAAATGAGCTAACACTATGTAGAGTCTGCATTCCTAGTGTATTTAAGAAAAGAATGAGGATCAAATAAAGAGCTCAATCAGGCTGCCTAGTCATAACGATTTAATTTTCATGAAAAAAGGAAAGAACATAAGACGGGATGGCCCCACAGAAATTACATGAAAGGAAAATAAAAAGAGAATACATCAGCTCAAAAAGATAAACATAGCCTGTCCAACAGCAACAATAGTCTTATCTGACTAAGTGAGGTCAGCCAGATGAATCACACGACACCAGTGGGCTTCAGCACCAGTTCAGGTTAAAAGTGTTTCTAAAGATATCTCCAATCTGGTTTCAAAGAATTTCAAAATCTGGGATTCAAGATGAAGTCTTGGAATCTGGGGAACCAAGAAATATATGTGAAGACGACAATTCTTGGGTGCAAGAAAACAGAACAAATGATGAAGTTTTGGAGAGAACAGAAGCAGTGGTTCAAGGATAAGAAACAAATACAAGAAAGATACCAAAATTGCAAGAAACTAAGCAAAAGCAACCCAACAAAATTCCGGACAACACATTAGAAAAAACATGCAAAAATGAAGTTATTGAGATCAATAATCATAGTGGTAGAGATGACAAAGAGATAGGTCTTTCTTTTGGTTGCAAAGAGGAGGCAAAATTTGAGGGAAGCTTTCTGTTTGGCACAAGAGGAGAGCCAGGGATTAAACCGACAACAATAATGGAGGCTTTAGGCATGGGCAGTACAATCAACCCACCACAAAACAAAAATGAGGTGAAGGATCTTGATAATCATCAGTCGCAACCATGTGCAGTAGTGCAGTAGGTAAGGGAGCCATGGTATCACATTATAATTACAGACTTTGATCCTCCGTTTCATGGCCAAAAATACCACACAAAACAGAGCACTAAAGGAGGCACATAGGTATTCACATGTTTGTAATTGACCCAGGTGGAATTCGTATGAAGTTGAGGGTTGGTGACCATGTCACTGCTGAAATCCTGATCAAGAATGCATCAAGCCTTACCTATGTCCTTTTCTTTTTGGGATGTGTAAAACTGGTAAATGAAATACAAGCAAAATGAAGGTCCATTTAGTACAGCAACAACAAGAAAGCGAGAGGGGTACAATACTCTTGAGGAAATTATAGGGAGGAGGCAATATCCAAAAGGTGCCAATTTAATAGACATCGGATCATGGCATGTTTTGCTTCAGGGCAAAAATTATGCTACTATTGCATCTCAATCTCAGGGGAAAAGAGACAAGCAACTATTATGCTTTAGACAGTGGGATCTTGGTGGACTTATACAATCCTTTACCTTGAGGACAAGGTGAAAACTTCAGGGGGGGAGGGGGATATTGATAGGTGGTAACCTCATAGTTAGAGTCATAGATGTATAATGAATGCTTAGTTAATTAGTTAGTTGTTGATATGCCAGTTGGTGGGCTGAAACAGAGAGGAATTAAGATAGATTGCTTCTAAATAAGAGGAGAGATTGAGAGAGAGTAGTATCTCATTAATAGGTCAGAGGATTGGGGGCTTTCAGCATTGGGAGAGAATGAGATCTCTCAAATACCTGAACTGTACTGAAGTTTCTGTTAATACAGAGTCTTTCTTCAATATCTGAACCAGTTTCTAACAACCACCTCATCACAGGCTGATTTTTCGGCAAAGACTAATAGCTCCAGGTGGAAGAAGATTGATGTTCAATTTTGTAGCATCATCAAATCCACTACTCATCCCTCTAACCAGATTTTTTTCACATTCATGACATGAGAGCTGCAAATTCTTCATTTAATGGCCCATTTTGTTTGACATCCTCTCTGAAAAGTTCTTTAGCTATTTCTTCATGAAATTTTGTTCAGCATCCTTAGAGAGTGTTGGGTCAAGTATCCTAGGTACTTTGACCAATTAATGACCAATTTTGTTGGCTTCAATATAATTATAGAAGTCAATTTTTTTGGCAATGCATTGCTTATGCTACATTTTGGTACATAAGGTCAGGAGCATAATTCTAGATCTCAGAATGAGCAGCTTCTTTGTGATATAAGGCAAGGTGGTTAGATTCTACATGGCATAGAAGTTGTTGTCCTTTATGAGGGAGTTCACAAATAAATATGCTTGGGGATTGGGCATCTATGTTTTCATTGATGTTTTATTGTGCTCTTTTGGTTTTATTTTCTTTCTTAGGTGGACCTCTTATCATCCAATCTCTCTGTAATCTACTTTTTTCTTAACCATATTCTTTAATTCAGAAAAATAGGCTGGTTGCCAAATCATGAAGATCATCTTGAAAGATTGGAGTTTTAACTTCGGGGTTAATGTTAGAATCCTCACTTTGAAACTAGTTGAAAAATGTTTAATTGGTGTTTGCATGTTTGAGGAGCTTGTTTCATAACACCTGTTTCTAGTGTTACATTTTTATTGATAGGAAGCACATGAAACAACAAGCAATTAGAATAAGTGGAATAATGTATGATTAATATTATAGTATTGCAAATTTGCAACACCAAGAGGGGAAAAACAAAAATCCAAACCTGCAGAAGCCGATTCATTGGAACTGGTCTTTTGAGATCCCAAATAATCTCTGAAACGGCACGCAGTTGACTAGAAGTAAGAGTGTATGGAAGGACCTCAAAAACCTTCTTGGTGAGAGACGACCATTCTTCTGTACGGACAGCATTAGTTTCTAGTCTTCTATACTTATCTAGAAATCCATCCTTTTCTATTTGTGTACCAAGACCTTCAAGCATTTGGAATAAGCGTCCTAACTGACAAAGGACAGCAGAGACGAAGTGTTAGCTTAAATCAGAAAATGATTGAAGTTTCTAAAGAGAGAAATAAATTATTACAAAAAACACAATAGAGAGCAATAAATCATCGGTGAACAAGTCAAACAATTAGAGCACAATGCACATGCCCAGAATACAATTTGCCAGAAGTATAGACATTAGAGAAATCCTGAACATGTAAAGATAAAACTTATGCTTAAAAGCTTTCAACTTCATCTAAATTTAGATCAAACTTTCAATAGAATCATGTCTGAGTTTAACAACCACAAAAATGAGATAAACAGTAACCAAGGTACAATAACCAAAATATATTAAATAGCATTTGTTAACAAAGTGAAAGGAAACTATCCACACCACACACCACCGACAATGGTTGTTAAGCTAAGAGAAGATATAGAGAGGTAAAATGAATCAAACTTCTTCCATAAGTTAAAATCAGGTTATGTATTCAATTTTTGGAGAAGTTAAATGACACAGCTTCTGAAGATGTTAAGATGCATGAGTTGATTTTAACATATAAGAAAAGTTTGGTGTATTTTACTTCTTATTTTCTTCTCCTATAAGTATTTGTGGAGAAGTTCATCTAACTGGACCTTGGTAACTTTCAAATTGATAACCAAAATAAATGACTATATATATGAATTCATGTAACCAAACAGAGGCTTCATAATGGCAGCAATAAGGGGAAAATTTTAGAAGTATCAATAGATAATACTGCAAATAAAATCTGATATAAAAGCATAACCTCACCTGCAGGTAAAAAAACTCATCAAATATAAGTCTCTTGCGGGCCAAATCAGCTTCATCTATGTCCTTTGGTTTGTGGATTCCAAAATATGCCTATATTGTTAACATTGAAAACCTTGAAAAATCAGGGAAAACAAATGCAGAAATTGATGGAGTAAAGTTTCAGAGAAATAGGAATGAAACAGCATGTTTTTTCCTTAGTGGAAGAGATTATAGATATAGGCATTCCACAATCCTCTCCAACCAAAGACACCACAGAATAGCCTAAAGCGCAAAAACTAGTAAGAAGTTTAACACAATTAGTAGAGAATTTTATTAACAGACGTAGTTTACTTGAGACTTGAAAACTGAACAATGAAGGTTTTGAGAAATTAAATCTGTATCTTGTTTGGAGGCAATCTGCCTCTATATATATACAGGATGTACGGTAAGGTTTCTCCCATAATTAAGGAGAACTGATGGTTACAGTTAAGGTCATAGATCTCATCCTAATTAATAGCAGTTGACTAAACAAAATAAGGAAAGTAATCTACAATATACATGGAAATAATATATGCAAAAAATAATAAGAAAAATAATTACAGAAATCTTCATTAAAAACAGAGGAGATGTCATAATATCTCTCCAAATTGGAGAAGATCTTGCAACACTCCCCCTCGAGCTGGTGAATGAATGTCCTTCAGTCCCAGCTTGCCAATTAGCTCTTGAAATCTCTAAGTTGTCAGGCCTTTAGTAAGAACATTTGCAATTTGATCCTCTGATCAAATATATGGAAGATTAAGGATGTCATCTACTAACTTCTCTTTTACGAAAATGTCTATCAATCTCCACATGTTTTGTGCGATCATGCTGGACAGGATTGTGTGCACTGCTGATTGCTGACTTGTTATCGCAATACAAGTTCATTGATTTTGTTTTCTCAATTCCCAAATCATCTAGAATTATTTTTAACCACAATAACTAATAGATTCCCACATCCATTGCTCTATATTCTGTTTCTGCACTTGATCTTGCTACTACATCCTATTTCTTACTTCTCCATGTTACTAAGTTACCTCCAATGAAGGAGCAATATCCTATTGTAGAACGTTGATTAACTAAGGATCCACCATAGTTAGTGTCTGTATACCCTTTTAATGTTAGGTCCTTACGACATCTAAGTAAAATGTCTGCTCCTAGTGTCCCTTTCAAATATTGCAAAATTCTTTAGACTGCTTGCATTTGTTCCTGCCCTGGATCATGCATAAACTGACTAACAACACATACTGCATATGTTATATCTGGTCTATTGTGAGACAGATATATTAGTCTGCCAACCAATCTTTGGTATCTCTGTTTGTCTTCAATGGCATCTCCTTTTCTTTTACTCAATCAACGATCTCTCTCAATTGGGGTACTTGTTGGTCTGCTCCTCCAAGTTCCTGTATCTTTTAACACATCAAGAATATATTTTCGTTGTGACAGAAAAATCCCTTCCTTAGGGTAGGCAACTTCTATTCCCAAAAAGTACTCAAGTCTTCCTAAATCTTTCATTTCAAACTTACAAGCTAATTCAAATTTGAGTTTCTCTCTTTCAACCATGTCATTACCTGTAACTATTATAGCATCAACATACACCAAGAAAGCTATTAGCTCACCCTAAGAAGAATGCATAATGAAGAGTGTGTGATCTGCACTACTCTGACATATTTCATCCTCTTCATTGCCTTGGTAAATTTTTCAAACCATGCTCCTGATGACTGTTTTAGGCCATAAAAGGCTTTTTTTAAGTTTGCACACTTTGTCTTTACCAAAGGCTGTGCTGAGACCGGGAGGTGGCTCCATATACACCAATTCTTCTAAATCACTATGTAAGAATGCATTTTTACATCAAATTGATGTAAAGACCAGTTAAAGTGGACACCAAAGAGCTAATAGAACCTGAACAATATTCATTTTTGCAACAGGGGCAAATGTTTCAACATAATCTATCCCTTGTTTTTGAGTGTACCCTTTTGCCACCAACCTTGCCTTAAAATGTTCCAATATCCCATCTGCCTATATTTTACTGCAAAGACCCATCTACATCCAATGGGTACTATGCTTGAAGGTTTAGTAACAACATCCCATGTGTTATTTTCATTAGAGCCGTCATTTCCTCATTCATAGCTACCAACCAATTCCTGTCTTATAAGGCTTCTTGCACAGTCTTTGGGATATCTATGGTGCGTAAGGTTGACAAAAAAGCTCTGTAGTTGTTTGACATGTTGTGGTAAGATACATAGTTAGATATGGGGTGATGGGTGCAATTTCTTTTTCCTTTTCTAACAGCTATGGGTAAATTAAGATCTGAATTTTGTTCGCAGGATAAAGTTTCAGCATCATCAAGAGGGCTAGGTTTGGGTTCCATACCTGATGGTTCTTAAGAGTTTCAATGAGACTTGGATCCAATGATTGAACATGTTGATGGGTAGATCTAGACTTTCCCATCCTTGAGTACACTTTAAGTGGAGTTTTTATCTTTGAGACAGGTTCAATTGACTTTAAAACAAGTTATGTTTGTTGATCAGAAAGTGTAGGAATGGGCCCAAGTAGTTTGGATGGATTAGATGAAGAAGATGAAGGGAAAATAATCTAAGGAAGTTGAAGAGTGGGTGAAGATGATTGCAATGGGTTAGGATCATAATCTTGCTGTACTTGACAATGAGATGAGTAGTATGGAAGAGATTCCCAAAAGGTTACATCCATAGAGACATAGAACTTTCTAATTGGAGGATGGAAACATTTATATCCTTTTTGGACATTGGAATATCCTAAGAAAGGCAGAAGCGTTGTCCAGCATCACAGTACAACGTTTCTCTTTCCCTCGAACTAGTGCAGAAGTCTCATTTAGACTGGTTTAAGGGTCCCTTCCAGATTTGTCCCCTTCAACAATCCCACATACAACTTAAGTTGTCCTCTATACTCCTCTATTGATGCTATTTGTTTAAGACCCAACTCCTAATATGGGTTTTGCTCCATGGAAGGCTGAAATCTACTAAAATCCCACCATTGAAACCATGTCAAAGCTATACCCTCCATTACTACCATGGTTGCTTGTAATCTCTCTTGCTCCATCACACCCTTCAAATCAAAGTATCTCTCAACACAACTAATACATTCATACATGTCATCTCCTGAAAACATGAGAATTTCTAACTTCCTCCACCTATCCTCAATTGGTCCACTTATCAATCCCATTCTTTCTCTATCACTTCTTCGAGCTTCCTCCATGTTTCCTCTCTATCTTCATTATGTCTTTTCAAGAGATTCTTGTAACCCCTCTCCAAACCTTCTAATATTGCTTCCATCCTGGTGCGCACCATGAACAATCCCCAAGGTTCGAGAGCTTTGATACCGATTGTAAGAACCATATCAATGTAAGAGATAGATGATGACAAATAGTATATTTGTTGAATATACTCAGTAGGGAAAAGAAACATCCATAACTAAGGAAGAAGATGAGTGAGTATAGTGAATACAACCGGAATTCGACCTTTGGCTATTACATGTAACATATTCAATTATTCAGAACTACCTACACTAACAAACTTGGATACTCTATCGCTTTGGGCCTTAGTCCATTGGTTCCTTTTCCCCATTCTAACATAAATTTTCCTAATTGAGCCTTGCTACTTGTAGGGTCCTTGACAATTGTTAAGTTAATCTTTGAGAACCTTCCCAACCTATACAATTTCTTAATAGGACTTTAATTCTATCATAATTACTTAAAATAACTAAGGATTTGTTTGACTTATGGAATTGGAATTAGAATTGTAGTTTAGAAGAATTAAAATTGATTCAAAATCATAATTCCTACAATTGAGTTGTGCAAAGAAATTATAATTCAATGTTTAATTCCATTTCCACTTCAAAAATGATAATTGGAGTAAAAAGAACAAAGAACTTAATCCACAGGAGTGATAGTAACAATGGTGCAAGGGAGTGAGGTGGTAACAACATTGGCTGTGGTGGTGAGGGTGAGGGGATGGTAGCAACAGCCATGGCAACAATGTCTGATGGTGGTAGGGATGAACAAGTGGTGGTGGCAATGGAATGTAGGGCTGGTGGTAGCAACAATAGCTACTGACAAGGTGACAACCACAATGATGGGAACAGCAACAGCAATGATGAGGTAGGGACGGTGATGGCAGCAAGAGTGTAGAAAACAAGGAGAACAGTTGCATAATGTGAGAGGGAAATTATGAATTGTAATTTAGAGGGTAAGGGGTAAGAATTGGGAAATGTTAATTTTAATTATACTAGAATTTGATGAAATTAGACCATACAGTTCCAAGGTCCAAGTCTAATTGCAAGCCCCAATTCCATGCGATTTTTTGGCAACAAGCAAACATTAAGTGAAATCCATAGAAAAAAAAATATATTAAAATTATAATTAAACTATAACAAAAAAACATAACAACATAACAACTAAACACATCCACCAAGTCCAACCCGCCTCTCGCCCCCCCCCCCCTCTTTTGTTGTGCATTTTTTCTTCAAAAATCAAATTTGTTCCCTTAAATATAAAGAGAACACTTTCCTTGATTCACAACACAATCAAAGGAACATAGAAAGGAACACAAGGGAGTAGATAACTATTACAAACAAAGCAATATTGAACGAAAGAAGACAAATATATCAAAGATTGAAAATACAAAGTACATAACTAACCACTTCGACTTTATTTACAAGAGCACAACACTTCCACAATTCATCAGCAAGCAAAGCTATATATTGCAAACAAGTCTATATTACCAAATAGGTTTCAATAGTAAGATATGGCAGGTAGGCAAATGTCAAACAATTTCATCAATAGAATAAAGAATTCTACAAGTTAGAGATCCTTACATCACGAAGACTTAATAGTCCAAATTGTTCTGTGATATCTTTAGGAATTGGATCAACATTGATGGGCAATGCTTGTAAAACTCTGGAAGAAAATAATTGAACACATTGTTACTAGACATTCATTTTCCTTTCTTTAGATAAAAAGATTGGTATAAGTCATGCATGTTACTAAAAAAATTGGAGCTCAAAATAGAAACAAATGGACATGCTCTACTTTCACATCAAAATGTCAAGCACAAAGATTAGCTTTGGAATGACAAGTTCTGTTTTAAGCATAAGTAAAATGGAGAATATAGAATACATGTTCAGCAAGACACACCAGCACTTATTTGGAGGTAAAAATTGGAGATCATACCTAATCACAAGTCATACGGTTCAAGTGTCTTGAATCTATCATACAGAGCAATGGAGAAATAGGAGATGCAAACCATAGGATTCAAGATGGGTAGATCAAACAGAAGAATGATTAAAGTATTACTTTTGATACAAAGGTGCCTTAGTCTAAAACAAAATTTTCATTGTACACTAATAAGACCAATGATACTTTTTATGGTACTTAATGTTCAATGGTAAAGGGTTAAGAGGAGATGATATGTGTTGTAGAAATGATAATGGCATACTGGATGAGTGCTACAATGGTCATTCAAAAAACCAAGGAGATTAGAAAAGAATGTATTGCAGAGAAAGTTGCAATAGCTATTGAGGAAAAGATGGAAGAAGCACGCCTACGATGGTCTACATATGTGCAAAGATGAAAAACCAATAGAACTAGAGAAGCACTATAAGGAGTTGATCATATGGAAATGTTCATTGGGTTTAGACCAACCCTCTGAAACGTGTTAAAAATAATGTCAATAGGATGATTAAGGAATGATTATGAGCTATGTAATTATAGTAATTAGGATGACTGTAAATCCTTATATTTACTACTCTTAGTATAAGTAATATCCTCTATTGTGTAATTCAAAGAATTTTGTTACATGTCGGTTGTTTCTTCTATCAACATGGTATGTAGAGTTTAAAGAGAGACACCCTAATCCATGCATGCCAGGTGGACCAAAAGAAAGGTTAACCTTTATCCTCAAGGCAATTAAGATATCCAGACAATACAATTGAAATATTTGGACAAGGGGACAAGACTATATGGTACCATTAGTCATAGATAGGTTATGTCAATTTCACTTACATTCCTATTACCTGGGCAGCATAAATATAATGTTAGATATATGCTATGATATTAAAATAAGATTTCAATATAGCTACCAACATAATAGGAACCTACAATGTTACACACTTGGAATGGACCAAATTTAGAATTTGAATTTAGAGAATGAATTTAATTGTAGGTCCAAATAAAACTAAGTGCATGTAAAGTTCCACTTAATTCAGGAAATAATCGCTCATCTAAATGAACTACCCGCTCAAGAATTCCTCTCACATAAGTTCTATGATAGACTCTCCGCTCATGGTTCATACTTAAATGGGTCATCCTAGTTTTGCCAACTTGAAGAGGTTAGTGTCAAATCTGTTTGCATTGTCTTTTTTACTCGCTGAGTCATATTAGTTGGTTAAACATGTCCGTAGTTTCTATCTTAGTCGTGTCATTAGTGGAGCTTCATTCATTCAAATATTTTAGGGTCAAACTATTTTGTCATCTTTATTGATAATTTTTCTCAATGTACTTGGATTTATTTAATGAAAGATCGTTTTGAATTGTTTTCTATCTTCCAGACAATTTATAACGAAATAACTCAATTTGGTCTTCCCATTCATACTTTACAAAGTGATAATGACAAGGAATACTTGTTTACCTCCTTTCGTAATTTCATGGCTTCTCATTGGATTCTACATCAAATATCTTGTTTTCATACCCATCAACCAAACGAGATTGCGGAACGTAAAAATCAACATCTTGAGGCTCATGTTCCTTGTTATTTCTAGGTGATGCCATCCTTACAGCTTGCCATCTTATCAATAAGATGCCTTCCTCAAGTTTTTGGATCCACCTGTTTTGTACATAATGTCAGCCATGGATGGATAAACTCTGCTCGTTTCCACAAATGTGTCTTCCTAGGTTATAATCAATCTCATAAAGAATACAAGTATTATTCTCCTACTCTTCATTGTTATTATATCCCCTCATGCTATCTTTTTTTAATCTATTATGTTCTTTGATTCTCACCTACCTAAGTCCTTGTATACTTTAGTTCCCTAAATTATATCATACTATTTATCAATAATTTTCTATTAGTTCCCTCAATTACCAAGAATTTCGTAAGTGTTAGCCAATCTGCAAAAGATAATCACATCTACTTCGAATTCATCCTAAACACTGCTTTGTAAAATCTCAGAATTCACATGAAATACTACTGAAAGGTTCTCTTTGAGTAGATGGGCTCTACAAGTTTCATCAACTCCCCTACCACATAAGTTCTCTAATTCATTTACTTCTACTAATCATATTGTTGTATTTGTTGTTACTATACAACTTGGCACAATAGACTAGGACATTCCCACTTGGTTGTATCATATTGTTCATTAGATAATTTTGATTAATTTCTTTTTTCGTATAAGTGGTACTAGTAAGGGCTGGATTGGCAGGTTCTACAACTTAAAAAAATGTTATTAAAATATATTTCATAAAAGTCTTTAAGCTTAAAAGCCTTTTAAATAATTTATATATATATATATATATATGTGTGTGTGTGTGTGTGTGTGTGTTTTTTAGGCGTATTTAATGATCTTCTATCTTAAAGTCTTTAAGCTTACAAACCTTTTTAATCAATCATTTATATAGGTTTTATTAGCCTTTTTTGTATTGTAGGCTTTTAAACAAGCTTGTAGGTTTGCTAGGCTTTAAAACATATCAAACCTGGATAGTAAAAAAAACCTATAATAGATAATAGGCTCAGACTCAAACCTCAATTTTTAAACAGGTTAGACTTGAACACTTAAAGCCTAACTCAGTTTGGCCTATTTCCATCCATACCAGTACTCAATAAAGAGTAATTGAAATTTTGTACTACATGCTATTTAGCCAAAGCCCACCGCTTACCCTTAGTCTTCTACTACTAAATACATAGAACCTTTAGAGTTTATTTTTAAGACATAAGGGATTCAAGCCCTCTTATATCATCTAGTGGTTATTCTTGTTATAATGAGATTGAAAAATTACATGTATTTCAACAATTTAAAACAATGGTTAAAGTTCAGTTTTCAAAACTGATCAAGTCGGTCCAAACAAATTGAGGCACTAAATTTTGTGGCCTAAAACAATTTTAAAAGATTTTGCAGTAATCTTCACCAACTTGGCTTAAAATCAGGCAAATGTGACTCATCCCTCTTCATTTTCTCTACTCCTTCCCATTAGAATTATACTGTCAATGTAAATGATATTTCTCATCAATAGGACATTTCCCACTATCATCCAACCATAGCTCACCAAACTTAATTCCACTTTTTCCCTAAAACATCTTGCCACACCAAATTACTACTTAGGAAATGAAGTAAAAACTCCCCCCAATTGATCTCTCCTCTTATGACAAGCCTAGTATGTTTTTGTCTAGCTTGCTAAAGCAAAAATATCTATAGTAAAAGGGACACCCACTCTTATGGCTGGATGGTCCAAGCTCTCCATATTTGGCTCAAATTATCTTTCCTAAAACCAAGTCTATACAAATCAAGTGTTGGGACTCTTCAATATGTCAACATCACTAGGCTTGAGATAAGCTTCAATGTAAGCAAGCGTTGTCAGTTTGTCTCAGCCTCTTGAAAGTCATTGAATACTTATCAAGAGGATTCTAAGGTACCTAAATGGCACTATCAACTATGGATTACACCTCAAACCTGCCTCATACCCCACTCAGCTAACCATTCAAGCATTTTATGATGCTGAGTGGGCATCAAACCCAAATGACTATAGATCACCAGTGTAGCTTGGTCTGAATCTAGCATCCTGGTGGTCTAGAAAGCATACCTTAGTAGCTCATTCTAGCGCAAGCATGGAATACTGCAGCTTGGCAATCACTATGGCTGAAGTCCAATGGATCCAGTCCCTCCTATGAGAATTAACAATCCCCACCCAAACTTGTGGTTGACTGACAATCTCAGCCACAATCCCTTGCTGACAATCCAATTCTGCACTCAAGAACTAGGCACTTGGAACTAGACTTATACTTTGTTCGTGAAAGAGTTCTCAACAAATAGCCTCTCTATCTGTCATATTTCCTCTCATGATCAAATTGCAAATATTCTGACAAAGGGTTTAAGCAGTAACAGATTCTGCTGCCTTTGCAACAAACTTCCAAGTGGTTGAGCAATTGATCAACCGCTCAATCCAATCAAGTTTGAGGGTACACTATTAGAGTACATATCTTAGAATGCTTTTCTAATTGTATAAACTCAAGTTAGTTATCAACTTAAGTTTGTTAGGTGTTAGTTATAGACTTTTACCAACCTCTAACTAATTCTGATAGTTAGACTACTACACTTTCTGATATCAGTATGTATAAACACTGATCACTTTGTAATAACTCAATTGACTCAAACAATAAAATCATTTTCTTCCCTTTATCTTCAAACTCCCTCAAACTATAACAATCTCTATCCCCACTTAATAATGACATAAAATACATCTAGACATATCATCTCAAAATGATCATTAACAATTTCAAAAGTTTTATAATATATGAGAACTTAACCAACAAAAAAATATTTAGAGGACTAAAAGTAAATTTAGCCATCAAAAGGACTAAAGACATTCAAGTCTTTTTTGAAATGTTCATCAGCTTTGTTTTTGCTTGAATTTTACCCCAAAACCCAAGAAATTCTTTGCTAGTTAATCTGAGATGTAGCGATCTTGTGTAAGTGCAGCTAATCACCATCTTTACTCTTTTGCCATCTAGACCATTTTCTTGCAGCCTTGCCAACAAACCATGTTTAATCCCCTCAATCCACACTATTCTTGATCTCAAAGAGGCTGCAATCTGATGAATGAAGATGAATACCATGTTCACTCCTCAATTTCTTCAACAATTCTACTGAGTTCTCAAATGCTTCAAAGCTTGGCTCCATTTCAATCAAGTTAGACCAAAATTGTAAGTAACCCAGAAAATAATTGATCTTTTAAAGAGAATTATTAAATTACAATCAGAGAACTAAGGATAGAACTCTCCTTCCAAAGGTTTCCCCTCCCCTTCGTACAACAAAGCTAATGCTGGATTCCCAAATGCTAACAAATCTGAATGTCTCCTCTTCTACCCTCCCAAACTATTTAAGCTAATTCCATCCCCTTGACAACTTTAACCCTCCAAATATAACGATTCAAACTAACTACTCTTATATGACCCAAACATGGGGTGCAGTAATATGCAGTGGTTGAATAAAAACATCCATGTGTCATGAGACTGAATCCCATATTTCTCTATGAAGCATAGAATCATGCTACTAATTTAGGAGAACTTAATCCTTAACAGTAGAAGGAATTATTGATTATAACTCAATGGAAAATATATCATATTCAAACAATATATTGAAAAGATAATATACATACCTACATATACATATATCCATACGTACGTACATACATACATACATACATACATACATACATATATATATATATATATATAATATTTTGGGAGAAATACTTTTATTTGGGGACCATTAAAAAATCAAGCAATTAATTAAATGATTACTCATGAACCCTTCTAACAGGGTTACAAGTAGTTAATCATTCCTAAACAAGAAATATTTTCTTAAAAAATTAAATTTACAAATAAGATTCTAACTTACAAGAATTTGGAAGCACAAACCTTGCAATGTTGTCCCTAAGAAAAATTGGCTTCAAACCCCCTTTTGAAGGGTAGATAGGATATGGCCTCTCTTCAGCAAAAAAGGATAAATCTTTTCTGTCTTCAAGTACATCAATATTATATTCTCTCATCTCATAGTGATTTTTGGCACGCATAGTCCTGACCTAAATTTAAAAACAACAATCATATGTAGTGTTACAAAATTCTAAAATTAAATTGAGTTTATGAATGATTAATTTTGGTGATTCTTTGAAAAGCTGTGAAAAACATTGTTAAATCTTGTTTGGTAATTATGAGAAATCAACTTATAATCTTTGATTTTTTTTAAAAGGAAACAACTTATTTAAAATAAGTAAAATTTTAAAACTTATGATCAAAAGTTATCAGCTTATTTTCTAGTTAATTTTATTTATTCATTTTACCCTCAATAATTGATTATTTTAAATGCAAAACCAACTAATACAAATAACTTCATATCCATTTTTATAATTTTGTTGTAACAAGGTTTTTTCTGAAAATCCAAACAAAATAAATTATTGTAAAATTACTTCTTACATATTATTTCCAAAATTTATTTTATATAAACAATTATAACAATATCAATTATACATATAATTGATTATTGAAATAATCTAATTTTTACAGCTAACCCAAGCACACACTAAAACAGAATATTTATGTATAACTAAAGGAATAGGGTTTTATCTTAGTGCAAGTATGAAAATAAGACAAAAGCAGTGCATGCTCAATCATATAAATATAATACAAATAAAATATAAAAAATGTTAGAATATAAGGAGAATGATGCACAGTAGATTGAGATAATTAATGTTACTTTAGGGATAATTGTGTTTCCTTATTTTAGGGATCTTATCTTGTTAGAACAATCTTGATTATCATACATCCCACCTGTGTTTCAATCCCAATACATCTTACTTTACATTCTATACCTCTTCTCATCACATCACATCTCTCTCTTTTTTTCCTTCTTTCTATCTCTCTTTTTTCCACTCCATTCCACCTATTTTGAAATATACAACGTTTTTCATTGTTAGAACCTTATCTTACTCTAACAGATTTCATTTTACATTTAATAATTTGTTCCTGTATTCTATTAGGGTTAGGGGCCAAGTGCTTAATATAATTCCACGTATAAATAGAATTTACTGCTTTGTCTTCAGCACATATAATTGCGCACCATATCAATTTAACATATTCTTCTAAGGGCTCATTTGTTTACGATTTTTTCATGAAAACAAAAAAACACTTCTTTCTTTAAAAAAATCACTTCTCATCTCTTTTAGTTATTTGTTTAAACTTTTGAAAAAATTCGGAATCTATAAAAAAACAGATTTCTAATTATTTTAAGAAGCTATTTTGAATAGCTTTTAAAAAAAAGCTGAAATTACAACTATCTTTTAAAATAAAAAGTGCATTCATAATTATAAACAAACAAAATGTAACTTCTGCTTTCATAAAATATCTAAAATATAAATCAATTTTTAAAAGCTTAAACAAATGGGTCCTGAGTCTCTGATCAATATTTTCCTCCTTTGTTACTTGAATCATATTAATTTCAACAACATATGTAAGACCAAGATGTAGGGATGTTACCTGTGCACAGTGGGGGCAAGGAGTGACTCCCCACTGCTCATCCGCACATCCTCAAATTGTGCTAGGATTAGTGATTTTAAAATACTAGATCATGTGTTAAGATGATAGGAGAAAGAATTTTAAGAATACTGCAGAATTTTAATTGGATAATTTTTATATCAAATAAAACGAATTTCATATGACTTTTCTTCAGAATAAATTTTAAAATTTTTACATTATATTTAACTCTTTCAATTATCACTCAAAACTCCTTTTTTACTTAACTCTCTTTTTTATTATCACTCGTTGATATTACATTTGTTAAAGTTTTAAAATTCTCCATTCAAGCATACAGACAAGGTTGCCCTATCCCCATTCCTCATGGGTCCTCACAAGGTCCTTAACATTAAAATAATAATAAAAAAAATTTTGAATAATAAAAAATAAAGGTTTTAATAAATTTTAATCTTTCTAACAATTGAAATTATAAAGAAATATATTAAACTATGTTAGGGAAAAGACTAAAAAAGATTTGAATCCCGATTTAATAACCTTGCTTAAGACATCTTATTCACTCTCTAAAGCTTGTTTGACCATACATACTAGTAGTGTGAACTTTGCATGGGGAACTCGTGAATTCTTTCTCTACTGCAGTTTTAAAAGATTGCCTACTGGTATCTTAATAAAACCTCAATGCTTCTAAGCAAGTTTCTTACATGAGTCTCCCTTTCAACTAAGGAACTTGAACACCTGTTAAAACTGTAATTCTGGTCCAATTACTCATTATAGTGTCCAATTCATCATTCAACAACCATACTAGCCAGTTGAATTAATCACAACATGACCCCCAGGTCTCGTCAATTCATTCTATTGCCTAATGGTACCTAAATAATAAAAATTTCAATGCTTCTAAGCAAGTTTCTTATTTGGGGGGTAAGCAAATAAACATGGATCAAGCACATACAAAAAAAATATAGAATATTGTTGCTTAATTCACACAGTATATTCGTGTCAAAAACCCATTATCAACTTCACCACATACAATTATGATATCCACTATCAAGTTGAGGAAATATCAAAACCTCCACATAATGAAAACTTGAAACAATAAAAACTCGGGTTAGGCGGGAGGGGGGTAAAACAAAGGATAAAACTAATTTGCCATACCATAGGTGTTTTTGATACTGTTCTCCAATCAAAATTGGAGTTTCACCATGATAATTGATGGGCATTAAAGGTCGACATCAATTACAAAGGTGAAACTCCCATTTTAATTGGAGAACAACACCAAAAGCACCTATGGTTCTACATGTAAGTTTTGTCCTAAAATACACTGACCTTGCCACTGACACATGCTATGTCTCCCTCTTGATACTTCTCAGCAAGGCTTTTAAGGAAAGGTTTAAAGGTAAAACGCGAGCCACGAAAAAATTTCTTCAGATGCAAATAAATTGTCTTCTCTTGCACATTGATAGCATCACCAGTCAAGTGCTCAGAAACAGAATCACTTTCCGCAATCTGACAACTCACAACCACCTCAAGAAATGATAATGAACAATTAGCTTTGACTCCCCTACAAAGGAAACACTAAAATTTATCAATATAAAAAATATTAAATCAGTACCTGTTTCTAAAGATATTCGTATAATGTAATTTCACACGCAATGACACACAGGTAGAAAGAAGCAAGACTCTGATTTTGGGAGACCTACTATCCTAAAAGCTTAAGTTGCTAGGTGAAAGCACATGAATGACTTTTTGACATCTCTAACATAACCCTTTACACAAATGCCCTTTGGCTTGAACATGGACAATGCACTAACCCATTTTCACAATATGCTGAAATTCATTTTTATTAATTAGAAGAATGGAAGCAAGGATGAAAATCTTGATCATTTGGTCAAGGAGACAAGCTCTAATACCATGTCATGAACCATCTATTTCAAAAGCTTAAGTTGTTAGGTAAAGGCACATAAATGGTTTTAATGCATCTCTAACAATAGCAACGAAAGTAATGGTTTAAAAGTTTGAACACTTCAAAGTTGCCAAGTATGATTAAGAAATGTTTAACAAATTCACTATATCAAGACACATTAGCCACTTAAGTAGAACAGGAATGGAGGGAGAAAAGATGTTTTAATGGTTCCTCAACCATATCCTAGTGCATGTGGTAAGTAAGCATTTTAGAAAGATATAAAACAATATATTTATTAGCATTCAAATCTGAAACAGGATTTTAATGATTATTAATTGTCTTACTGTTACAGCTCAAAATTGTGGTCCTCTGCCAATAGGTGCATATATGCTAAGAAAGTTGTTTGAGGAGGTAGAAAGTGGGAAAATGGAACCCGTGGAATGAAAATTACATTATATTAGCTTGGTAAATTGAAAAAATAAATAGGAAGGTGGAAACTTCAATCTCTTCCTTGATCATAAATCATTTTAAACTCATCCTCCATCTGCTACTTACTCAACCAAACACACCATAAGTTTCTACAAAGACGAAAAAAAATGGGATAAGTGACAAATATATTTGAGCCAAGGTTGTCCTCAATTTTCAAAGTGTGAGCATACATCAGCTATAACAAATATCTAAATATGTATCACGGCTTTATGATATACCATTATATGTAATACACAACAAATCATATAATGTAGTAAAGGAAAAGAGAAGAGAGTAATTGGAGAGTAATTGGGTTTTCTTTTCTTATCTTTTATTCAAGGGATAACAATGATTTAAATAGGCGAAGAGAGAATCAATTAGGGAGATCCTCTTGCCTAAACAGATTACAAGATAATTTAAATAAGGAAAACTAGGAAAGTATTTAAATAAAGAAAACAAACAATATCAGGTCAGATTAAGGGAAGATTCTGACCTGATTTTATTCTATCCTAAGTTTCCAAATATAAAAGATTTACACAATCTTAACACCCCCCCTCAAGTTGGTGCATAGATATCCAACATGCCTAACTTGCTTACAAGAAATTCAAAGTTAGGTTTAAACAACCCTTTAGTGAGAATGTCTGCCAATTGTTGTGAGGTTGGAACAAAAGGCATGCAAATAATTCCTTCATCCACTTTCTCTTTTATAAAATGTCTGTCAATTTCCACATGCTTGGTTCGATCATGTTGGATAGGATTCTGAGATATACTTATGGCAGCCTTGTTGTCACAGTATAGTTTCATAGGAAGAGTCATAGGAAGCTGCAACTCTTCAAGAATTCTTTTTAGCCACAAGATTTCACACACTCCTTGTGCCATGGCTCTATACTCGGCTTCAGCACTACTCCTTGCAACTACACTTTGTTTTTTACTCCTCCATGTAACCAGGTTTCCCCACACAAAGGTACAATACCCAGATGTTGACTTCCTATCTGTAATTGAGCCAGCCCAATCTGCATCAGTGTAGATCTCAATTGTTTGTTGCCGAGTCTTCTTAAAAAACAACCCTTTACCAGGTGCACTCTTCAAGTATCTTAGAATTCGGTAAACTGCATCTAAATGTTCTTCATGAGGGGAGTGCATAAATTGGCTTACCAAACTTACAGCAAATGCAATATCAGGACGAGTATGGGATAGATAAATCAGTCTTCCTACCAACCTTTGGTACCTGGAAGTATCCACCGGTGCACTTTCTTGGTTGTTTCCAAGTTTTTTATTAGGGTCAATCGGAGTTTCAGCTGGTTTACATCCACTCATTCCAGTTTCATTGAGAAGGTCTAATATGTATTTCCTTTGAGAAACCACAATTCCTTTTCTAGATCTTGCAACCTCCATTCCTAAGAAATATTTTAGCGGTCCTAGATCCTTGATTTCAAATTCAAGGGCCAAAGACTTCTGTAATCGACTCATCTCAAGCAAGTCATTCCCTGTGAGAACTATATCGTCTACATAAACAATCAGTATAGCCAATTTTCCTTCAAAAGAGTGTTTTACAAACATAGGATGATCACTTTGGCATTGCATATACCCTTGCCTTTTTATAAATGTAGTAAACCTCTCAAACCAAGCTCTAGGGGATTGCTTCAATCCATATAGTGATTTCTTAAGTTTGCAAACTTTTTGTTTAAAGTGTGATTCAAAACCTGGAGGTGCATCCATATATACTTCTTCTTCCAAGTCTCCATTTAGGAAAGCATTCTTGACATCTAATTGCTGTAGTGGCCAGTCAAGATTGGCTGCCAAGGATAAGAGAACTCTGATAGTATTTAACTTTGCAACGGGTGCAAAGGTCTCCATGTAATCTATCCCATATGTTTGGGTAAATCCTTTAGCCACTAACCGAGCTTTGTATCTTTCAATCAACCCATCTGCTTTATACTTGATTGAGAAAATCCATTTACAACCCACAGTTGTTTTTCCCTTGGGCAAATCCACCATATTCCAAGTTTGGTTCTTCTCTAGAGCCCTCATCTCTTCCAAGACAGCATTCTTCCACTCTGGAACTTTTAGAGCAGAATGTATATCTCTTGGTATTTCTCCTTTGGTTAGTTCTGAAATAAAAGCTCTAAAAGAAGGTGATAAATTATCATTTGACACAAAATAAGAGATAGGATACTTTGTACAAGACCTAACCCCTTTTCGAATAGCTATTGGAAGATTAGATTGATCTAACTCTAAGTTAATAGACTTATTAACAGGCTGGACAGTTTCAGAAAAAATGTTACCTGGTGCATTTTCAGACTCTTGGCAGTGTTGAGGTTGTAGAGTATCACTTGGCCCCAATGTTTGACCCTTTTTCTTCCTTGAATAGACAAGATTAACGGGTTTTTTGCCCTCAGTCATTGTAATTGTCTCATTTCCCCCTGTTTCAAGGCTCTTAGGATCAGAAACATGTTGCTGTTCACCATGTTCCGCTAGTATTTCAGAATTTTTTTCAAAACTTAAAAATTCTGGTTCCAAGAGTTCTTCGAACATTTGAAAGTTATGTTCTGCATCTTCAACTCTTCTCCCCCCCTGAAGATGACTTCCAAAAAAAGGTGTTTCCTCAAAGAAAGTGACATCCATAGTTACAAAATATTTTTTTAAACTTGGATCAAAGCACTTGTAACCTTTTTGGTTAGGAGCATAACCAACGAACACACACTTTGTTGCTCTTGGATCAAGTTTACTTTGATTAGGCACATGTGAATGGACAAATACTGTACAACCAAATATCTTAAAGGGCAAACAAGTTGAAATTCTATTTGTTGGAAAAATTTTCATGAAGAAATCAAATGGAGTTTTAAAATTCAAAATTTTGCTAGGCATTCTGTTTATTAAATAAGTTGCAGTCAAGATTGCTTCACCCCAAAGATATTTAGGCATATTATTTTGAAATAACAAGGCTCGAGCAACTTCAAGAATATGTTTATTTTTCCTCTCAGCCACACCATTTTGTTGAGGGGTATTAACACAGGAACTTTGATGAATAATTCCTTCTTGAAGGAAAAAACTACTTAAACATCGGTTAAAATACTCTCCCATTATCACTTCTAAAAATTTTTATTTGTTGTTGGAATTGAGTTTTTATCATTTGAAAAAAGTTTTTAAAAATCCCTTCCACTTCTGATTTTTCCTTCATTAAATACACCCACATTAGTCTAGTGTGATCATCTATAAATGTAACAAACCACCTTTTTCCAAGAAGAGTCGGATCACGACTAGGACCCCACACATCACTATGAATGAGACTAAAAGGACTAGACTTTTTGTAGGGTTGAGGGGAATAGGTTGAGCGATGATGCTTAGCCAACTGACATGTTTCACAAGTAATTAAAGATGGATTTTTATTCTTAAAAAGATTGGGAAACATGTGTTTCAAATAAAAGAAACTTGGATGACCTAATCTATAATGCCATAGCATAATTTTGTCATTCCTTGAAACAGATACTGAATTGAGACAATTACTTTGACTCTCTTTATTGAAAACAGTTTCGTCTTCAAAGAAATAGAGGCCATCAACTTCCTTAGCACTGCCAATCGTCTTCCCTGATTTCAAATCCTGAAATTTACATGAAAAAGAATCAAAAACAGCAAGACATTGTTGATCATGTGTTAACTTGCTAACGGACAAGAGATTGCAAGATAAGTTGGGGACATGAAGAACATTATGGAGAGTAAGAGAACTTGAAATAGGGACAGAACAAACACCAGCTATTGCAGAAAAAGAACCATCTGCAATTTTAACCTTTTTGTTACCTGCAGAGGGACTGTAAGTAGAAAACAAATTTGGACAATCTGTCATGTGATCAGTAGCTCCAGAATCAATGATCCATGGAGCATGAGAATTCTGTGTAGAACTAAGAAAAGTAGTAACTAACAAAGGGTTATCTTTTTGTGCCAAGGAAGAGGATGAAGTAACTGACATTTTTCCAGAGAAAATTTGATACAACTGCTCTAACTGTTCCTTTGTGAAAAAAGATGACTCGGAAGTATTTTTCTGTTCTTGGTTTTCAAAGTTGGAAGATAGAGTTTCAACGGCAACAATAGAGGGTGCATCATTGTTGTTTGTTGTCATGGAGGTCATTGCAGTGTTCGATCCTTCATTTGCTCCACCCGCTCTAGTTGTTCGGGTTTCTCCGGTCATGGCCGTCTTAACCATGATAAAATAGTCCCTGGATCAGAGCTGTACAGCTCTGATACCATAAAGGAAAAGAGAAGAGAGTAATTGGAGAGTAATTGGGTTTTCTTTTCTTATCTTTTATTCAAGGGATAACAATGATTTAAATAGGCGAAGAGAGAATCAATTAGGGAGATCCTCTTGCCTAAACAGATTACAAGATAATTTAAATAAGGAAAACTAGGAAAGTATTTAAATAAAGAAAACAAACAATATCAGGTCAGATTAAGGGAAGATTCTGACCCGATTTTATTCTATCCTAAGTTTCCAAATATAAAAGATTTACACAATCTTAACATGTAGCAGTGACATCAGTTTCATTGCATGCCAAAGGCTGAGAGATCAAAAAATACAAAGACTAAAAGTATCCACACCTTAATTGACAAAGCAAGCACCTAGAGAACTTATGCCATGAGAAAAGGATATAAACATGCATAAATCTGGTCAATAAATGAAATAGAGGATAGCACCTTGATGATAAGACTTTTCCAACAAAAATCAAATACTGCCCGTCATCAATCTTAGTATGCACATTCTGCAGATTAGCATATGATCGAGGATAGTGGTGCAGCAATTTCCTTATCTACATGTAAAGAGTGTGGGATTAATGTGAATCCATTCCATCTTTTTAAAACTGAAAATTCAAAGAACAACACATTTTCCACAGTAGAGTTTTAGGAACCCACCGTGTGAAACCCACAATTATCTAGTTGTTGGTAATGCCTCTTACTTAATCCAGGTATGCAACTTACAGATTTGTCGAGAAATAACTCACTGGGTGTAAGGTTTGATTGTGATTCTGTCCCCACTTTCATTTGAAAATCTTCTGTGGTGACTTGATCCAAGTTTTCTTCATGTATTGAAGAAATTGAATGAGGTGGCAAAGGACAAGAATCTTCTTTTCTTAATGTCGAAGATGCTACACTAGAATGATTGACATACAAAGAGGGCCATGTGTCAGAGAGAGTATTTTGCACCCACCTGACCTCTGAAGAATCAGAAAAATAATGTTCAAAATTTTCAGCTGCTAAAGAGTTTTCTTTTTCAGAATACGACATGGTCCCATCATATAAATCCACTTGAGGAGCACTACCCAAAGTAATTGATGGAAATCTCTTACATATCAAGGAGATGTCCAAATCATCTTCTTTCAGACTCATTTTGGATTTCATTTTATCACTTCCATTTCCAATTAGGTCAGGAAGGTTATAATCCATAAGAGCAAATACCTGTAAGTATAATAAATTTCAGTCAATTTAAATTCATATGGGCAATCAAAAGCGTTTAGAAATGTTAGAAGAAGAGAGGAGGAGAGATAGAGAAGATGTAATCTAAGAGAAAATGATTTTATTGAATATAAGACTGAAAACTCACTCTATATTGATACAAGGATTTATCAGTATTTATACTAAGCAAGATAGAATTAGGGAATATTCTAGAGTCTTATCTGAACCTAACAAACTAACTACTTAATTACAGAAATATAACAAACAGTCAGATAACACTTAGAAGTATTATACTCTAACACTGGCCCCTCAAACTCAAGGTAGGTTGAACAACAGCAGAATGATCAACTACTTTGAGTTTGTCTCTAATGTAACAGAAGTTAGTGGTACCTAAAGCCTCAGTGAGTATGTCAGCAATCTGGTCCCCTGCAAGGATGTGGAAAACTGGAGACTTCTGTTGAGAATGCGTTCTCAAACAAAATGAAGATCCAATTCAATATGTTTGGTTCAGGAGTGAAGGACAAGATTCAAAGTGAGAGCCACAGTGCTCAGGTTGTCACAGTAGACAACTGGAGTATGGGTGGGAACATGCAGTTCTTGTAACAATTTGAATCCAAAGTATTTTAATCACAATCATTGCCAAGCTGTGATATTCAACTTCAACACTGGACCTGGCAATCAGTGCTTGTTTTCGTGACCACCAGGAAATTAGATTGGGTTCTAGGTAGATACATGCACCTAAAGTTGATCTGTGGTCAACAATATCAGAGGCCCGGTCAGCATCACAGAAAGCCCGAATACAAAGTTCTTGAGTAGAATCAGCTGGGTGAAGTTGAAGGCCATGAGAGATGTTGCCTCGTTGATACCAAAGGATACGTATGACCAACTTCCATTGACTGTCCAGGGGCTGAGAAAGGAATTGGCAGGCCTTGTTGACACTAACATATTTCTGGTCTAGTGACAGTAACATACTGAAGTGCCCCAACAATGGATCTATAGTATGAAAGGTCAGCAACGTAATCTAATCCATACTTGGAAAGTTTGGAGTTACTATTACTAACCATGCAAGTGGGTAGACCTTTGGTAGTGAGCATGTTAACCTTTTGAAGAAGATCAAAAATGTATTTGTGCTGGGAGAGGAGAACAGATCCATTAGAGATGTTTGACTTCAATACCAAGGAAATAATCAAGGTTGCCAAGTTGTTTGAGAGCAAAAACAGAATTGAGTTTTGACTTTTGAGGTGATGTTTTTAAGTAGTTGGGGGCAATTAGTAAAATGTCATCAACATAGACTAAAAGATAAATGCAAGCAGTGGAGATGGTAAAAATGAAAAATAAAAGTCACAGCAACAGGTTTCAAATCTGAATTGATGAAGAGTAGCAGTGAGCTTGTCAAACCAGGCCCTAGGTGCCTGTTTGAGTCCATAAAGTGATTTATGAAGCTTGCAAGTAAGAGAATTGTCTTGAACTTCAAATCCTGGAGGCTGCCATATAAATGTCTTCAGTGAGGGTGCTATTTAGGAATGCATTGTTGATGTTAAGAAGTTGAATAGGCCACTTCTGAGTCAAAGCTAGGGTGAGTATGGTACAAACAGTCACAAGTTTGACCACTGGAGAAAATGTTTCAGTATAGTCAAAACCATGTTGTTGGTGAAAACCCTTGGCAACCAGCCACGCCTTATATTTGTTGATGGAACCATCGAGGTTTTCCTTGACCCTAGAAACCCACTTGCACTCAATAGCACTTCAGTGTGAGGGAAAAGGAATGAGATACCAAGTCTACTTGGCCATAAGAGTAGTGTATTCAGCTTGCATGGTTGTAGTCCCATTTGGATCAGCTAAGGCTTGAAAGACTATAGTAGGTTCAGCATGAGACAGCCACAAAGTGGGTTGAATTCTAGGACAAAATGCCTGACTTGGAATGTGTTCGTATAGGATGTGTAGATGGTGGCCTGGGAGGAGGACCTAGTAGGGAAGATGATGATGGTGCTGGAGATTCAATAGGAGCAGAAGCAGTATTAGTTGGTGTGGAAGGCATAGTTGAAGGAGGTGATGTAGAAGAATATGTATTGAGAAAACGAATGGATGATGATATTGAAGAAGTAGCAGGAGCTAGTGCTTCAAATTTGGAAGGAAAGAGAAATGGATAAGGAAAACATTGTTCATTAAAAATAACATCCTTAGAGATGTAAATCCTTCCTTCTTTGGAATAGCACTTGTAGCCCTTGTGCTGAGCAGAGTACCCCAAAAATATACATTCTTGAGAGTGAAAGTCCAACTTAAACTGATTAAAAGGTCGCATGAGAGGGTTGCAGGCATATCCAAATGTGCATAGAAACTAATAGTCAAAGGCAATATGAAAAAGTTTGGTGAATGGGTTATCCCCTTGCAAAATGGCCGAGGGCAATAAGTTGATAAGGTAAACTATAGTGAAGAAGGCATGGTCCCAGAAAGTAAAAGGGAGAGAAGCTTGTGCTAATAAGGTAAGTCCCATTTCAACAATGTGACATTGTTTACACTCAACTATACCGTTTTGATGATGGATGTGAGGGCATATTACATGATGTAGTATGCCAAGTTCATCCAAAAGTTTAGAGAAAGATCAAAATTCGCCTCCCTATTCTGTTTGTACTGATTTTAATTTTGCTAATTGAACTTCCATCATGTTCTTAAATTTGTTAAAGATATTCTGGTGAAGAAGATAGTTCCACGTAAATCTTGTACAAGCATTAACAATTGTAATATAATATGACTAGCCTTGACAAGACAAAAAAAGGGTAAGTCCCCATAAATCGTTGTATATAAGATCAAAGGGTGCAGTATGCAGTGTAGTAGACATAGTGGAAGGTAAACGATGAGCTTTCCCAAAACAGCATGTTGTGCAAAATGCTGAATAAATTTTATTATTGAATGGGATATTGCATTGTTGCAATACAGCTTTAAGTGCAATAAAGTGGGAATGTCCTAAACGATTGTACCATGTTGTGTAGGGAGGAGGTGAAAATAAAGGTTCAGCATGAAATATGTGTATATCATTAACTAAATTGGTATTTAGTACAATAGGAAACATTTAATTTGAAAGTTGCAGGTTGTTGAACTTGTAGAGACCATCATCAATGAGAACTCCTTCCAAGAGAATTTGACAAAAATCCTCAAATTCAACATAGCACTGTTCAGGGTGAAATTCAAAATAAACATATTGTCACATGCAAATTTGCTAACACTGACAAGGTTTTTGGTGACATCTGGAACTAGCAATAAATTGTTTAAGGCGAGGATAGTGTGTGGTTATGTTGAACTGTTGGTAACTAAAAATAAGAATAGCCAACAACAAAGATGCACAAACTTTGGCCATTTCCCACAAGAAGTTGCTTGATGCCTTCGAAAGGATGACTCTGTTGTAGATTGCCGATATAAGGAGTTATCATGTGTAGCACCAGAGTCAAGAAGCCAATCTTGAGATGGGAGATTAGTTGTAGATGACATCAAGAAAGCATGGGGATTAGGAGAGGATTGAAGAAGTGGAGCAAAGACATGATCAGAATGAACTTGGTTGGAGGTAGGATATGGTTGGTGCTATGAAGGAAACTACAGGAGCAAAGGGCATGAAAGGCCTAGAAAGAACTAATTGATCACAATGAGGCTAACAAGGATTTATAGATGCATAGGTAGGATCAGTGTAGTTAAAATCGGGATCCTAATCGTAGAATCGCATGATTTTACGATTCTGCACCCCGTCCTCGATTCAAATCGCAGCTGAAATCGAAATCTGCTGGGATCCTACAAAATCGCACGTCCGAGCCATAAAATCGGTAGGATCGTGCGATTTTACGATCCACTCCAAACCCAACCCGACCCAATTCCTAAAAAACCCTAAGTATACAAAAACTGCCACCCATTCCCGCTATTTCTCATTTCTCATCTCTCTCATCATTCTCTCTATTTTTTGTGCTGCTATTGCCACCCACTCCCATTGCTGCTGCTGTTGCCGCTACCTGCTACCGTTGCTGCCGCCGCCGCTGAAGATCTAATTATTTAACTATCATGATATTTTAGGAAATTGAGAATCTAATTATTTTGTATTTAAGTTGTTATTTGAGTTGAGACAAATGGTGACTTTAAGGATATTATCTCTATGAATGTATGTTTAATTAAGTGTTTGTGTGATTTAAATATTTATATATATTATTTTACATGCACTTATATAAATTTTATATGCATATATGGAAAATTATATTTTAGGTAGGATCTTACGATCCGAGTTTACGATCCTAGATTTTACGATCTTACATCCCTTTTCTGATCTTAGGTAAAATCCCAATTTTAACTACCTTGGGTAGGATCAAAACAATGATAGCACTAAAGGGAATCGTGGTCAGGTTTCTGGCAGACTTGACAAGTAGGATTTGCTCAAGAATGAAAATAACGTCTACCAAGGCCATGATATCCTCAATTACTACAACCTCGATAGCCTCTATTGTAGCCATGACCAGAATTCATCAATGGTCGATATTGTTGTTAAAGATCTCTAGAGAAAGGTTGTTGTGAGTGAGGCACATTTGTTGGTAGATTAGAGGAT
Organism: Canavalia gladiata; assembly: GCA_037954105.1. NCBI lineage: Eukaryota > Viridiplantae > Streptophyta > Magnoliopsida > Fabales > Fabaceae > Canavalia > Canavalia gladiata. The sequence goes on along the minus strand of CM075667.1, from coordinate 39,071,680 downwards.
ATTGAGGTTGAATGAACCTAAGCAACATTGACTGAAAAGGTGTCAGAATTGGGGAGTTGGCATGTTTTCATTAGACGTGCTTCATGAGCAAGGAAGAGAGCTTCAAGATCATGCACTGAGTAAGGTTCAATGCGACTTGATACTATGGTTACGAAGATGTCATCATCATCGAGAAGGTCATCAAGAATGGCATCAATATGATGACAAGGAGGAATAACGTCACCAATAGCAAGAAGTGAATCAATAGTTGACTTAATGCGAAGAAGATATTCAGAGACAATTAGAACCTTTCTTGATGCTTCAAAGTTCAATGCAAAGCTGTCAAGCCTTATCACAAGTATGCGAATGAAAGAAATCATGAATTTTATCCCATAGTTGCCAAGAGTGAGTGCAGCCTACAACATGAATGAGGACTAATTCAAACAATGAAGAGAGAAGCCAAGAAAAGAAAAGAGTAATTGTTCTTGTTGGTCCCACTGAAGATTAAGATTCATTGATGCATCTCGAGTTGCGATCTTCTTCAGTGAGAAAATGAGAAGGAATCTATGGATTGACAACAAATCAATTCAATCCAAGTGCTTTGATCATTGTCTCAACTTCTTATTTACGTAGAAGTTTTTGCCATCATGTTGCACAGAAATAGTGTGTTTGGATGTGGTTGGAGCAGTGGGAAGCACCACCAAAGGTGATGGAGGTCCAACAAATGGAGAAGAAAATGCCATTGTTGTTGTTGTTGTTGTTTGTCAAAGTAGCTGTAGCGTTCATGATTTGTGGATCAAGAAACTCTTGATATCATGTTAGAAGAAGAGAGGAAGAGAGATAGAGAAGATGTAATTTGGGAGAAAATGATTTTATTGAACATAAGGCTGAAACCTCACTTCATATTGATACAAGGATTTATCAGTATTTATACTAAGCAAGACAAAATTAGGGAATATTCTAGAGTCTTATCTGAACCTAACAAACTAACTACTTAATAATAGAAATATAGTAAACAGTAACAGAAACATAACAAACAATCAGTTAACACTTAAAAGGATTATACTCTAACAATAAACAAATTATCAATAATTTTTATCTAGTCATACATTGAAGGCAGTCTATGATAAAAAATAATGTCCAAATACAATCTATCATTGATATATGACATTCATAAAAGAATGGGGAAGATGAAAAAGATAAGCATGTAAACATCCACCGACAGGTCCAACAATAGCTTATTTGTTACCAATAGCTCTCGGCCAGTAAGAATCCATCTACGTTACAAACCTCAATGCCAATCAACCACATAACCGCATTGTAGACAGCCAATTAAACAACCTCATTTTGCATTTTTGAAGCAATGAATTTAGCAAATTTTCCCACAATAACTCTTACATAATTTTCACAAAATTACTTAACATGAAAATCACAAACCTTTTTAGCTTCCTTTTTCTCCTTTCTTTTTGATACAAGAAAATGTTCCATTGATATCAAGCCACATTCAGAAAAACTACCCCACCCCGCAATTCGTATGTTAAAGTAAGAAGAACAACCAATCTGCAGTAGACCGCAAGTGAACTGAGCTCACTATAGAAAACTCAATGCTTATGGCCAAATTGTGAACCCCATGGTTGGAGCTTGAATCGAGCACAATGACAATCTTTACTTGATTGGCAAGCTGCATTACTTGCTCTCAACACCATTTAGAATGAACAACCAATCGAGCACAATGACAATCTTTACTTGATTGGCAAGCTGCATTACTTGCTCTCAACACCATTTAGAATGAACACTAAACATTCAAAGCCCATGTTCCTATGAAGAAAAATTGTTGTTGCTTTTCTTTCCATATTCATATAAGAGTTTTATAGCATAGAACATTAAAATGATGATAAACAGTCACATTTCTCACTAAAGTATCCAAAAGCATCCCTGAGCCCAAATTATTATCAATTCACAATGAATAAGACCGCAGTGAGAATCCACATACACCATCTTACTTTTTACAACCTAGTCATCCATTCCACTTCATTCCTTCTTTTTTATCTAATTGAAGAAACTTAAATTGATTGCATATTCAAATCATAGAAGTAAATATTTGACAGCCATAACATAATAAAATTAAATAATTTGAAAGAGTTTGTCCAATAAAACAAGGTTGTTATTATGGCGCATTTTAGGGACAACCAATCCAAAGTCAGCACTACATCTAACAACTTAAACCTTTAAAAGAGTTATAACTTGTTAGTTTTACATTTTCAAAGGAGTCTTTACATTTTCCCAGATAAAAGCACACTATCCAAGATCAATTCCCTCACAGCAAAAATTTTCTACTTTTAAGACAATGGAGTTTTATGATAACACAAACAGGCTTCTAGTCTTCTACAAAATTAGTATTCGAATACCCACACCATTATAAAAATACCAAATAAACCAACAATATTTCATAAATATGAAAATAATTCCACTAATATTGCCATGACTTTGATGTTCATGTTCAATTCATTACACTCAAGCAATTCAATCAACTACACCAAATCAGTAAAAATTCATCATCAAAATTTTTAAATTAGCAACAATCCAAGGAGACAAAACTGAACTTTAACCTTCCTCTTTCATAAAGGAAATAAAAAATATTCAACTACTGAAAAGTTATAAAAAATAAAAATCACTACAAATTTTCATCAAACACAACATATCGGTCTATTAATTCTAACCTTATTTCGCAACTTGGAACCGCTTCGTACACCTACAATCTTCTTCTCTGCTAACTTATGCTTTAGCCGGTAACACAATTTTGAGGGTAGAAAATTACAATACCTGCAACAAAACAAGCATCGAAACAATAACGCCACGTATCCTCAACTTTGGTCACCGTCACCTACCGTATATAAGCCTAAAAGCTTGAAATGCGAATAATGCGACGCGAAGTACCTCATTTTTTTGCTGAGAAAGGGGCCCCGAAAGACAACAACACTTGTCAGCTGCTTGCCACACAAAAACTGAAAAGACTGAAGAGTCGGTCACTTTGGGGAAGGAGAAGCTGAAAGGAATGAAATGTATAAAACCCTAGAAATTACCATGGCAATGTTATCTGAGGCGTCGCGTCGAAAGTGAGTATCGGACAGGACCGGTGAGGAAGATAATTAGAGACGGAGAGTTGGAATGTTTGTCCAGTTCGGTGCGGTTCTTCATTAGCTCGTGCGAAATGATGAAGTTAAAAAAAAGTCTAAATATTTTTTTTATATTTTTTTTTATTATTTCGTTCTCTTCCTTGATCCATTATTTTTAAAAAGTCATATATTTTAATTTTTATTAAAAAAATTGTTCTAAAAATTTAATATAAATATTATTTTATTTATTATTTTAAAAAATATTTTTCTTGTTTGTTCTTAAAAAATCTTTTTAATTTTTTTTTATTTCAAACTTGTTTTAGGATTTTTTAAAAATTTCTTTCTATGAGTTAAAAAGAATTGATAACCAAAATAGCATAAATAATTTTTTCTTGAGAGCAGAAATAGAAACTATCAATTCAAATTCAAATTTAAATAGAAATTCAGATATAATTAATCTTACTTGTACATACAATCAAAAGAAATAAAAGAGTGCATAGTATCATCAAATAAAGAAGGTTAAAATTTTTTGAATAATCTTATATTCATCTTAAATAAGGTCAAAGTGGCTTGCCTCTTTGGCATTTAGTGTAAAGACACACTATTAGTGTTATAACTTGTTGGATAGGTTTGTCAATTTCACTGTATAATTTTTCACAAAATGGTCTTAATTTTTCACAAAATGGTCTTTCCACATCAAAAGCAATCTTTTTGACCTTGAAGACAAGGTCTTCTACCATGGTTCTTTCCACAGTTAGATCAAGGTGTATCTACCTCTTCTTGTGAAGTGTTGGTAATTTGTCTCATTGGTTGTTTTCCTCTGCTTCCCTTATGGTGAAACGACCTCTTGTGGTGTTGGGGTTTAAACTTAGCCTTTTGTGATGGAAGTCTCTTCCTAAACATCTTTACCTTAGCAATGGCTAGCTTTCTCATGCATTCTTTGCTTTTTCACAATCAATCCATCAAGTCAGCAAAGTTTCTAATACTTAATGGTCCAACCATCACTAGGAGGTCCTTTCTCAATCTTTCTTGGTACTTCATAAGCCATTATAGGCCATAAAGTTAAATATCATTTAAGCATTATGCCCCTTAGGTATAACATAGAGGTTTTATGGTGAAGATAGAAAATTCCTAAACATGTCGCTACCATCATCAAACTATCTAATGATAGTGGTCTAGAATCCTTGTATAAAAGGGAAACTCCTTTAAGATGACTACTTGAAAGAACAATCCTTATAGTAGCTCGTGGGAGGTTATAGGTCCGACTCTGAGGTGGAATGTTGAGATGCTAAGGGATCCATCACCAAATGTGGTGAATACTTTGGCTCAGTAGGAGGAAAAAGGCAGTTCAAGTTAAAGGCAAAGGTACTGTAAAAGATCCAGGATGGAATTGTTGGTCCATCACCGACAAAGAAAACAAATCGCCTAACCTAAATTATATGTAGATTAATGCACATGCAATGATTACCATCCTGCTCCATTATGCCTTATAATGCCATTAAACTTTGTGTATGTTGATGAAGATTGTCACTCTAGCAAACGGTGGCATCTTAAAGGATTGATGATGAGACAAAAGTAAGAAATAAAAAAAAAATTTCTCACTAAGTTTCTACTCTACTCTACTCTAAGATACTAATGTCATATTTTAGCTCCAGTCACTTCAGTTTATCAAAAACGGTGATAGCATACAAATTCATTTATTTTACTGTTAAAAATATATGTAGCTAAAATGGATTCCTTTTAATTAAACCTAGCATGGAATACATAAATATGCAAAGGTTATGGATCTAAGTATCTCTTTGTAAGGTAATATATATATATATATATATATATATATATATATATATGTATAAAATATTGTAGATTTGATGATTTAAACTCAAGTGTCTTATCTTTCAACTTCTAAAACATTTCATGAAAATTCTTATGACACTTCCATCTTCAAGTGGGTCATCGTTCAAAACACTTTTCTTTTCGTAAGAAAATACTTAAATTGAGAACAACTTAACCATTTGAGGGAACTATGAAATTCATCAAGTTAACTTTTCACTTGCTTTTCCATTCATAATCTTTAATTTAGGATATAAGTTCATTCCTTAGTAACTGTTGTCACCCTTTTGATGACCGTCATCATCGCATTAACTTAAAGTTCCAAACTTCTATACATAAAGCTCCAAGCCTTGCATGAATAAGAAACCATTAATGTTTTCAAACATTAAACATATATGGATTTTTATATAAGAGACTTTGGGCATCATATTCTTAGTTACTTTAAATCTTATGCATCACTACATGAGATTCATGCAACATTTTTCAGATGTAATAATAAACCATATATGAATACTTTTGATGTATACATATATATATACTTGCACATGCTTGATAAAAAATCCAAGCACAATCCATATATCAATAGTACTCTCAAGTACAACATCAATTCACCTCACCACATGGATCATTATAATATCCTTATGATTTTCCAAACTTAAATGGTGAATCCTAATGCCTTTTTCTCTTATAATTTCCACTTTACTAGAAGATATTTCAAGTGATTAATAAATTAGGGTAGCAACCACCCTAAATTATGATTATTTCTTAAGCATTAACTTAAGCCTTAGAAACTTAGGATTTTTGGTTAGCATATTATATCTTTTTCTATAATACTTAGGATTAGGTCTTCAAAGTCCAAACCATAGGATTCTTTTATTAATCCTACTAAACATCTCAAGTCCAGTTCTCATTATCTTTTCGTAAGAAGCTTTTAAGCATTATAATTCATGTTAACTAAGTTATGTAACAATTCTCCTTTAATGGTCAAAATCTCCATATTTACTTCAAGCTTAGAGTTAAGTTTTTAGCCTCCAACTTTACCGTAAGAGTACCAACTCACAAGGGTCTTAAAGATCCAGAATTAGGTCCATCATAATCTTAAACTCATTCTTGACTATTTCTATTCTAAATGGCCGAATACTACCTTTCATTTTTCAAAATCCATTTCTTTACTCTAATAAGCCTAACTTACTCTTTTTGGGGGTTCTTTCTTCAAGTTCTTGACTTAGGGTATTTACCACCTTTAAAAAGTTTTATCCTTTTCTTAGATTTATATGTTTTAAAGTCTTAATCTCATACCTAAAAGGTTCATATCTCATGTCTTAAGCTTCATCCTCTAAAATCATCAAAGATTGAGTCTTTTTCTATAAATATTCTCTTGCACAAGAGTTTGTGGTTCAAACTTAAAGATTTGAACTTGTGAGTTTTATTCCCAAGATTTTAACGTATTAAATAGTCAATATCCAACACCAAACTCACAAGAGATTGATCACAAGAGCACTCAAAATATTTCACAACAAGCAATATATCAAAGACACCAACTTTCTTCCTTTTAAACCTTCTCAGAGGAAAAAAATAGTTTAAGGTTCAAGAGAAAGTTCACAAGGAGTAAAATTTAAGACATGTTATAAAATATTTCAAAAACTAGATCCATGGCCAAAGATGGTGCTCTCAAAAGTTCCAAGTTATTAAAATACTCTTTGGTCTCAAAGTGTGCATTTTAATCACTCTAACTTCTCTAAGAGTTTTAAAAATGCATATTAAGTTGGAAAGTCATTTCCTTCTATTGTGGTAGAAACATAACCTTCAAAATAACCTTAAAATATTTCTTAAAAAGTTTGGATAAAGAACTTGAAAAGGTTTAGAAGAAAGGAAGTTAGAAGCACAAAACTAGTAACATAACTTGAAAAGAAAAAAAAGAGTAAGAGAGGTCCTATACTAGAGTGGCTTCAACAAGTTTTCTCTTGATTTTGGGGGTGGAAATGAAGTCTTCCAAAGATCATTAGCTTTCATAGGTTTCTTGGAAGAAATGATGGAAGTTAAAGGTTTAGCTTTCTCCTCTAGATTTTCACTAAGTGTTAAAGAAGAACACTTAGAAAATAGAGTGGTGGCTAAAATTCACATTCAAGGTTGAATGGGAATAAGGAAGATGGATTTTAGCTTAAATATCTAGGATTTAAGATTATTTTCCAATAATTAAAAACATGTATTAAAATATTTAATGTTTTGTCTATTGTTTAATTAAGTAAGTTAGGGGTTTCCACCATCCATCAACATCATGACTACATCCCTTTATGGATGAGCGAGTAAGAATTGTTTGTATTAGAAAAGGTTTCTTAGGTTTTTTTATTTGTTATTCCTATACAGAATTTGTTAGCTAAAAAGAAAAATTTTGTCTTTTAGTGCATATACTTCAACCCTAATTTAAATTTGAGTAACCCTAGAGTTAGGGTTAGTTAATTGATGCCCAAGCATACCTAATTATCTTAATTAATTGATTAAGGGTTATGTTTTACTATTTACCCTGATGGTTCCTATTTAGGCTAATTTTAGTAATTAGTGGTCAAAGTTGACTAATTTGACATTTTCTCTCCAATTTTCACATAATTTGACTTTCTTACTAAAAATTCTCAATATTTTAATTATAAACATCAATTCTTATATTAAATTAGATATGTTCTAGTCATACTAAATAAGATAAATTTTAGGACATTACAACAATGTTTTTATTACTCTAAGTTAGATGAAGCCTTTAGAATTATGAATAAAACTATGATTCAGTGATTCTAACTAAGAACCTCATCAAAAGATAAGAGATGAAAAGGAAAGGAAAGGGTGAAACAAGTGGGGATGAAAGATAAAAAGGGATATGATAAGTAAGATGGGAGATAGAAGAAGAGATTAGAAACTCTAAAGCTAAGTAGACTAAAAAAGATGAATTAAAAAGTGAAAAATTGTAAGAGTCAAAAATAAAACAACATGTATTTATGGACCAAAAATAAATTAACGTATTCATATTTGATTACTTAGAGCTCTTTTATCCAAGTCATCACTTAAGAAACTTTGTTATAGTAAGGATTAAAATATATGACTTTCAAAAAGTAAGACTAAAACCATAAAGAAGTTCTCAAACACTAAAATAAAGAAAAACACTTAAAATATAGCAATAAAAAATATTTAAATCTATATATATATTTAAAAATTGAAATGCATTAAGGACCATTCCATAAAGGATAAAAATAGATTAATTATAGGTTTTAACATACATAAAAAAAAATTTAATTAATTGTTATAAATTAATTATTTTAATTTTTTTACTCAAATAGATACAATTCTTTTATTGTTAATATTTTTAAAGAATGTAAATATTTGTGAATTATATTAATCTGATTGATATGAAAAACATATTAGTAAAGTATATAACTATATTTTTAATTAAAAATGCCTATATATATAATAAAAAAAATTAGGGAGTGTTAAGACCCATCCTTGCACTCTTAACCATTCCTATATATAAAGTTTAAAAATATTAACTTTTTTATATCATAAAAATAATTTTATATTTAATTGAAAAGCACTTAAAAAATGGTATGATTAATTTTTCCAATAGAGACTAAAATTTATTTGCAAGGAACAATTTGTTAAGATGTATGACTAAATTTTTTACTCATAAAAGTAGTCAATAAATCTTGTTCAAAATTTTAACTAATCTGCTCCTATATATTAAAGTAAACTCATTGCCAAGAACATTAGTTTAATTGATAAGGAGTGTTTGATAGCTATGATGAAAGGTAAGAGAGAAAGAAAGAGAGCGAGGGTAAAGATCAAGGTCAACATGGATGGATCTTGGTGAAACCAAGAAGAAGAAAAGTATTACAGTCAGGTTCATAGAATAATAGAAGGTACAATATATCATTAGGGAACATTAGTGTAAAAATAGCATTTTATAACAGGATTTTACATCGGTTGTTCTTGAACTGATGTAGAAAAAATGTGATGGCATTTTTATAAATAAATTTGACATTTTCTACATTAGTTCTCTACACACTTTCTACATAGGTTGCTTTAGAACCGATGTAAAAAATTATTTTTACACTGATTGTGTAGAAAACTAATGTAGAACACTAGTGCAAATATGAGATTCTACAGCTAGTTTTTACATTGGTTATGTGAGAACCGATTTTAAACACTAGTGGTGGTGTTTTTGTAAGTAACGCATGAATATACTACCTCGGTTATATTTCAACTAATATAGAAAATTATTTTTACATCGGTTACAAGTTCAATCAAGGTAAAATATTTAACTTTCTACATCGGTTTCTCTATCAACTGATGTAGAAGCTTTTAATTTGTTTTAGGTGATAAGCATAGATTTCATAAATAATTATCTCTCACTTTTATCTCATTAAGACTTCTTATATGTTCAATTAAGTGGTCTTTGTCATATTTTATGAGTTTGGGTTCATATGAAGTTTAATTGAATTTTTTTGCTTACCCGATTAAAATGACACTATTATAGTATTTTGAGCATAATAGGAGTTTTAGACATCCAAAAATCATGAAATCTGTCTTGAATGAAAGCTTAAAGAAGTGTCCATAGTTACAAAGCAAGAGAAGACTCTAAATGGGATGTTTAGGACTCCGAAATTATCTCAAAAGATGAGATAGTGTTGCTGACGTGGAATTTGAACAGTGTGCAAAGATCCGGCCATATCTTGAGATACAGAAGTCATATTGAGATGAAATCAACTTTGTTGGACAGCTAAGATCCGGGGCTACAACTTTTGTTCAGAAGTCAAGCTCTAATTCGGACATGTGAACATCCGAAATTGCGGTGCAAGAAAGTCAAAATTGTTGTGCTCATTGGTGGCAAAAATTCAAAAGTGTTTTGCATTTTCAACAAAGCCCATGTGAAAGCAATAAAAGGGTAGAAAATTAATATCCTAGTTGGTGACTTTTTGAAGATGATGCCTCAAAAATCCTCTATAAATAGAAGGATTTACAAGAGGAGAGACACACCATTTGGAGATTAACTTCAATACCATTTTCTTTCTTTCTTTCTTTCTTTCTTTCTTTCTTTCTTGTTAGTTTTTCCTCCTTCATGGAAGGCTTAGGTTTTCTTTCTTGTTAGTTTGCCTCCTACATGGAAGGCTTAGTTTTTCTTTATTGTTAGTTGCCTCCTACATGGAAGGCTTAGGATTTATTTGTTGTTAGTTTGCCTCTTTCTTTGTTGTTAGTTTGCCTCCTTCATGGAAGGCTAGGTTCATAGTTTCAATTCAAGGATTCAAGCTATTTTCATTTTAACTTTGAGGTCTTGATCTTTATTTACATGCTTATTAAGTGGTTTCTACTCTACTTCACTATATTCTTCAATTTTATTCTTTAATCAAAGTTTGATCGGTTGACGTATTTTGATTAATGTATAATTGATTTATAATTGGTTTTTGATTGGTAAATCATTTTCCAAAAGTTTGAAGAGTAGAAATTAAGTAATTTAATTGAAGGTTTTCATTTTATTACTTACTTCAACTGAATTCTGATTGTGAAATTGGTTTAGATAAAAGATTAAGTGGTTACTAATCTTGTTGATCATAATCAATTGAATTCTGAGAGGTTTCTCAGTAGAGAATTCAAGGATCATTGTAGGGGTTCCAAATGATCCTAGGTTGATAAACACAATGCATGGTTTTAGTGATCAATGATTAGTTATGAAAATAGCCTCTGAATTCCTTGAGTTGATAATTGTTAAGTCAAATTAATTTCATTCTGTATTTTGCATTTAGAACTTCATATCAAATCTTTCCAAAATCCCCTTGTTCTAACTTTCTCCTAATTTGCTTAAGAATATGAAATGGTCTTTGGGAGATGACCTAGGTTGCACCTTATATTATACCAATAGTTTGGGGGAAATCTAGAAAGTATTTTTGCGCGTTTGCGACGAGCGTGTCAAAAATTTGGCGCCGTTGCCGGGGACCATCTTAGTTTCCTAGGCTTATTTAGGAGTTTGTATAAAATTTTTAATCTTTCTAACAATTTTTTTTATTATAGGTATATCATTCTTGGATTTTCTGTATGAATTCACCTTTTTGTGTATGACCCGATCCAATCCTGAAAATTTATATGCATATGATCCTGAGATTGATAGAACATTCCATCATTTGAAAAGAGCACATAGAAGGCATTCATCCAGTAATAACCAAGAAAGTAACAGTAGTGATTTTTCATCTTTAAATTTTGATAGTTTTAAATATTCTGCTAAGAACATGGCTGATAGAACCCTAAAAGAATTAGCTGCACCTGATGTTGCTTATCAACTATTGTGCATTCAATACCCTGATGTTGATGCACCCTTTGAACTGAAGTCTGGATTAATACATTTGCTACCTAAGTTTCATGGCCTTGCAGGTGAGGACCCTCATAAACATTTGAAGGAATTTCACATTGTGTGTTCCACAATGCGGCCACAAGGAATCCCTGAAGATCATATCAAGTTGAAGGCATTTCCTTTCTCCTTAAATGATGGAGCCAAGGACTGGTTGTACTATCTACATCCAACATCTGTTACAAGCTGGAATGATATGAAGAGATTATTCCTGGAGAAATTCTTCCCTGCATCCAGAACAGCAGTTATCAGAAAAGAGATTTGCGGCATCAGACAGAACTCCCAAGAAACTCTCTATGAGTATTGGGAGAGATTCAAGAAACTATGCGCCACTTGTCCACACCATCAAATCAGTGATCAATTACTGATTCAGTATTTCTATGAAGGACTCATGCCAATGGACAGAAGCATGGTTGATGCAGCTAGTGGTGGAGCACTTATGGACAAAACTCCTACAACAGCTCGAGATTTGATTGCCAACATGGTAGAAAATTCTCAGCAATTCAATTCTCGAACTAATTCCTTGTCTAAAGGAATCCATGAAATGACCACCAAGGCAGACCATACACGATTGGAGAACAGAATTGAAGAACTAACCTCCATCGTAAGACAGTTGGTTTTCTACTTGTGAGCCTTTTATTCCAACCTTCTATTGGGAATCAACCCTAAGAATTATGGAAATTAAATAAGGGAAATGTTAATCGATGCCCTTAAAGCACTCATTAAGAAGACTGAGGCTTTATAAATCTTACCCTAAAATCACAACAAATAAGCAGAGTAATAAGAGCATATTTTCAGTATTGTAAATGAGGAAACCAATACTTGAGGGAATGTTGCAATGAGACCAGGGTTTGATCAAAACTCTAGTGATTCTAAGCTGTCAACAAATTTCTCCCAGTTTCCAATGGGGATGGTAACTGGAAAACCTGTTTTGTGATTGAAAACAATTGAAGAAGGATAGAGATTTTAGGTGCTTGAGCTTAAATAAATATGGTCTAAATTCCAAGTTTTGAGCACAACTTAGAGAATTGTCATGGATTGGTCCAATGCTCATGAAAGTAATATATCAAAATCCATCAAAATTTCATTGTTGATTGAAAAATAGTCTCTACAAGTCATTAACCAAACAGGAATGGTATAGATAGGTATCTGGTAGTTATTATATTCATGCAGGTAACTAAACTGCAACTATTGTTGCAAAGACATAGTTCTTGAAGATTTCATCAAGAGATGATATAGGATGTGTTTGGTAGTTCCAAACTGCCAAGAATTCATGATAAATGATCTTATCAATGCTTGCTGGCAATGATAACACAAAATTGTATAGCCTATTTTCCAGGTTTCATCTCATGATAAAAAAGTTGACATGAAAAAAGTACTATACAAATTTGAGTTATGATCTTCATCATCTAGTTGATGACAACTAACCTAGATGTAACAGAATGTCCCTAACTTGATGGGCATAATTGCATGATAGTTTATATCATATTGATTACAATCTGTAGCCTTTAAATGAGATTTTATATATTCTAAACATTTAGGACATTGTTTAAATATGGTTGCAAATTTTCTTCATGATTAATTCTAGTTAAACCGATCAACAAAGAGTTGTTGCCACCAAGGAAGGTTGGGCATATAGATTAGTGTTTTCTGCATGTTTGGTAATCTATCTATTGTATGGTTTCAATTTTAAACCTTATTTTCTCATAGAGGTTGGAGTTTTTCTTGTTGTTGATGCATTATATATTGGTGTTAAACAAATTGGGCGCTATGTTCATGATATCAAAATAGATTAAGGTGTTGTGGTTGCCTTGATGTTATTAATTAATCCTCCTGGAGAAATTCTCCTTGTTGTGGATGAGCATATAAGGTCAACAAGCTAAGGAACTCAAGTTTGGATGTTAACCCTTGGCAAAGGCTTATTTCTCATCCATTAGTTAATATGATTTACTAGCATATGTTTTCCGAGGTTTTACGTCATAATTGCACCATCCTTTTCTATCACTAGTGGATTGTAAATGCAAGTTTAGTTTGGCAGTCTTTCCAATTAGGCTTATTGTAAATGCATATTGTTTTCTTGGGAAATTTGTGCTATAAATCTCTCATCATGGTAGTTCAAGGATGGGTTGAACTCATTATGGGTCTATTGTAAGCAGTCTTACCCTATATTTGCAAGAGGCTTATTCCACAACATGAACCCAACCTCCCAATCATACATATATCAACAAATCTAACCATTGTGTCGAGACTCCCTTTCATTGCATATTGTTTAATCTTTAATAATAGTTAGCATTGTTCAAAGTAGATAGCTTTACTGATAAGTAGTTTTTGTTTTGTGCAGTTTGCTGATTGGACCTTATTTTTGTAACAAGTTAGTATTAAGATCTGTGATTCCCCGTGCATGCCCTACTCAAGAGTAAGTTGTTGCTTATTAAAAAGATTATTAATTTTCTAAAGACATTGCACTGTATATAGAGTAGGAAAAGCCTTGATCCTTAAATAGTAACTAGAGCTGCTAGAATATATGCATGTGTGTTCTATTCAGACTCTAGGAACCATAAAATCTTAACTTTTTCACACAAAAAACATGCATGAAAAAAACAATCATAAGCATAAAAAACATACAAACTACATCTAGCCATGCATAACAATCACGCATACGTGCATGAATGAATTCATGGATGAAGTGATACTGGACCTTTATCACCACTACTAGGAATTAGGACTTCAAAAACTAGGTTTGGGAGAAATGTGTCATCTCCACCTAGAACATAATTGTGGCCTCCTAATTTTGATCCTAACCCCAACCCTAATTCGGATCTTGTTCCTTCCCCTCCATTGGGTCAAAAAAGTGGATTCTAAGGGTCTTCCATATTCTCACTTAGTTGCACCAAGATCTAGGCCCAAAATTCTCTCCAAAATTCCCATAAATTATCTTATATAACTAAAAATATATAAATCCAGCAAAATATATTAGTATTAGATTTTAAAATAGAATAGAATTGGAGGTATAATTAGATTGTAAAACAGAATAACGAGAAGGCAAATGGATCAATTAATTATATGTCAAATTTCTCTTTCTTGAAAGAAAAAAATAACTTACCTAATTCTATGACCAAGTCCACATGTAATGTCCTTTATATCCATATTATGGCAACTGGATCCAATGGATACACAATCATCATCTATAAAAGTTAAATTCAGCAAACAAACATTAATAATGCCTTTTGATGCAATAGATGTGGAAATGTAGAAATCATAGAATTATATATTTTCTACATGAATTCCATCAGTGTTGGGGCTTAGTTTTGGATTTTTTTATGTAGATTGATTTTATGTGGACGTCATTGCATTCATCAAATCTAAAATAGAACTGGGGGCTGTTCTTTATCTTAAGTCCTTGCACAGTCAAGTTGGAACTCATAAAAAACCTTATTGTATGGATCATGTATATAATTATGCTCAAATCACAATGCCATTATACAAAAAGAATATGTATATTGTAGAAAGACTTTGAAAGCTCACAATTAGGCTTTCACAAGGACCAAGAGATGTTGTCCCATATGGTCCCTAAGGTATTTATTGTCTAGGAAGCCCATCTACATTATTGTCTTTTTAAGGAATTAATGTTCATTAAAAAGGAGTTTATTAACATGAACACATATATTATACATGATACACAAAAACACCATGCCTAGTCTGCTAATTTCATCTTTTTAATGTGTTAATATACTATTAGTATGATAATTAAAAGAAAGTAACTAAAATATTAATAAGTGTGTTAATGTGAGCAAGGATGGTGTTTTCCTTAGAGAGGACAAGGATCTTAAAAAGAAGTAATTAAACCTAACTAATAACTAACTATCTTCCTACACATAATATATACATGTCAATCAAATCTAGGGTGAAGGTAATAGTTTCTTAAAAAGCCTTAAAGATAGATATACTTTTCAATACATATATCTATGTGATTTGGGATTTTGGGTTTATGAGTTAGGACAGGTCCTAACGCCTTTATACCAAAAGTGAAAAAGAGAAAAAGAAATAGGTTTTTCTTATGGCAATTCCAGGTTGCTTATCCATATTTCTCTAAATTAATTCCTTTATTGAGATAAATTTGATTAAAGATTAAATAATTAAGAAAATGAAAGTAGATCACATAATATAGTTTTATACTTGGGATGATTTGTTCTCGTGAAAAATAAAAGGAGAAAAATAGTAAGGATTTAAGGAAGAGGGTGTAACTTGGTTTATTTATATGAAAAGAAAAGAGATTAAGGTTATGAAATTGAAGGGTGAAATATATATATATATATATATATATATGATCCATGGTTTATTCTTCTTTATATACTACAAGAAGGAACCTTGAATAGATTTACATTTTAGTTATCTAAGTAAGGTATAGAAGAGAAGTTAAGAAAGGAAGTAGGTAGCTAGATGTAAAGTGAAATGTTTGGGTTTTAGCATAGGAAAATTAGGTCTCACCTAAGAGATAGAAAATCAAAGGGTGGAGAAGAGTTATCTTATCAACTGTTTTAACATGTAGTGGTTTTTCTTTTGGCATTTTCAAAAGGACCCCACCATATTTGTCAAAACAGCTAGCTAGCATAGTTAACACAAATAACCTCACTCGCACTTTCTTCTATCTAATCTAACCCTTACCAAGATAGACAAAGAGGGAAGCATTGTATGTGTGTGTGTGTGTGTGTGTGTGTGTGTAAGATACATTGTTGAGGACCTTTAGAATATGACTTTTTCTTTGACTGCAAAAGAAAGGAAAAAAGAAAAGAAAAGTCCAGAAATGGAGACATAACTGTAACAAAAACTAAGAAGCCCAGAAAGAGAGAATTAACTTATTAACATAACACATGGTTTTATAATATGTTTAAGTTATTATAATTTGCATAAATAACTTTGGGACAACCATATTAGATTAAGTTCCTCTGTCCTTACATTAAAAGATTTACATACTAATCCCTCTATATAGTTTATTTTTTCTTTAGTTGTTTATGATGATAAAAATTTAGGGGTTGTTCTTTAATTTTTTTTATTGCTTTTCAATCAACAGAATTCGAGACTATTGGTGCCTTGGAAGATTCCCTTTCATACTTCTCATGCAACCAAGTTCACTAGGAAGATCCAAACAAGTAAGGAGTCTAATTACCCTTTACTTTTTTTTCTACTAGTTGGTCAACTTTTTTATCTTATATTTTTTGTACTAGGTCTTAAATTTTGTGAATCATTGTTGAATATCTCTTCTTGTGACCATTATGCTTGGTGGAATGGTGCTAGTTGGCTATTTAAATACAATAAAAGTTTTGGATTAAGAGTTAAATAGTTGAAATCATGAGGACTAAACTCAAGATCCCCAACATAATGTGTACCCTAATTCATGTGTTTATGATTCTTGTATAATATGGATTGTAATTGGATAAATGCCAAACGAACGAGTGATCAATATGAGAATGAGGTGGAAGAGTTTTTGAATTTGCGCAGATAAATATTCCTCATAGTAATGGACAACTTTATTGTCCTTGTGTTCATTGTCTAAATAAGAGACAATTGAATGTTGATGAAATTAGAGAGCATGTTCTTTGTGATGGATTTTTCAAAACTTATACAAGATGAACATGACATGGTAAATTATTAGACATGCCAAGTGTGTTGTTGACAATGGAGGTTGATATAGATATGGAACATCAAGTAGAGGATATGATTCGTGATATGCGGCATGAGTCTTTTTAGCGAGAAAATTTGTATGGTAACTTGTGTAATGATGCGAAGAAGCCTTTGTATCCGGGATGAATAAATTTTACACAACTATCAACAATGTTAAGATTATTCAATTTGAGGATAAGAAATGGGTGGAGTGATAAAAGTTTCACAATTGCTTGAGTTGTTGTTAAAGATCCTTTCAAAAGGTAATACATTAGCAGAGCGTAATTATAAGGCAAATAAGGTCTTGTGTTTGATGGGTATGGAGTTTAAGAAAATACATGTTTTCCCCAATGATTGCATACTATACAGAAATGAGTTTGAAAGGTAACATAAATGTCTTGTATGTCAAGTTTTGCATTATAAACTGAAGGATGATGATTTTAGTTACGATGAAAGCATAAAGTGGTCTCCAGCCAAAGTGTTCTGGTATCTTCCAATAATTACAAGGTTCAAACGGTTGTTTTGTAATAAACATGATGCAAAAAACATTAGATGGCATGCAGATTAAAGATAAATTGATGGAACACTATGTCATCCAGCTAATAGTTTGTAATGGAAAACGATTGATTAACTATTTCTAGATTTTTGGAATAAGTCAAGAAACCTAAGATTGGGACTTGCAACAGATGGAATGAATGTGTTTGGTAATTTAAGTAATAAGCATATTTCATGGTCTGTTCTTTTTGCAATTTACAACCTTTCTTCGGAGTTGTGCATGAAATGTAAATACGTCATGTTGTTTATGATAATTTCAGGCCCACAACAACCTGAAAATGATATAGACATTTATCTTGCTCCCTTGATTAAGACTTGCGAAATCTATGAAAAAAAGGTGTGGATGTGTTTGATGGATATGCTAATGAAACTTTCAAGATACGGGTCATGCTTTTTTGCAATATTAATGACTTTCCCACATATGAAAATTTGTGCGAATATAATCTTAAGAGGCACAAGGCATGTCCTATATGGGAAGAAGACACAAGTTACCATCAACTACGTCATGGAAGGAAGATAGTTTATCTTGGTCATCAAAAATTTATCAGGACTAATCACCTGTATCATAGATAAAGAAAAATTTTAATGGGTTGTCAAAAAATAGGGTTGCTCCAAAGGTCTTAACTAGATAAGAAGTTATGAACGTGTTAAAACCATCAACATTATTTTTGGAAAGACTCAAAGGAAGGTCATTAAGACAAAGATATGAAAGAAAAAATCAATATTTTTTAATCTTTCATATTGGTGCAATCTAGATGTTAGACGTTGTATTGATGTGATGCATGTGGAAAAAATATGTGTGATAGTGTAATCGAAACACTCCTCAATATAGAGGGCAAGACTAAGGATGGTGTGAATTCTCAACTAGATTTGATTCAGATAGGTATACGACAGCAGTTAGCGCCATAGTCTAAAGGGAAGGGGACATATTTTCTCTTGGCATGTCATACATTGTTAAAAAAAAATAAAAAATAAGTTTATGTGAGTGCCTACATAGGGTTAAAGTGCCACAAGGTTATTCTTCAAATTTCAAAAGATTTGTCTCCATGAAATATCTAAAGTTAGTTAGGTTAAAGTGTCATGATTGTCATGTGTTGATGCAATAGCTACTCCTAGTGGTTATTCGTGGCATTTTACTTAAAAAGGTTAGACACACCATAAGTAGGTTGTGCTTTTTTTCAATGCAACATGCAGCAAAGTCATTGACCCTCTAAAATGGAATGAGTTGGAAAATGAAACTTTTATTGTCTCGTGTCAGTTGGATATGTATTTTACTCCATCATTTTTTGATATTATGGTGCACTTGGTTATTCATATAGAAAGGAAAATTAGGTTATGTGATCCAGCTTATCTACGATGGATATATCAAATTGCATGATACATGAAAATATTAAAAGGGTATGTGAAGAATTCACACCGTCCCGAGGCATCTATGATTGAAAGATACATTGCAAAAGAGACAACCTTCAAGGACATTTGTATATTTTGAATAATACCGATCAGGTTCAACCTTACTTATCTACTCACAAAACCATTAAAAGGGAAAAAAAAATCTTTGAATGAACGAGAAATGGTTGTTGAATGAGCATATCAAAACGTTTTTAACCTAGTTTGATGAAACCATTAAGAAGGATGATGGTGCCTCTGATATATTAAAGTGGCTAGAAAATGAGCCAAACTTTGATGTCATATGTTGGAGTAGATATAATATCAACTATTTTTCCTTTTATACAGAGTCTTAAGATGATAAAAGTACCATGCAAAATAGTGGGGTTATAAGGGTAGCTGAGTTGATGCACTTTTCAAGTTCCAAAGATAAAAATCTTATCATCGGATAGCTACTGTGAATGAAGAAAATAAAATTGATGATGTACATGCTATTTGAGATGATTACCATAAAGAAATATGGGAAATGTTACGACATGATACAAGTTAGTAATTTATTTTATTATATCATCATTTTATGTTTCTTGTTTACTTATTTTAAAATGTTTATTACTTCTTTCATATTCAATAGAGTTTTTAACATATATTTTTACATGTTTCAACAAGAACACAACTAACCCATCTAAGAACCCTCCTTCCAAAAGTGGGTTCAATAGTCAATCTCGATAGAAGAAGGGAAGACGAGCCACAAATTTAAGGGAGTTAACCCTTAATCGGAATGGTGACCAGAGGATTCCTATAGAGTTTGATTAAGTCATTGGTAATCCTTTAGGGCCAAACAAAACAAATTTTAAGAGTTATGTGGCCCTCTTTTGACAAAGCAAAGCAAGTATTTTGAAGAAGGATTGAGATAATGTAAAGTTTGAGTGAAAAATCAAATTTGGGAAACTATCATGGCATTTAACTTTAAAGAATTAAGTTTCTCCATATATTTATGATTCACTAACTAATTACATCTCTAGTTTTACATAGCTTACATGTGATGTGCCTAATACTAGCTTGTCGAAGAGGAAGTGGCTTTAATTTGTTGGTGAACGTTAGAGAAGCTTCAAGACACATCTCACTAGTGTGTGTGTGTGTGTGTGTGTGTGTGTGTGTGTGTGT
The DNA here is from genome assembly GCA_037954105.1 of Canavalia gladiata. Lineage (NCBI taxonomy): Eukaryota > Viridiplantae > Streptophyta > Magnoliopsida > Fabales > Fabaceae > Canavalia > Canavalia gladiata. Next base: position 39,051,607 of record CM075667.1, on the reverse strand, counting down.
GTATGTGTGTGTGTAGGTCATTTAAGGATGTGTCTCCTTATGAGGAGTTCCAATTCCTTTATGATGAGACGTGGCAAAGATTTGTTGAGACCTAGAAAGATCTTATATTCGTTGTATGTATATTTATAAACTTTGTTTTTATTTTTAATTCACTGATATTAGATGTCTAATTGATTTGATTTCTTATAATACGAGAAAAGAAAGAAGGGTCAACAAATTTGTGCAAAGAACTATTACCCTCAAATTATCTCGTGGGAGTTATGAGTTTATTAATGAAAGACTTAAAGAACAGAAGTTAAAAGAACATCAACAATCATCTAAAGCAAACCATCTACACTTTTGTCTCCACCATCTCCACCCACACACCATGAGAAATAGAAAAGAGCACACCAAAATCTTTCAGGACAGTATACATTAGAGTCCTCTCGTATTGTTGCTGAGAAAATTGTAAGTAATTATAAAATTTAACATTTTTTTATTTAACTTAAAAAATGTATATTACTAATAATTATAATTTATATTTTGTACAATTCTTTAGTTGAACAAAGCTCATAGGGAGTCTTTGTTTCTGTCATATAGGTTGATATTCTAAGTACTATTTTTAGCCAACCAAAGCTTCCATGTCATGTTTATGTTGCTGAACGAGGTGTTGGAATTAGACAGTATTTTGGATTGTCTTCCACTACACATGCCTCCAAATGAGGACTGGTGTCAAGAGATGAGTTGGAGGTCTTGAGAGAAGATATGAGGCAAGAACTTCAACAAGAGCTCAGATAGGAGTTCAAACATGAGCTTGTATCTTTGGAACTTTCCTAAACATATATATAAGATCATTGTTCCCCTTCTCCTAGAAGCATGAGCACAAAGGGGAGTTGTGTTATGATTAAGGAACTTGTAGTAGGAGGAGAGGATCTTATTGATACTAGAGACGATTATAAGTTATATGTTAATGATTCGTATCGTTTGGTAGCCATTGAGAAAGTCTACAACATGGTGGTTGAATGGGTTGAAGATGCAAATGCTCCTGTTCCTATGCTTATGGAGGAGGTTCATGTCGTGGGGCAAGCCCCTAGTTGTTTTATTTTATGTCCGAGAAGACTTATGTAGTGAGTTCAACCTAAATATTAAATATTTTTATTCTATCTTACTAATTTATAAATATATATATATATATATATATATATATTTGTTAATATTTTCTAAATTCATTTTAGGTTTATAAGGAAGACCTTAGGAAGAAGATTGATGTTAGTGGTAAAAAAGTTCTTCCTATATGTATCAATTCTACAATTATAGTTGATATAAGTATATTTCTTAACCTTAGTTGAATTAATTAAGTATAAAAATCTAACAATTAGAAATTATTAACAATATTAGGTACCTATATTGCATCTGTACACAAAGGGGGAACTTGGACCTCTATGGATTCCTTGACCTGGTTCATATCCAGAAAACCGAAAACAAGGCAGCTAGCATACATGGGTACCTTTAGAGTAGATTGAAAACTTAAAAAGACTATTACTTAGCACCTTATTTTCAATCGTCAATCAATACTTAAAAGTTTTATTTAACAAATTCAATTAAATTTCTAATTTTGGTTCATTTTGATCCATATTTTGTAGGACCCATTGACAATTAATCATTATTTGTCCAAAGTAAAATGTAGTTGTCTTTCTATGCTCCGCTTAGCAAAAACCAAAGAAAGACATATGAGACATTATAAAAGTGTAAGTTTTTAGGGTTTTGGTATTGTTATATATTATTTTTATTTTCAAAGGTATTAGTTTGGTCCTTCTTTTATTCTAGCACAACGAATGCTTGACTTTTGTTAAAAGGGACGCATTCATCAAATATTAAAAAGCCTTCATGGATAGTTCCATGTGTAAGTACTTTATTAAAAATTATTCAATTATTTTATATTATTTTATCATTATATCACCTCTAATTATATTTAACTTTTTTTTCTATCTTTTTGAAGTGTCTGACACAAGCTGGAGGAATCGAGTGCGGATATTATGTCATGAGACATATGTTTCACATTATCTTAGCATCTATAGTTGATTCTTGGACCAAAGTATTGACAATTATTACAATTTCATAATTTTATTTTAATTCATAACATGATATTTTCTCAAATTTCATTCAAAAACATTTTGTAGATATTTCAAAATACATCCCCTTTAACTGAAGGAGAAATTGATGATGTTAAAAGACGTTGAGGGGAATATATAATAGAGGTAGCCAATTTGGGTTGATTTTATATAATTTAAAGTTATTTTCTTTGTAAAATATTAAATAAATTTAAATTTGATAATAAATAGTGATATATTTAATTTACATAAATAGATTTTGTGGTTGCGGTATTATCTGCCTGTGTTGTCTAATTATATATGCAAGCATTATGATTAAATGATATGGTAGTATACCTAAACGAAATGAACATTAAAAAAAGACTTTATACATCGATTAAGACCTTAACCAATGTAAAAAAGGACTTTCTACATTGGTTAAGACCTTAATTGATGTAAAAAATCCTACTTTCTACATCGATTAAGACACCAATGTAGAAAGTAGGACTTTTTAAAGGTTATCAACCGTTATTGATGACTTTATACATCAGTTGAAATAAGAACCAGCGTAAAAATTACTTTCTATATCGATCTAGTACCTTTAACCGATCACAGAGTCGAAGGCAGGCTAGGGTTGCATTGTGACTCATATGATTCTCCGAACATCGAAAGACAAGATATGATACACTTTCAACTTCAGAGTTCATTGCGTGAGATCTTTGATCGTTTAAAGCTTTGAAAATTATTTTGAAAAAGGTAATTTGGAAGGGAGATCTTCAATCCATGTGCACAGAGTCGAAGACAAGCGAGGGTTGCATTGCGACTCATATGATTCTCCGAACATCGAAAGACAGGGTATGTTGCACTTTCAACTTCGAAGTTCATTGTGTGAGATCTCGGATCTTTTAAAGCTTTGAAAATTATTTTGAAAAAAGGTAATTTTGAAGAGAGATTAGAAAGGGAGATCTTTGATCCACATGCACATAGGCGAATGCAAGTGAGGGTTGCGCTACAAATTATATGATTCTCTAAACATCGAAAGACAGGGCATGCTGCACTTTCAACTTCGGAGTTCATTGCGTGAGATCTCGGATCTTTTAAAAATGTGAAAATTATTTTGAAAAAAGATGATTTTGAAGAGAGACGAAAAAGGGAGATCTACGATCCATATGCACAGAGTAGAAGGCAAGAGAGGGTTGCACCGCGACTCATATCATTCTCCAAACATCGAAAGACAGGGTATGCTGCAATTTAAACTTCGGAGTTCATTGCGTGAGATCTAGGATCACTCAAAGCTTTCAAAAGTGTTTTTAGAGAAACTAAACTTTTGAAGATTTTATTTAGAAAGGAGGACATATAAACACAAAAAAACAAAAAAGGAATACATATAGAAGGATCAACTCATGAATACTAATACTTAAACAAGGTTAAAAGAACAAGATCTACACAAGAACTTCAAGAACACAAGAGGTTTTGGCACCAAAATTAGAATTCAAGTTTCAAAATTTTTTTAAAAATATTTTTTGGTAGATATGAAAAATTAAAACCAATCATTTGAAAGATATGGATCATAGAAATCAAACAAAGCAAGTGTGACAAAGATCAAACCAGAAATGAACAAGTTATACACAAATCAAATAAGCTAGGTTCATTTACGCACCAAGACGAACATGCTTTAGTAATCAGGTGATAGAAATTTCATTTCAGATCCAAATTAAACAAATAATATCATTTCAAAAACTAGAGAGAAATAAAAAATGAACTCAACAAAAATCACCGAAATCGGAGATCATTTTTTGATCAAAAATAAAAATGAAAAACAGAGATGAAGATGAACCTTAAGAACACAAGAGACTTTGGCGCCAAATTTGAATTCAACTCTCAGAATTTTTAGAAAATATTTTTTGGTAGATCTGAAAAATTAAAACCAAACAATTGAAATATATGGATCATAGGAATAAAAAGAAACAAGTTTGACAAGAATCAAACCAAAAATGAACAAGTTATGCACAAATCAAAGAATCTAGGTTTATTTTCACGCCAAGACGAACATGCTTCAGTAATCAGGCGATAAAAATTTCATTTTAGATTAAAATTATACAAATAATATCATTCCAGAAACTAGAGAGAAATACGAAGAGAAAGTAACAAAAATCATCAAAATCAGAGATCATTTGACCGATCAAAAATGAAAACGAAAAAGCGATAAAGATGAACTCGAAAATCCGAGAAGAAGCAAGAAAATTAAGCGGAATAAAAGTTAGATCTAACCATCATTGATGTGATCTGAATGCCAATTAATAGCACCTTCAAAGGTGATGAAGAACTGGTTCAATGGAGGCTAAGGGCTAAATTGGATGCAGAAGTAGAAAGTATTCCCTCAGGCGCTCCTCTCTCTCTTTCCTTAGAAATTCTAATTTTTTTTTCTTAGAAGTGAGGAAGCCCCTCCTTATATAGAAGGATGAGGGATTGAAGAAGTCCTTTTTTTCCAATGTGAGACTCCTTTTCCATATAGGAGAATTTTCCTTTTTTCTTTCCTTTTTTGGAATTCTTATTTTATTTGGTATGAGATTTCTTTTTCTCTTTTCATATTTTTTCCTCTTTTTTCTTTTTCCTCTTCTTTTCTTTTTTCTTCTTTTTTTTACTTAATTATTTATTTATTTATTTATTTTTATTTTTTCCATTACTTTGATTTTGATTTTTTGAACTATTTTAGCCTAAATCACCTTTTGGCTAAAAACAAAATAATTTATTTTGGGTTTTGAATCCTCGGACATAATTCGGTGTTCACATATAGGAATATGAATGTTGGAAAAACATTGTTGGGTTCAATGAGCTCTCAAAATAATTCCCTTATTTCAACCATGCAGACAATCACTCACTGTGCATGAAGTTCAAGAAAGGACTAAGGGTCCACATCATACAAGCAATAAGTTACCAACAAGTGACCCATTTATTAGGAAGGAGTTCATCTAGGCCCTTTATGGTTGCCTTGACCCTTTAGGATATATACATACATTAACGATTATTTTTATTATACTTGTGTACATTCGATGAATGTTCCTTCTTTTCATGTTGGCATCACCAACATCAAAGTTGTCACACCATTAGGACCTTTATCTACTCTTCCTTAAAGGAGAGAATTAAAGCCTGTATGGAGTTTAGAGATATACATATGGTCATTGAGTTTGTATGACTCCAACAATTAGAGCTTGTACAGGAAGAGGATAATTATGGTGGCAATGACTCATTTGATGATTCTACATTACTGAAAAGGACTTCTTTATAACATCACATCCTTGATCCATCTCCCGATTTTCCCATGCATTACATTGGCAAGGGTATTTATAGCTAATTAGAGGAGTTAGATTTTGGGGAGAACCTCGAGGAGAAAATGGAGGACAAGGATCTTTTTATGTTTTAGTCGATCTTGTATGGTTTCCTTTTGAGAGATGATATAAAAAAGAGTACTACATTATAGGTTACCATTTGTGTTTTCTTTTGTATGTACTTGGTATAGTTATGAGACAAGACTATTTGTTGTACTTGTTTTATCATCTTATATATTTTGAGGGTGGGTAAAATAATTTGACTAACTTATCCAAATCGTATTTATTATGGCACCTTCACTTATGAGGCTATTAAGTATATATAATTGAAATCCTTCCTTGAATTATTTTTCTTTTATGATTCAAAAAGATTTTTCAAATTATTTTCAAAAACTTCATAACAATTTGATTACACTTGTTTAGTAGAAACTTTTTCATACAACAATAAATAGTAAACATAACTATTTTTTTTAACTATTGTCTCAACCATAATTCCAACGAGACGACGAACTCGCTAAATTTTTTAAAATAGAATTTATTTGGATTAAGTGGAGTCACCACCAAATTTTATTTTAAGGGAAAAAGATTCAGAAAAACCTTGACTCGAGGATGAGATTTAGGTTCGGGAGTCGGTTACGAGTGGGGAAGGTGTTAGGCACCCTACTCGCCCGTTTCGAAGAAAAGTACCCTTAAATTGAGTGTGTGATTTATGAAAATAGTTTGATCCCTTAATTAATGTGAAAATAAATAGGTTGATGGAGGTTAGCCTGATAGGACTTGATTCTGCTCCTACGTATTCCCCGGTGCAATGAGAAACTCAAGGCTTACGTAGTTCGGGTTTGTTTGATGGCTTAACCTCCGAAAGTGCTTGAAAAAGAATATTTGAAAATAAATGTTTTTTTGAGAGGCTTTTTATTTTGAAAAGGACCTTTAGTCCACTCATGCACAAGGTCCGAACACGAGGGCCTATATGAACCACTAAACATCGAACAACAGTGTAGACCACCCCTTTTAGAGTTCGTCGCGTGAGACTATAGGTCCCAAGACATTTGAAAAGAATTTTATTTTTTGAAAGGACTTTCGGTCCACTCATGCATAAGGTCCTAGGCGGCTAAGGCAGCACGTGGGCCTATACGAACCACTAAACGTTGAACAACAGGTAGACCACCAGTTGCCCGTTGATTTAGAAAAGGACTTTATTTTGAAGTGAATTCGATTTTGAGTTTTGAAAGAAAAGAATTTAATCTAAATTTTGGGTGAATTTTGGAGGTCGAATTGTGATTTTGGAAAGTACAAGGCAGGAGTCTAGGAGTCTGCGAGTCTGCATGCAATATCTGGAAGTGTAGGGGCTTGCATGACTTAACATGGCTCGGTCGTCCGCATGGCTCAACTTAGCCACCAGTTAATGAGGCACGTATGGAGTGGGGGTGAGGCTCATTTTGTGCATGGGGCCCACTGGGTAGATTTTACTCATTTTAAAACAAATTGTGGCACGAGGGATTCGAACCCTAGTTTTTGGAGCGGCTACGGCGCGCCTACCACCAGGCCAAAGCCATTGCTTGGTAATAGTGCTGCGCCTTATATCTTTGAAGGTTATTCAACACTACTTACTCCACATTGAAAATAGCTTCACCAAGAATCGAACTCAGACCCACACTTCAACCTGGATGGGAGTTACCGTAGGAGCCACGCTCGAATCTTTTAACTCATGCTGGGCTTTAATTGTCATTAAATACTCTGGTCATACATATCTCGTTGCATGCATAGGGGCTGATTGGTAACATGGGGAGAGACTATCCAGTTTTCGTACATTGCATCTTTTGGTTTTATAAGTTTGGGCAGCAATCAAGACTTTTGCCCGACCAGAATAACATGTTTTTCCAAACTCGAGCCAAGAAGCATCAAGTCATTCCTGCACGGATAATGCTCATGTACCCCTTCTATGGTCTTCGGTGCATGTTTTTTTTTTTGGGCCATTCTCCTCGTTTACTACTACAGCCGCACCATCATCCATGCTAGAAGTACTGCCAGCAGTCATAGACCCTCCAACTTCTTTAAAGCTTGGCCTAAGCTTCCCTAATTTCGCAGCACCAGCCTTCCCCGAGCCTTATCTTTATCGACAAGCTTGGAAGGTTTCCTCATTCTATTTGAAGCTTCAATCAGAGTTGTCTCCCAAGCTAGATGACATGCCTTTTGTGCAGATGTTCCTCTCTCAAAGCTTTGAATAGCATATGAGTCCTGCTCATCCTTCGTTATGACATGATGATCCGCACATAGTTCAGCACAAACTTCCATGCCAAAGTCATTATAGACACCCCAAAGGCCATCTTTGAGTATACCGTCAATGACAATATCATGTCCTGACCGAGATCCTTTCCTTACTTCTATAATGTGCTCAGGTGCATTTGACGTGCTTGGACTGATCGTGGCGAGAAGGACCATGGGCTTGGGTAACCATGCGAGACTCTTGATTTATGCATGCATGCAGCGAGTAATTAATGCAGAACAGGGACCATATCTACCAAGACTACTCCATTTTAACTTGTTGTCTGTAATGGCTATCAAGGTCAATGACTAGTCAGTGTGGGAGACCAATATTCTTGACCATTTACTGATAATTGAAATGGAATTTAATGGGGCAGTGACAGTGCATGTTCTGAGCCCATAGTGTTGATGCCTTATCTGCATGACCAGTCTTTAAGTTGGAATACCTTCCACTAGAGTGCATCGTGCGAGAAGACTAGAATAGATTAAGTTTCTCCCCTTAAACTCAAAGCTCATTTGCACACTCATGTTGTTCCTCTAGGAAAGAGTACATAGTCCCAAATAGAATGCTGGGAGTGGAGGCTTTTGAACACCACAGGCTCATTCAGAGGCACAGTGAATAATTAAAGATTGATTCCAATCCCCACATTCTCGGTTAATATTCGACATTGACCTGCACTAACCTAATCAAGAAAGCTCTATACTCTATCATATGCCGATGGCTTATCACACTAGTGCAAAAATACGATATTATAACAAGATTTTACATCGGTTTTTTAAAAACCGATGTAAATAAAAACGCGGTGGCATTTTTGTAAATAAATGTAAACTTTCTACATCGGTTGGGAAAATAACCGATGTAGAAAGTAATTTTTACATCGGGTGTTATATAACCGATGTAGAAAGTACTTTCTACATCGGTTCTTTTCCCAACCGATGTAGAAAGTGAGTTTTTTTTCAAACTTTCTACATCGGTTACGAAACAAGCGATGTTGAAAGTACTTTCTACATCGGTTGTTCTGGAACCGATGTAGAAAGTCGATTTTTTTAAAACTTTCTACATCGGTTAGTTTCTCAACCAATGTAGAAAGTACTTTCTACATCGATTCTGCGAAACAACCGATGTAGAATGTCTTCCCCTGTCACTTATTTTTCGACGCTGTTCGTGTTTAACCTCATTTTCCAAAACCTCAGTTTCTCGTTTCGGCTTGTTCTCTCTATTTTCGTTTAAGTCTTAGCCATTGTCAACATCCTTATTGTTCGTGGTTTCACTCCGTGCTTACGTTCGTGGTCGTCGTCGCCGTTGGAACGATTTCTATCGTTCGAAGTCGTCGTCGCGCGCACCGTAAAGTCCGAACTCGTCTTTGTTGTTATTTATGCATCTCATTCTATTGTTATGGTTGAAATTTACATTTATTTTGGTTGTATTGTGTAATTTTTAAGCTTCTTATTTGGCTATACCGTGCTGTGTCGTCGTTCAACCACTGTTGTGCCTCCATTTGGACACCGCTTGGCCACCGCTCAACCATTTTGTGTTGACTATGAGGTATGTTCTATGCACCTCTACTTTGTGATTGCAGATGTGAAAGTTTGCTTAGGGTTTATGTATGTTATAGTATTGATTTTGAGTTTAAATATGTTGGTTTGTTTTCTTGAGCTCAAATATGAGCATACCCTTAGTTTCCCGTTCAAGGTTGAATATAATGAGTATATTACTAAATAAGTAAATCATTCATTATATTAAATCTTGAATTGTCCAAGTTGGACAGTTTGGGACTAAAGTTTTTTATTCAATGGTTATCAATTTCTTCGTAAATCTTGTAAATTGTACTTGATTAAATTTTGGTTTAGTTCATTTTGCATTGTCTCTGGGTACATGCTTCATTATGGTAAATAAAACCATAATGAAGTTATGTACTTGGAGACTGATGCGAAATGCTGCCGAAATTTCACCAAGTATGATATTCAAGATTTTAGAAGTATGTTAATCGATGAATAAAAAAATTTTTTCTCGAATGGGATAGGGTCTTACCAATAGTGAGGATAATAAATTAACAACAATGAGTGACAAGGTTAATCCTAAATCATGTGTTGATGATTCTTGTATAGTATGGATCGTAGTTGGATAAATGCTAAATGAACGAGCGATGAGTACGAGAATGGGGTCGAAGAGTTTTTGAATTTTGCGCAGACAAATCTACCTAAAAGTAATGGACAATTTTACTGTTCGTGTGTTAATTGTCTAAATGAGAGACGTTTGGGTGTTGGTCAAATTAGAGAGCATATTCTTTATGATGGATTTTGCAAAAGTTACACAAAATGGACATGGCATGGTGAGTTATTAGGCATGCCAAATGTGTCACAGACGGTGGAGGTTGATATAAATATGGAAGATTGGGTAGAGGATATGATTCGTGATGTAGGGCATGCGTCATTTGAGCGGGCAAATATGTATGGTAACTTATCTACTGATTCAGAGAAACCTTTGTATCCGAGATGTACTACCTTTACACGATTGTCAGCAGTGTTAAGATTATTCACTCTGAAGGCAAGGAATGGGTGGAGTGATAAAAGTTTCACCGAATTACTTGAATTGTTGGTAGAGATGCTTCCGGAAGGTAACACATTACCAAAGCGTAATTATGAGGCGAAGAAGGTGTTGTGTCCGATGGGTATGCAGTATAAGAAAATACATGCCTGCCCCAATGATTGCATACTATACAGAAATGAGTTTGAAGGATTACATGAATGCCCTGTGTGTCAAGTTTCACGTTATAAACTGAAGGATGGTGATTCTATTTGCAATGACAGCACAAAGCGGCCTCCAGCCAAAGTGTTATGGTATCTTCCAATAATTCCAAGGTTCAAACGATTGTTTTGTAATAAAGATGAAGCAAAGAACCTTAGATGGCATGTAGATGAAAGATTGATTGATGGAAAACTTCGTCACCCAGCTGATGGTTTGCAATGGAAGATGGTTGATCAACTATATCCCGATTTTGGGAATGAGCCAAGAAACCTAAGGCTTGGACTTGCAACAGATGGAATGAATCCCTACGGTAATTTAAGTAGTAAACATAGTTCGTGGCCTGTACTTTTGACAATTTACAACCTTTCTCCGGAGTTATGCATGAAACGTAAATACATCATGTTGTCCATGATGATTTCAGGTCCACAACAACCTGGAAATGACATAGACGTTTATCTTGCTCCTTTAATTGAAGACTTGCAAAATCTATGGGAAGAAGGTGTGGAGGTGTTTGATGCGTATGGTGATGAAAATTTCAAGACGCGGGCAATGCTTTTTTGCACTATTAATGACTTTCCAGCATATGGAAATTTATGTGAATACAGCGTTAAGGGGCACAAAGCATGTCCCATATGTGAAGAAGGCACAAGTTACCATCAACTGCATCATGGAAGGAAGACAGTGTATCTTGGTCATCGAAAATTTCTCAAGACTAATCACCCTTATCGTAGATTAAGGAAAACTTTTAATGGGTTGCCAGAAAATGATGTTGCTCCAAAAGCCTTAACTGGACAACAAGTCTACGATCGGGTTAAAAACATCAAAACTGTTTTTAGAAAGACTCAAAAAAAGGTCACGGAGACAAGGATATGGAAGAAAAGATCAATATTTTTTGATCTTCCATATTGGTGCAAACTTGATGTTAGACATTGTATTGATGTGATGCATGTGGAAAAAAATGTGTGTGATAGCATCATTGGAACACTTCTCAATATACAAGGTAAGACTAAAGATGGAGTCAATTCTCGACTGGATTTGGTTCACATGGGTATACGACATCAGTTAGCTCCACAGTCTGTAGGAAAGCGAACATATTTGCCCCCGGCACGTCTTACGTTGTCAAAAAAAGAGAAAATTTCTTTTTGTGAGTGCCTACGTGGGGTTAAAGTGCCACAAGGGTATTCTTCAAATTTTAAAAGACTTGTCTCGATGAAAGATTTAAAGTTAGTTGGGTTAAAGTCTCATGATTGTCATGTGTTGATGCAACAACTACTTCCAGTGGTTATTCGTGATATTTTACCTAAAAAAGTTAGACAAACAATAAGTAGGTTATGCTTATTTTTCAATAAAATATGTAGCAAAGCCATTGACCCTCTAAAATTGGATGAGTTGGAAAATGAAGCTTTCACTATCTTATGCCAATTGGAGATGTATTTTCCTCCATCATTTTTTGACATTATGGTTCACTTGGTTGTTCATATAGTGAGAGAGATCAGATTATGTGGTCCAGTTTATTTGAGGTGGATGTATCCAATAGAACGATACATGAAAATATTAAAAGGGTATGTGAAGAATCCACACCGTCCCGAGGCATCTATGATTGAAAGATACATTGCAGAAGAGGCCATTGAGTTTTGTACAGAGTATTTGTCAGAGGTGGAACCCATAGGAGTTCCTAAGTCTCGTCATAAGGGAAGACACGGAGGTAAAGGTACACGAGGCATAACTGTGAAAAGCATGGGTCGTGCAGAAGTCCTTCAAGCACATTTGTATATTTTGAATAATACCGATGAGGTTCAACCTTACTTATCTACTCACAAAACTATGATAAGGGAGGAGAATGTTTGAATGAACGACAAAAGGTTGTTGAATGAGCATAACAAAACGTTCTTAAACTGGTTTGATGAAACAATTAAGAAGGATGATGGTGCCTCTGATACATTGAAGTGGCTAGCAAATGGCCCAAACTTTGATGTCATATGTTGGACTGGGTACGATATTAATCATTTTTCATTTTATACAAAGTCTCTGGATGATAAAAGTACCATGCTAAATAGTGGGGTTATGGTGGTGGCAGAGTCGATGCATTTTGCAAGTTCTAAAGATAAAAATCCTGTAAAGGCTTCCATATCTTACTTTGGAGTGATTGAAGAGATTTGGGAGATTGATTACACCAAATTTAGAGTGCCTGTTTTCAAATGCAGATGGGTTGATAGTAACAGTGGTGTGCAAGTCGATGAATTGAGATTTACATTGGTTGACCTTCAAAAAGTAGCTTACAAGGATGACCCTTTTCTCATGGCCCACCAAGCAAAACAAGTGTTTTATGTCCAAGATCCTTGCTCCAAAAGATGGTCAGTTGTTCTTCAAGGAAAGACAACAATCGCTAGTGATGACACCGATGATCTTTCAAATATTGATATTTCTCAGACTCCCTTATCATCAAGGATATCTAGTATCAATGAAGAAACTGAAATAGATGATGTACATGCTATTCGAGATGATCATCATGAAGGAATATGGGAAAATGTTACTACATGATACAAGTTAGTTATTTATTTAATTATTTCATCATTGTATGTTTATTTTTAACTTATTTTAAAATGTTTATTACGTTTTTTATGTTTAGTAGAGTTTCTAACATGTTTTCTCTTTGCTTTCAACAGGTACATGGATGATTATTACATTTTTTTTCAACTTTCAATACTTGTTTGATGTAATTTTAAGTTATTTCATTTGTAAATTAAAGTTTGATAATAAATAATGATGTATTTAGTTTAAATATATAGATTATGTGAATTCTGTATTGGCTGTCTGGTGCTTCTCTATTGTCTGCCTGGATTCTGTGTGTATATAAATAATACGGTAGTATACCTAAACAAAATGAACATTAAAAAAAAAGGACTTTCTACCTCGGTTACGACCATAACCGATGTAGAAAGTACACTTTTTACATCGGTTTCGGGCAGAACCGATGTAAAAAGTATGACTTTTTTACATCGGTTAAAGCTATAACCGATGTAGAAAGTATACTTTTTACATCGGTTCTGCCCGCAACTGATGTAAAAAGTGTACTTTCTACATCGGTTCTTTGTCCAACTGATGTAGAAAGTCATACTTTTTACGTCGGTTGCAGAACCGATGTAAAAAGTCTTATTTTCTATATCGCCCGCTTCAACACCGCCTGAATAACCGATGTAAAATGTGTTTAACAACCGATGTAAAAAGCTTATTTTCCACTAGTGTCACTCACTTGGATTATAATGTAGATACAAAGAATAAGCATGCATGTTGTGGATCTCACCGCGAATCACGAACAACGTACCTTCCTCTTTATTCAAGATTTAATCATAATGACCTATCTAAATGCATGCAAATCTCATCGAGAAATTTTAGTTCAATATTCAAAAAACGAAATCTACAATCACTGTTACCTATTGATTTCGTATGCACATACATAATTACCTCGTGTTTCCATATTTGCTTGAACCGAACCAATTTTAAGAGAAGACAAATTATCTAAAGGAAAAATCCTGGAAACGAGTACTTACTTGATGGGTATCGATCTCCAAGGACGCTGAATTCGGATGAGGCAGATTCTTGAGAATGTAATGGTTCCTCGATCATAAACTCATTCTAAGGATGCATCCCGTAGCGACACGAAATCCAATGAGACTAAGAAAATTCCTCCCCCTCTAAACCTTAAGCCTTTTGTGTTTTTCGGAGTCCCCCTTTTTTCTTTTGGTTTGGGATCAGAGGAGTCCAGCCAACCCCCTCCACTCTCTCTTTTTCTTATTTATAGACGTCTTCCATTTTTCTTCTTGGTAAGGGCCAAGCTTTCTTCCAAGAGCCAAGAGTCATCCCCCTCCAACCTCCTTTTTCTTCTTCTTTCAATTTTCTCTTTTAATTTTTTTTTATTTTTTTATTTTAATCTTATTCTAATCCTCAATTCTGATTATGTTGTTTTTTTTTAGTTTTCTGATTTCAATTTTGTTTTCTTAAATTTCTTGTTATTACTATTTTTTCTGTTTTATTAAAAATTTTCTATTCTGTTTTAATGTCTTTTAATTTTGTAATTTTTCTGTTTGTTTCATTATTTTGCTTTATCATTTCTTTTCTTTTCTTTTTTTGTTTATTATTTCAATTTATATTTCAATTTTTTTTGTTTACCTCTTCTTCTTTTTTTTATCTATTTAATTCCTCTTTTTTCTTTTTTGTATATTTTTTTTGTTTATTTTTATATTCTTTCTGTTTTTGATTTATTATTATTTTATATTTTCAGATTTTGTGTTTTTTCTTTACTATCATTATTCTTTATTTTTCCTTCATTTTTTGTATTTTTATTATTATTTTTTATTTTGGTATTTATTCATTCTTCAGTCATTTATTTTACTGTTTATTCTCTATTCTATTATCACTTTCTGCTTTTTTTGTTTCTCTGTTTTATGCTCTTTCTTAATTATTTAGATAAATTTAAAAATAGAGCCTCAGACATAATTGGATATTTACAACTATTTCATATAAAATTAATAAATAATATAAGTTAAACATATTATAAATGAAGGTGGTATAAAGTAACTAATATGCTAACATTTTTTTTAATTTCATCATGAAAAAAACATGTCACTCAATAATAATTTTAACCACACATGCACTCAAATTTTCAACATGTAAACCTAAAATCAAGAACCAATTAAGAAAACATAGTTTTGTTTTTAGTTAAATCATTGTCAACTTAATTAAACAATTTAATACAATAATATTCCTAGTTTCCCCCAACTTTCTAAATACATTGTGTAATAAGTGTATCTAAAAAAATGCATGAAGGTTGCCACGATATCAACCAATTTCACTCCACGTGCATGATCCTTTCTCGTTTGTGTTATTTAATAGTTGCACCTTAGATTTCAATTCAAATGTTAACAAATATTGCTACTCAATTCATCCGTAATTCTATATTTAGCAAATTTCATCATACTTTGGTCATTGCCAAAAGTAAATGTCATGAGTATTGGGAGGGAAACTTTTGAAGTAGCTCGAGGAGACTTAATTTTCACTTTCAACATCACACTACTCTTTAATTATAAGTAAGGAGAGGAGACTGAAGTAGATTGTAAAAATAATTACAGAGCTCTTTCCACTTTAGAGTGACATTTTATTCACACATCAAAAATTTTAAAATTTAAGGTTCAATTATGTTTAATTTAATTATGAATTTAATTTGTATGGTTTTCATTCATATGTGAGAGTTTTAATATGAAATTTCATGTACTTTATGATATGCATTTATAGATTACATTTACAAATTTCCGTAGGAATTAAAAATTTGTGCGATTTTATATAAATTTTTAAAAGTTATGACCCTTACATCTAGAGCTATTATAAAAATTTTCTAAAAAGGACATCACTTAATAATTTTTAAATTATACAAATATATTTTTGTATAGTAGGTATATGAAAGTATTTAATTGAAAAAATAGGAAAAAAATTAAATTATTTATTTTTTATAAAAATACTTGAAATCTATTCTTCTATAAAGGGTTATTTCTCTTTCTTTTTTCACAATATTTTTTAAAAATATATATTTAATATTTAATTGACCTGTGTTATCTATAAAAAATTAATATTTAAACTTTGATATATATGGATAAAATATAAAAAGTTAGAACAATTTTGTATAATATTAAGCAATTTTTATAAGTTAGTTGACTAAATAGTCCTATAACTAGATAACATGTGAAAATTAAATTTTTATTCCTCATTAATAGTTTTCCAAATGTTATGAAAATTAGTAATTTAATTCTAGCCTTGTCAAGAAAAATTATAGCAAATTTTGGTTTAGATTTCAAGAAATTTATTATGTAAATTGTTGAAGGATAAAAATGCCCAAAATATTGATAGTGGTGTGCTGACAGTTAGAATGGAATAAAGATCAGAGATTGGAGATTTTATATGATGTATTAACATCAATTTAATTAAATCTTAAGAAGATATTGAGTTAAATAATGAGATAATTGAAAAAGAGCTATGAGGTCATGAGTTTCAAAAAGAAGGTGATACCTTCAAGTGAAATAGAAATAAGATTTTGAATGATTAATTAACATGCATTATGTGAATAAAAAAAATTATTTTGTAAATCATTAGTGGAAAGATAATTTGTGAACCTTTTTATAAAAGAGATTTGAAAAATCTAAGATCGACCCATGATGGAAATAGAATAGAGTTCGTGATAATAAGAACTTCCAAGTCTAGGAGGTACATGAACTAAGTTTGAGCCTTCATATGGATTGAGATTGTTCCCTGTAACCCAGACTGATCTGATTGGACTTAATCATTTCAACAAGATCCTAATGACTATCATCACCAATGGAGAAATTTTTTAGTTTAAAGAAATGATGATGATTTAGATTCGCATTCATTTGCATATTATATGGTTGACTATCTCTAGATTAATGAAACTTGATATGGTATGGAATACATCATATCTCAACCTAATCCAAGTCTAAAACATTAGAGATCATTACTTGGAGAGAAGTTAAAGTGGAGTCACTCACTTAGAGGGCGGTTATACATAACCACTCTCTAAGTTACTAATGCTATCATTTAATCGAGTGCTGACACAATACTTGGAGGGTAGTTGTGGGGAACTACTCTCTAAGTGAAACTTGGAAAATGGTGACCCTAACCGCTCTCTAAGTGAAAGTCATCTTCAACCTCATAACATTTTTCTCATTTATTAGAATCTAGCAAAGCAAAATTTCATATTTTTTTCTCTTTTTTTTTCAAAACAAGAACATTTCCACCGTTGTGTTTGGAGAGCCTTTGGTTAAGGAAGCTCCATTCACCATGTTGCAATTACACCAACAACGCCATTTTTAGGTTTGGGTTCTATTTTTATTTTTATTTTTTTTGCAATTTTGGTTATTGTTTGCTTCCTAGTAGTTATTTGGTTTGAGATTAATATTATTTCTTCTAGTTTTCATCCTTTTGTTAATAATAAGAACTATTTTTATGATTATGTATAGGTCATGTATTTGATGTAATTTTAGCTTGTAATTTGATTAAATTATTTTATATTTACTTGTTAAATTGTTTGTTAGTTGAAAGAAGAGCTCACCACAATGTGATCCCAGTTCAAATGTAGGGTGCTAGTTGTGTATTGATTAAGTAAGAAATTTTCATATTTGATATATATATATATATATATATATATATATATATATATATATATATTAGGTTAATAGGATATGGACATACTTGAGTTGGATGTTGGAATTATTTGTTGGTAATTTAGTTACTTTTAAATATTATTGTATGTTGTTTTTTCAAATTATAGGGATCAAATTTTGGAAATGTTTATAATATAGGGGACATGTTACCAATTTTTTTTTTCGAATTTATGCAATACTGTAGTAGTTTTGAATTATATTATATGTAAATTAGTGTTTTTTTTTATCTAACTTTGATTTTGTAGTACTATCAATTACTCTTGGCATAAATTCGGTTAAGTACATTTTTTGTTGTCCTAAGATGCATGTTTAATTTTGGTTAATTTGACATCAGATTTGAGTTTTATGCTTGGATATTACAATGAAATGATGTCGAAATTTTGCTAAGAATAACATACTAGTTTAAGAAGTAATTGTTAACTAATGATTGGAAAAGTTTGTTTTTGAATGGAATATGACATTTCTTATTGTGAGAAAATATTTTGAAGTTGTGATGACTTGATTTACTTGAATAGAATTTTGATAACCATAGATCAAAGTTGGATTCAAGCAAATCATTTATCTTAAGAATATGATGATGGAGTGAATGAATTTATTAGAATTGTTGTTTCGCTTCGAATGATAGTGGGTTGATTTTGTGTTCGTGTTAGGTAAGTTTGAATATGATATAAGTTATTGTGAAGGAATTAGTAGAACATTTAATGTGTAACGAGTTTGACAAAAAGTATACTTGCTGGACAAAGCATGTTGAGGCACAAGATGAGATAGCTATAATCACTACTAGTCTCATCTTAACGAAATTGAAATATTAAGTGTAGATAAGGATGATGATGTTGAAGAGGTTACAACATCCAAAGTTGTTTGATAGGTTAAAAGATGATGTAAAGAGGTCACTGTATGGTGGATGCACTAAATTCTCGAAGATTAGCTACAAAATGTTGAAACTCTATAACTTAAAAGCTCTCAATCATGAAGTGATAACAGTTTTATTGATTTTATTAACTTTGTTAAGTGAGATTTTACCTCAAGATAATGGGCTTCCAAGTAGAAATATAATACTAAGAAAATTCTATCATCAATTGGATTAAGTCATAAAAAGATACATGCATGCCCTCATAATTTCATATTATTTCAAAATGAATATGCATATTTGAAATACAGATGCTGAGAATATACCAGAAGACATTTAATATATGACAATATAAATGCTAAGAATATGACATAAAACATTAATGTTGAGGAAGATCCTTTTTTGGATTTACAACAGTTATTAAATATTGATGAACTCAAGGATGATAATGAGTTATATGAAAGACATGATTATATAGAGGGTATTTGGATAAATTCATTTTTCCACACCATATGAGAACAGTTACACAATATCAATAAACTAAGAAAAGAAAAAGAATGTCATAAACAAGTAGGTTTTCTTCATGATATGTCATTTCTATTATAATTGTTTATTATCATTTACTAATATATATTCTCTTATTTATTTTCTATTTTATGATATCATCAGTTAACACGGTTTGAAGTTTATAAAATCACACCTCTTTGCAGAAGAAGACAAAAAAGGGAGAAGGATAACAAATAGAAGGTAATTAATTAGCTTTAAAGCCATAATATTGTTTACATAAATTCTTGACCTTATTTGGACAATACTGATATCATTTTATTTTTTGTTGAAGTTTGTTGAATTGAAAAGCCAACCTATCCAAAATTGGATTATGTATAAATGTTATATTTGTTTTAGTTTCTGATCACATGTAATATAGATGATGTTTTATGTAATATAATAGATGTATTATGTAAATTTGATTAATCTTATTTATAATATAAATGAATATATTGCATTCGCCAGGTATTTTGAAGGTTGAAAATTTTAAATAAAAAAAGAAAAATTTGTCACAAATTTTTATATAAAAAAAATTACCTTATAAAAAGTAATTATCCAACTGCTTTCCAATTGCACACTAGGTCATTAAAAAATTAAAACCATCACTTGAAAAACAGGTTGATAATCTCTCTCCAAACCTCTTTTGGTACAAATAGAAACTTGAGAAAAGAATAATGAAATACTCCAAGTATATTTATTACATTCATTTTGATCCGAAATTAAATTTATGTGTCTGTTAACGATGTTTATATATATATATATATATATATATATATATATATATATATATATATATATATATATATATATATATATATATATATATATATATATATATACCATTAATCGATCACATTTGCACGTGAAAATAGATGTTGATGAAAAGAATAAACAATAACTTTAAACACTCACAGAAGTTATTACTTATTAAAATGGTTCTACTAGCTGTTTAAATATTTTTTCTATTTATATATTTTATAATTTTATACATATAAAGTATATTTATTTAATTTATTAATTAGAATATCAGTGCATCATAACTGTAAAGTTATATAAATATATATAAAGTAATAATAAACAAATGTAGATAATTTAAAACATGTAATATAATATACTAACACATTTTACGATTGCATAATTATAAATACCATTACTTGTAATAGAATTAGTGCTAAATTAGAAAAAAAAAGATTGGTGCATATATTTATGCATTACCATATATTTTTTACACTAACCAAAGCATATTGTTCTTCTGGTGTGTAACATAGCGTCAACTATGAATGTCCTATTACTTCAACCAACCTTTGATTTTTTTTTTCTACCACTTTAGTGTTAGTTAAATTTTATGCTAACCATTCCAAACTCCTCTTATCATTCCTTTTGGATCATTATCTTTAAGGTCAACATAATTATTTGACTTTCCTTTTTTAAGGTTATTTTTCTTCTCTTTTTCAATTGGTCCGGTAACAATTCATGCATGTTAATTTTCAAATAGTTATGTGCTAAGGTCATGATTTGATGCAAATTTATATTTTTCCTACACAAATTTAATATAAGAACATTTCTTGCACGATAAATATGTTGGAAAATTTTGAAGATGTCTCGTAAGCTGAGGCATTACACTGCCTCAAGGATTTTTTTCGTTCATGGCGTTATCCCCCAGGATACAACAGCCCCTTCTGAAATATTTAGAATAAGAAATTTCACATCTGTTTAACCCAGCAGAAATAGTAGTATAAATAGAAGATTTTTAAGGCAAAAAATATGGCTAGAAGTTAAATTCCGATCATAAATTAAATTCAAAACGGCAAGAAATAAAGCCGTAATAATTTCTCAACGGTCAACTTTTAAAATATAATAACTATTAATGGATAATTAAAACAATTGATTCTTAATTTAAATTTAAAATAATTAGTAATAATTCTAAATATCTTAAAATTATAATGATAATTATTTAAATTAATTTGAATATTTAAAATTAAATTAATAATATTAATTTGAATATTTTAAACTATTTTGAAATACACAATTTTTACAACAATCCCCCACTATTTCAAAAAGGTTTAAAAATAAAATAAATTAAAAAAAATATTTTATTGGGTTAACACAAGTGTAAATGCATCAGGTACGCTGTCTTTTCGACTATGAACCAGACACTAGACAAATAAACTTAACTTTGGTGAAGTAAAGCTTCTATGAACCAAAAACACCTGGTTGTAAGATAGAGGTTTACGTGTCATATTACATCCCACGATTCTTTCCGTTTTCGCCGATTTTGCGCAAATAGGTCGTGTGCGTGCCTGGATGATTCATGAGTGCTCTAGAGATTGTGTCTCAATCTCATACAAGTGGTCCCACTTGACACTCATATAGGTGACTTCATCAAATGTATTTTGCATTTCATACCCCACACATAAGGGATATGATAGTCATTAAAAAGTTTAGACTTAACCTCTCGTTCAATGCAATCTAACACTTCTCACATAATAGGAATAAAGAATAAACAGTGCTAAAAAGATCGATAATAATTTATTATTACCCATATGAACCTTCTCCATGGGATCTCCAATCAGAAAGGTTGGGTTCCTGTTATTGTTGATTTTATTTTGCCTAGAACTTTATTCCCCTAGATGTCATTCACTAATTATTTAGTAATCATTTACAAGATTTTGTGACATATATGATCATATCTCGATTTATCAATTAATTTTTACTATTGTTCCTTAGCAATCATAAGTATGTTTACAATAAACATAATAATTTTTTTAAATATTTACTAAGAATTTTTTCTTAGTACACATTCTTTTAATCCTCCCAAATAAAAATAATGATTTAGTTTCTATAATATATTTTATTATATATTTGGATAATTCAAATCATGATATCTTGTTTAAGATTAAAATAAATTTAATTTTAATTTATTTTCGTATAAATCAATTTTATCATCACTATATTATTTTAATATAGTGAAAAAACTTTTCATACCATAATTAATGACATCTCTTGAATATTTTAAATCTATTGCAACAAGGTCAAAATATTTTCAATAATATCACTTTCTTAATAATTTAAATATACTTAATAAAATAAATTATATGATTTATTTTATTGCAACAACTAAGGTTTGTACTTATCACGTTTGATTCTTTGTTCATATATCAAATATCAAATAGAAACAATTAGAAAAAAAAATACATATAAAACAAATAACAA
Source organism: Canavalia gladiata (assembly GCA_037954105.1). NCBI lineage: Eukaryota > Viridiplantae > Streptophyta > Magnoliopsida > Fabales > Fabaceae > Canavalia > Canavalia gladiata. The sequence continues at coordinate 39,029,357 of CM075667.1, read as the reverse complement.
AATCTCATATAGCAGTGTCAACCCAAAAGTTTTTGCATGTTCTCAAAATTCAAGATCAAAGAGCAAACACTTATTTGTCTAAACAAGACATTTACTATTGAAAGTTAAATTAGATATCATGTAAACTGATTATGATTTTGAACCAAAAATCCTGTTTCAACAACAAATATCGCAATTGTATAACATTCTAATTTCACCCAATCCAATCATTAAATCAAACATAAAAATTATGACCAATAAGAGCGAAGAAATAGAAGGAATTTCCATAAAAGATTGGGGATAAATTACGTTCCAATTTTCGAACCCTAATTAAATTACGTTTATGAATTTTCTTGGTAAAATTAAAATTAAAAATCGTCATAAGGTAATCATCAAACAATAAAAGTAAGATTAAACTCAATTAGGATCCAAAAAAGATTAATTGCAAAATCAAATTAAAATAATAATAATAATAATAATGATAACTCTTTAGTAGAAGAAAAGGTAGGGATTTAAAAAATAGGTTGATTTTTATTATTAGTATTATTTTATTTTATTTTATTTTCTTCTGTTCCTTCTCTACACCCTTGGATAATATACCTATTCCATAATCCGGGTAGAACTGGACTTTTAAGCGGAATACCTAAAACTTGCAAAAAGAACATTAACGTAGTAGATAAGAATTAAAAGAAGATATACGTGCTCTTACAAAAGGGGAAAAAAAATATAATTCATTGTAAAGACAATATTGCGAAATCCTTGAGATTGTTAGAGAAGTTTGAAGATGTCTCGTAGGCTGAGGCGTGTGATTACACTGCGATTTGTCCGCTCATAGCGTTATCCCTCATGATACAACAATCCTTTCTGAAATATTCAGAACTAGCAAGAAATTTTACATTTATTTAACCCAGCAGAAATAGTAGTATATATGGAAGATTTTTAGGGCAACCAATATGGCTAGAAGTTAAATTCTGATCAGAAATTAAATTCAAAAAGGTAAGAAATAAAGCCGTAATAATTTCTCAACAGTCAACTTTTAAAATATAATAACCATTAATGAATAATTAAAACAATTGATTCTTAATTTAAATTTAAAATAATTAGTAATAATTCTAAATATCTTAAAATTATAATAATAATTATTTAAATTAATTTGAATATTTAAAATTAAATTAATAATATTAATTTGAATATTTTAAACTATTTTAAAATACACAATTTTTACAACAAAATATACATTATATAATACTAGAAACACAATTTACTTAAAATATTTGAATAACACATCCTTTATTTCCTGAGGATGTTTCCATTGTTTTGTAGAAACTTATTTCTTTAGTAGAGTTTTGTTTGCTTGTTTTTTTGGAATGTCTACTATAATCTTCTTAGCTAAAGACCTTAAGGATAATCGAGGAGAGAGTTGTCCATTGCCTGCGAAGGTGTGACAAGAATAATTTGTCGAATTTGGAAACATTGTCCTTAGCACTCTTCCTTAGGATCACAATGTGTAACAACAAAACATGTTGGAATCTAACATAAAGCATGTTTTTCTTTTAGAGTAAAGGGGTAAATTAGTCCCCAACTTATTTATGACCGTGCAAATTGGTCCCCCATTTAAAAAAACTCCTTCGTTAGTCCTTCATTTGATGTTCCATCTTGCAAATTAGTCCTTCTGTTAGTTTTGGTGTAACGTCATGCAGAGTTGGCATGTTGTCACGTGAGCTACAAAACGACGTCGTTTTGAACATCACAGTCTTCTCTTCCATCTCTGGTAATGGCATCGTCTAGAGACCATCTTTTCCGGCTACTCAACAAGTAAGAAAGTAATCTATCTATCCTCTCTCCCTTAGCAAGGTAACACTTCATTGTCACCTCTTCCTCCTCCACCACTACCAGTCTCAAATCTTCTACCATGTCCCTAGCCCCCACCCAATCAACCATCTCCCCTTTCTCCAACTCCATCATTTACACCTCTTTGTTGTGCATAACAATATAAGTATAAAACCCCTGCAAAAACATTCATTTCTTCCCTTACTCATTTTTTTTTTGTTTTTGCTATGAGATAACCCCAACAAGTTCATCGCTTCATAGACCTTGATGTCATCAAGATTCCTTCCTCAATTCATCTTCATTCTTCCAACCTTTATCACTAGAACTAGAACAAGACATGCTCATCCCACCCATTCTAACTAACCTTCTTCTTCTTTTTTATTTCTTCTCAAATTTTGCAGATTATTTAATCTTGATTCATATGTTGGCATTCTTCAATTCATTTAAAGTTTTGATTTTTTTTTTAAATCTTAATTTGGATTTTGGTGCAAAGAGATGTAGATAGTGGAGTTAGAAAAGACATTGGTGAAGGACGAGGTGATGGATGATGGTTAAAGACATGGTGGGAGGATTTGGGGCCGGTAACGGTGAAGGAGGAAGAGGTGATAGTGAGGTATATGCTTGTTGTGTGAAAAAAGGATAAAATATTACTTGTTTGTTGAGTGATCGGTTGAAAAAAATAGTTTGAGGAAAAAAAGTTGAAGATGATGTCATTGCCGAAAATGGAGGAAAAGAGAAAAAAATTCAAAACGACATCATTTTGCAGTTCATATGACACCTAACATACCAACTTTGCACGTTATTACATCAAAATTGACAAAAAAACAACAGATTTACAAGACAAAACATTAAATAAAAAACTAATAAAAAATATTTTTTAAATGAAAGACCAATTTGCAAGATTATAAACAAATTAGAAACTAATTTATCCTTTTACTCTTTCTTTTACCCCTTTACTCTTTCTTTTACCCCTTTACTCTTTCTTTTTATGTTAACATTGAAGCATGCATTTTGGGCAAATATACTTTGCTTTTGATCTATATACCAAAAAATTGTTTTAAGCTCTAAGCTGGTAATTATATCATCAACTCTGGAGCCTTTTTATGTGAAATGTTTTAATTTGATCTTCACATCACGTCACTTTCTGTGAACAACCAACTTGTCATATCTCCTTTTCTGATAGACAAGTTTTTCAAAAAAGACTTTCCTAATGTTTTAACTTTTCTCATAGTGTATCATCCAACTTTCTGAACAGCCTTAAGTGATTCTTGGAAACTTGGCGTAACAAACTATTCAACTTATTCAATAATCATAAAGCCATTTTGAAGCTCCTCTTTAGAGGCTGATAGACTCATTCAGTCTTATAAAAATTGCTCCTGGTTCTTTGGCACCAAGTAATTATCAGCATAGCGATGCTTCCTACTTTACTGGAAAGTTCTATACACATTCACAATCATCCTTGCAGCAAAGTTTAGAAGAGAAATTAGGCATCTGCGCATAGCTTATTGTTACAAGAAGGCAAGTACCTAATGACCAGTTCTAACTATCATCCATTTACAAATAGCTTAGTGCTATCCAAGGTAAGTGAAATTAGATAAGAAAATGGATTGAACTACAATGCACACTCAAGATTCACCACTTTGTTGATTTACATTTGGCTGATATTGCATTCCCCTGAAAGTATGGCTTGAAGGTTCTTATAACTTCTTCATATGTTGGTCTCTTGTAGTCAACCGCCTGTAATCAGTTATCAGTAATTTGTCATTTAAATGGAGAAAAACAATACCATTTCAAATCTCATTTTTCCAACTAACCTGCTCAATAACTTCTTCAGGGTCTGCCCATTTCCACTCTGCAAATTCTGGGTCTGCTTCGCCTGTAGCTAAGTTGATTTCACTGTCATCTTTTGTTAATCTCATTAGAAACCTATTAAATGTTCATAATCAATGTCAGAAAAAGTACTGTTTTGGGCAGAATATCCACACAAAATACTCAATTAAAGAACAGTAGAAAGTACAGGCTTCCATAACTGTTTAATAACTGAAGTGGATACTTAAGATAATTCTCATTCTCACTACTGGAAAGTGGTAAGTTTGGGACATTATCCATTTGCAAGTTAAGCCGTATTGTAGCCTAACTTGGCATGTCATTGAATACTGAAAAGCCTGTTGGGAAAAGTGGATGGTTCTCCCATCTACATTACATTATGCAATCGATAAAACAGGCACCAAACCTGCAACTCCAGATCAAACAACCACCATGCACACAAATAACAAAAAAATGCACAAAAGAAAACCAAATTGAACTAGAAAAATGATCACAATGCAAACTCCATATACTACAGGTTTTATTGTCTCTCTTCACTCACAATCAGGCTTTTCATTTGCCTTTTCTTTCCCTTTATCATGTCAATTATTGAAGACTATTATTACCTTTTACAGTTGCTGCTTTGGCTATAGAAAACAAAAAAAGTTTTAAACTTTCTCACATTGAATTCAGATTTTACAGTATTGATCTATCTTTTTCATTTTACAAAGTCAGGCAGACCAACCATCCATCTTCCTTCTATACTTTCAAGCTATATGTTAGCACCCATGTAAGTTGTACAGGACTTCTGGGGACACTCACCCTGCCTTCTTTCAATGGAAAAATGTTTCATTTTTTGCAAAATCTATTTTGAATGTCTTAACCAGCATGACGGACCAATCTGACTTAATGCCAGTTAACCTTCACCCTGTAGAAATGCATTCAGCATTGTCACTTTGGGTGTAGCAGAAGGGAACATAAGTCCATGGGGAATAAGTCATTTGTAGTTTTAGACCCTTGGTATCCAGAAGTCACACTAGACTTTGACTAATTTGGGTCAGGTAGTAGTCACATTTTTCAATATAGAGATAAACAGTCAAATTTGAGATATAGAGAGAAAATTTTCAGATGTCAGCATTCAAGTGTCAAATAAGTGACAATGCCAAGCAAATGAAATAAAAATAGAATACACACCACTTTTGTGCCTGTCCATGCCATTCACCTCCCCAAACACGACTCACTTTAGCCTTCACAGCAGGAGGGAAGTCATATGTCAACCATTTCTGAACCTGTAACGCACAAGCTCTGTCAAATATTTGAAAAGATTAACATCATCAAAATAATCAGATTTTGATATAATGTACCAAACCATAAAGATCTATAAATGCTTCTCTTGAATTTGATTACAGGTGTTTCAGTAATTGAGTTTCTTGCTTCTCAGACATTGTAATTGTTAGGTTTTTCACAACGAAATCTAGTTATTCACAGTAACGGTATTTAAGTATGAAGATTTGCTGGGTAGCTGACCCTCTTATTCCATTCTTGCAAAGTCAATTAAGGTTGTTACACAATTGTAAAACTACTTGAAACTCAAATAATTGAATGTTATATGGTGTTGCTGCATTACAGATCTATAGAGCTTAGATTATACACAAGCATCAAATTAGCTGTTTTTGCAGAAGAAACTAAATCCAAATGAGCAAAGATTTGCACAAACCTCAGTGATTATCTCAACAGATACTATTCCAGTTTCTTCACGAAGTTCCCTAATGGCGGCAGATTTGGGCTCTTCACCATCTTCAATTCCACCCTGAGAATGCCAAAAGAACAGTCAATTTTAGCAGAAAATTTAATACCATAAAAGAGGGAGACAAATAATTTACATGGTAGAGGAGATAACAAGGGGTTATTTTTTAATAAAGATAACCAAAATTAACTAAGAATCCACTTTTATATGATTTAGAACTCCAGTGCAAGGTGCCAAGGCCATCTATAAATTATAATCGGAAAAATATTAGGGTAGTTAAGTTACTAATGCTATTGAATTGGGTTTGTCCCAGTGCAACATGACCTAATTATTAGTATTAACAAGAGCATTTGGTTAATGTTGAATCTATCAATCTAAAATGAAAAAAATGAGATTATTGAGAGTCTCCTTTTTTCTCTTTTCCTCCCCTTTATCTACCTAAATTATATAATTGCAACAATAGTATAGGTTCTTCCCAGAAGCAAGACCAGAACAAACCCAGATACCTTAGGAATTTTTATCTCATGGAAAAATGCTGGTAAGCAGTAATGACAATACATTTAATAAACACTTTTTTAGGTAACACACTTTGTTAGGATGATGAGTGAAATAGAATGGATAAAGATGAGAAGAAAATAAATAAGATGGATAAAAATAAAAGGAGAACAGAGTAGAAAAGATGTGCTGTTTCGATAGATAGAAAAAAGAAACAAAAAAGTGGTCCTTGCTATCGAGGGTGGATGTTTCTTGTGTGAGTAGATTTCACTAGCCAAAATTCCCTCCTCCCCATTATTCCCTCAGACAGTGGAAATCTCTCTAACCACCAATCCAAACAAGGGTTTGTCAAATGATTCCTTATGACCAGGAAATATGAGACACAGCAGTCTCTTTGGCATTGTAAACATTGCTAAGATGCCAGCATCAAACGGACAGAGATCAGAATGCTAACGAAGAGCATTAGCAAGCTATCATCACTAAGGCAACAGTGATGATTGTTTGCAATAATATTCAGCTACTAAAAACCAACATGCCTTGACTTTCAATGATGCTCTCCAAAGATGAGGTTCTGCAGTACATAATTCCTCCTCATTGAAGTCATTTTAGCTTTAACTATACGTAGCTCACTTGAATTCTTGTTAAGAAAAATAATGATATGTAAAGAGGGATATATAGTACATAGATTGAGCTCACCTGAGGCATTTGCCATGCTCCTGGGACATTCAACCTAGAAGCCACAAAAATCTGAAAAACAAAATTAAAATCATGGCTTTCCTTTGCTCATACATATAAGCATCATGTAACAAAAGTCTTGTATTATACTATGGTGGAAAGCAAAGAAAGTATTTTACCATCAAACCATCTTCTTCACCAATTCATAGAACAGGTTAAAAGTATAAAATATAAACGTTGAACAAATCATATTGAACTTTACAATAAAATCTCCAAAATATACAAAGAAAAATTCAAAAACCACAGAATATCAAATCCAAATTACCACTTCTCTAGTGAGCATTTTACAACATTCTGGATAAGCTCATTCAAAAGCTTTCATCAATCGCAGCAAGGGTTTGAATGAAAACAGAACAGAGCACAGGATCTCAGTTCAGCCCAGGAATAACTCCAATTTCTCAAATCTAGATAAGGAAAACACCTTTCTAAAAAGATAAAATATCAACCAGGGAGTGATTATGTAAGTTATTTACATATTTATTCAAGTAGAGTCTTACTTTCTGTATGGTGAATTCAGATATAACAATCTTGTGCTAACTGCTAAATCAATCTTAACCAATGAACTAAAAGACACAAATTAACCAAAAAAAAAAAAAAAACGGGTACACAGCGAAATTTTTTTATAAAAATCCAGTTTTTTAACCGCTAAAACATGCCACTTTAAGTAGCAGCGAAAATCCACAAAAATAAAAGCAACCCCCACCTGAACATAACATGAATTAAGATTTTTTTTTTAATAAAAAGAATATCTATCACCCGAAGTTACGAAACCGAAACAAACACAGGATTCAAAATAACCAACACACTACATTAATATTTGCAAGTTAATTAAAAAAACAAAAGTAAAACTGAGATTCCTATCAATTGAGCAATACAGAAGAGAGAGAGAGGAAAATATTTAAAAATAAATAAATAAAAGAGTAGGAAGAGAAACCTGATCATCAGAGTTGATGAGACAAACACCAACGTTGGGACGGTAACCTTGGGGAAGATCCTCCATGACTGGGTTAGGAAGATGATTTTTCGAGAGAGAAAACCTTTATTTTAAATTCAAAACTATTGTTTTATGGTTTGAGAAGGAAAGAGTGTGAGAGATAATTGGTATCGGTGTGGGAATGTTGAGAACAGAGATGGGACGGGAAAGGAAGAAAAGAGTGGAAAGTGGATGTTATGTGTGCGTTGTGTTGTGCGCGTTGAGGATTTGGGAATGAATGAATAATAAGTGAGAGAGTGACGCACGCTGACTATGACAAAAGGTGGAGTCAGAGACAGACACGGGAGGGTGGAGTTTTGCGACTCTTACACCACTTTCCACCAAATCCACCTTTTTATTATTCTCTCTTCTATGTTCTTTATTATCATTCCCTCCTCTCATCCCCATCCTTCTTACCCTGCTCTTTCTCTCACTAATTCACACCTGTTTACAATTCATAATTTCTATAATTAATTACTTTTTACCTAAACATGGCAAATTATAATTATTATGTTAACATTTTTTTATGTGATAAATTTAGGAGTGTTCACCATTCACTTTGAATTTATTTTTTTATAAAAAATTATTTAAGTTGAATATAAAAATAGCATAAGTTTAATTTAAATGTAATATTAAAATTAAATTAAATTAATTTTAAATTATTAAATGCTTTTAAAATATATGTATTAATTAGTTTAAATTATATATTTTTATTGAAATTTACATTTTATATTATAAAATGTAAGAATTGATTTTTCAAGTATAAAAGAAGTTGTTATCTTTAGCTTATAGTTGTGCAATAAAATTTTAATTTATACTTAAGGACTTTTCGATGCATTTTCATTTTATTTAACCAAATTATATCATGTGGTTGACATTATTCTGCCATTGTATCTTCTATAATTTTAACCAAATTTTATGTTAAAAAAATTTCTTTATCATATATTACTTGTGATGTTTCCTTGGATTTATTTATTTATTTGTAAAAATAAAACAAGGTTTGTCGGTAGATGTACAAATAAAATCATATACAAGATAGATCAACAATTAATGGGGTTGACATTTTTCTTGTTTTTTTGCCCTACTTCAAATATGCACTTCAAAACTTAAATTAGTTTTGTCCCGATCAACGAAATTAGATTACATGAAAATGACTCGTGCCTTTTAAGAGTTGCATATATCTTTTTCCCATATTTGTAGGTGCCATGGTTAACTACTATGTAATGGCAATCATATAGTTGCAACCAACATGGAAAGATCAGCCACCACAATCGGTCTTAATTCTTACCTGTTGTTTTGACCATTGAAGTGAAAGTTTGAAAATCTTACAATTTGACCCTTGCGGCCCAAGTTTATGAATGAATTGCATTTTGACATAATAGATACTCTTTTGAACCACAAGCAATAAATAAATTTTTAATTATAATTATTTATTTATTTACTAATATATCATTTAAAACTGTAATTATATATATAATCAGACCCATTAATATTATATTTTAAATTTAATATTTATATCAATTTAATAATTTTTTATAAAATTTAAAATTTACTAATTTAATCTGTTGAATTATATTATAATATTTTTATAATCATGAATATTAATTTTTAAAAAATTTAAATATTTATAAATATGTTATTAACTATTGATATATATATATATAATTTAGATATTAAAATAAAATTAAACCATAAAATATCTATTAATTTTTATTTTATATAAAATTTTTATGTATAATTTATTTGATAAATTTTTTTAAATTAATAGTTAGATTGATGAAAAATTAAATTAATATAAATATAAAAATTTGATATCTAATTTTAACAAATTCTGACTTATATATATATATATAAAAACAAAAAATAATTTTTTCAAAAAAAAATATTGATAATATGATTTAAATTTAAAATTTTACTTAAAAATTGATTAATATATACTTTATTAAAATATACACGAGAAAATTATTCAATATCTCTTAAAATTTAATTAAAAATATTAATATAAAAAAATCATACTATCATTTAATTATCAATTAATTTATAATAAAATTATTTCTAAATATTATAGTTAAAATAATTTTCATTTAATTAACGGTATAAATTTTACAAATATCAAAATTAAACCCTATTTTTACACAGAAATTTATAAGGGAGAGCTCACGGCGATAAGATAGGATGAAGGGCATGTTATAGAAACCAGCATGGAGAATGAGGGCGCAAGATAGCAAAATGTGCGCCGATAGTGACGCAGTCAATGAGATGAACACGCGGAGAGAGCACTAACCAACAAATGGAGCAAATAAAAAAGCAAAGGGACCACCACCGAAGGCGTTGACTTTCATGGGCTCAGATTATGGAATTGGATCGAAGCATCATTTCATCATTTTTTTTAATATTTATTTCTCTTCTTTTCATCTGAGAGAGTACAAGAAAGAAATAAAGGCTAATTAAGGTAAGCTGTAAAGGAAAACCAATCAATTCAGTTCAACTCCCGCGCGTAAGATGCACGTAAGTACTTTTTCTTTCTAAGACTTTAATTTTAATTAAAACTAGTATCCCGATCTACTATGTACGGAATTTTTAATGTATAATTTAAATATGCTTAAAATATTATTAACATTAACATATTCGTAATGGAAGATAGATAATAAATATTTTTAAAATTTTATTTTTTAGAAAATAATATAAAAGTTTCATAAAATATATACAACATCATACAAGACACATTTTTTTTGTTCTAAAATTTTAATTCTAATTAAAAGAATATATTAAATTAACCCTTTAAAATTATAGCTAGCAAAATAGACAGTTTGATAATAGGGTACATATAAGGATTCAGTTATTATATTTAAGACTCAAATAAAAATGTTATTAAAAATTTCTTTAAATATTTAAATTAATAAATTAATTCTTTTTAAAAAATTAACTATTATCATGTTAATATTATAAAATATTTATCATTAAGTTAATATTTTAAAATTTAATATATTATTAAATTAATATTTTAAATATTTAAATTATCATTTGAATTGATCTTAAAATGGATTTAAATATTAAAAAATTTAAAAATTTAATTTATGATAAATTAAATCTTTAAAAAAAATCTAACATTTCATCAAATTAATTGTTATAGAAACTTAAAGCGGTGAAAAAAATTAATTAAAAAAATTTTTAATAGATAATGTGATATTTATGATTTTAATTGTAAAACTTGTATTATGATTAAAAATTATTGTGTTATCTTTTTTTTTTAAAATATTATCAAGGTTAATATGTTTTTTTTGTTCTTTTGTATGTTGAAAACTTTTTCTTTATGTTTACACACAATATTGTTGGTTGCATTTATTTATAATTGCACATATATGATATGATTATATGTATTGAAATATAAAAGTGATATGTATAATATTTTTTAACTATTTTATAAAATGATTCTCACTCAATTCAAGATTTTTTTAAAGGTTGTTAAAATAGATAATAAAGGGGAATACTTCAAGAAAAAATTGAGAAATTTTGTGAAGTCAAATGATATCCTCCATCAAATATCATATTCTAATTCCCTCTAATAAAATGGAGTTGCGAAGAGAATGAATATACATATTTTAGATATTATTAGATCCTTACTAGATATTAGGTAATGTCCCATTCACATTTAGGGAGAGACACTTAAATATGACTATCTACCTAATTAATTATGTTTCATCTAGTTCCTTAAACTTTAGGAGACATTTAGATATCCTTGCAAATCACCATTCTCTGTCTTCTATTGTTCACCTATCTCCTTGTACCTTTGGTTATGTGGTCTATGTACATCTCAACAGCATCAACGTACACAACTTAATCTCAAGTTATGAAGCATATGTTGGTTGGGTATGACATAACTTAGAAATGTTAATTATGTATATCATCATTCTACTAAGAAGATTTTTGTCTTTATGAATGTTTTCTTTTAGAAGCATGAATTATTCTACCCCACTAAAGCCACCAGTACTGCAATTTTGAGCAAGAGTGAATTTGAAGTGACACATCTAACTGTGGTATCTATGACATAAAGTTATTTAATATACCATCACAGCTACATGTTGAAGTTTTAATTTTAACAAATCTGACAAAAACATTGCTTGATAGAATAATTTGCACTAATTCAAGCCCACTGATCTGATATGAAATTCTAGCTAACTTCCAAAAGATAATATATGATTATATTTTTCATTTTAGTATCTAAGGAGTTGTTGACTATCATAATTATAATCTTGTAAAAACTTCATATCATCTTCCTCTTAAATCAAATCAAGACCAACCCTCAATTAGACATGAGTCTAACATTAAATCAAAAGTGAATTACCCTATAAGTACCATGTCTTAATTAATAAGTTGTCCAAATCATATATATCTTATATATCATAATTATCCATTATCTCTATTCCTAATAATTTACAAGAGGCCCTATAAGATAGTATATGGATCCAAGGTATGGGAGAGGAAATGGTAGTATTACAAAAAAATGAAACTTGGAAACTGGTGCATTTACCAAAAAAAGCACATTGTTGGATGCACATGGTTGTTTACTGTCACATACAAAGATTGAAACCATAGAAAGATAAAGCTCGACTTATGATAAAAGTGATGTGAACATGACACCATGTTAAGTAAGAGAGATCATTTGAAAGATCGTGTACAAGGAATGAAGGTCCTATGACTAGAAATAGCACCAAGCGTATGGAACAAGTACTTTAAGGTCTTATTAAATAAGTTCAAGAAAATGACTACGTTGATCCAAATCCAAATTCAACATAGGTTAATTTATGTAGTCATATTATTAAGGATCTTAAATGATAAGATTTATAATTTGTAATTGAATTGCTATAAATTACATTAGGATTTGATATTGATTTAAAAATTATTTATTTTAAATTATTTATAAATCAAATTAAGATTTTATATTTATTTTATTTTTTTATTAGATTTACTTCTAATTTAGGCCAATTATATTTTTTCTATATAATAGAATTTAGAAATTTAGTGTTAAGATAAGTTTTGATGAATAATAATACTTCTTTTTAAGAGTTTTCATTACTGTGTGAGTTAATTCTCTTGGTTCTAGGACAAAGAGTTATCCTTGATAACGTTGGTTCTTCTAGCAGGTCATGGTAAGGATTACATTCCTCTTTGATAACTTCGATGTTTTCCGGTAGATCATAATTTGTGTCAAGTTCTTTTATCTTATTATATTTTGATTCTCAAGACATTCTAATTAATGTTTTTGTATTCAAATTCATTCACGTAAGGTGAATCATATCATTTAGTATTAGAGTTTCGACTCTTGGAATCAAGTGTCATGTATCTTTTGTTTTATTTTATTCGTGTTTTTATTACTTTCCACTATTCCTCTTGTTCTATTTCATATTTTGTTTATTATTTTTTTTATCATCTATCTCATAAATTATCTTTCTAAAAAACAAAAAAAAATATTATCTCTATCTCTTGCAACATTGAAGTTTGTGTCTACCATGTATTCCATAAACAAGTGAAATAATCAAATAAAATAAAAAAATGAAAAAAAATTGTGATAGAAATTCAAGTTAAAAAGAAGTTCAAGACAATTTGATACTAAAAAAGTCTTTAGTCTTAGTTCAGTATAACATTTGAGTTCTTAGTTTTGGATTATCCTAATCCTTTATTCTTTGACAAGTACTCTTTACTTTATTCATCCTATGTATTCAAGATTCTTTCGTTATCTGTCAAAAAATCGACCTATGAAGTTGTTGGTTCAAAGGCTTATAAGGAGAATTGGAAAGTAATAGACAAGAGTTGGTGACAACATTATAGAAAAGACCAATTTCAGTGTAAACACAAGTGAAAAGAGTGCCAATATTGAGGTAAGCACTAAGGGAATGATTGGTAAGATTTTATTTTACTAATTTATTTATTTTGTTCAATTTTAAATATTGCCAACATGAGTGGTGAACTCCATCAAAATGAAACAATTCTAAAATTATTTATAAAATTTGTTCAAGATCAATTCCAAAAATTGAAAAATAGGTTGGATGATATATAGGATTAGTTAAGGAGGAGGTCTCAGGTTTTTCATCAAAGTAATCCCCAAATATTACTTCACTCTGAATAAGCAGGTTGGGGAAAGAACTTAGAATCAGAAGGTAAAAATTCAAAGAAGGAAAACGGTATCGAGAAGAAAAAGATAACAACTTAGGGAGTATTAAATTATCCATTCCACCATTCTAAGGAAAGGATGAACATGAAACTTATCTAGAGTGGGAGAGAAAGGTGAAGCATGTGTTTAATTGTCATAATTATTCGGAGGAGAAAAATGTAAAGTTAGTCATTGTATCTTTTAACTATTATATTAATAATTACTGGGATCAGTTTGTACTTAATAGAATGGGGTATGGAGAGAGATCAATTCGAAAGTGGAAAAAAATGAAGGTAGTCATGAGAAGAAAATTTGTGCCAAGTCACTATCATAGAGACTTGCATTGAAAATTGCAAAGTCTTACTCAAGATTTCCTAGATGTTGAAGATTATTACAAGAAGATGAAAATTATTATGATAAAACCTGATGTTAAGAAGGACATGGAAGCCACAATGACAAAATTCATTGAAAGGTTAAAAATAGAGATAGTTGATGTGGTAGAGTTATAATATTATGTGGAGATGGAGGAATTACTTCATAAAGCTAATAAGGTGGAAATACAACTTAAATCTAGGAGCACTCACAAATATGTTTCTAGCTCGTCATAGAAGTTTAATTGGTCTAACAAGAAGGAATGGTCTAAACTAAAGGAAGAATCTAAGGAGAAGTTACTTATTCCTAAAGGTAAAAAAAATCTTAAACTAAATCCTCTTATAAGTCAAGTAGCATTTGTTGCTTTAAGCGTCAAATTATTGGGAACATTGCTTCTCAATATCATAATTAAAGGATCATGACCATTCTTAACAATGATGAAGTATAGAATGTGAGCTTGGAGAAAGAAGAAATATCGGAGTTGGAGGACTGCAATGATGTTGATGTAGCAAAACACGTGCATGGAGATATCTTTATCATAAGACGTGTGTTGAATAGTCAACCAAAGTATGAAAGAGATTTGGGGCAAAGAGAACTTATCGTTTATACTCTTTATCATATGAGCAATAAGATATGTAGTATAATTATAGATAGTGTAAGTTGCAGCAACTTTCATAATGAAGAAATTAAACTTGCCTACTAAGAAGCATCCTAATCCTTATAGGTTGTAGTAGATGAAAGATTGTAGTGATATAAGGGTTAGCAAGAAGTGTTGATGTCTTTTTCCATAGGCAAGTATAAGGATGTTGTGTTATGTGACGTTGCCCTACACATGCATATCACTTATTATTAGGACATCATTAGCAATACGATAAGAAATTATGCATGATGGATTTAGAAATAGATATTTTCTTATAATGGATAATCGAACAATTATATTGACCTTATTAAGACATGCTGAGGCTTATTATGATCATATGTGAATTTCAAAAGAATATAAAAATCAAGAAAAAGAAAAAAGAGAAGAAATATAGAGTGGAGAAAAAGTAAAAAGTAAAAAAAGAGTGAGAATGAAAAGAAATAAAAAAAAACAAAAAAAACAATTGCATATTTGCTCATAAAGGAGAAGTCAAGAATGTTCTGAAAGTAAAGAAACAAGTTCTTGTACTTATTGTCGTAACCATAATTACCACGAAATGATAAGCTCACTGTTATTTTAGGAAAAATTAATTAAGTAGTGGAGTCATCACCAAATTTTTATTTTAAAGGGAAAATATTTAAAAAAAAATCCCTAACAGAGAAATTTTCTATGTTCGGGAGCCGATTACGAATAGGAAATATATTAATATCCTCCTTTTCCTTTCCAACAAACTGTACCCTTATATTGAGTGTGTGATTTTATTATTTTGAAAATTGTTTGATCCCTTAAGTAGAATAGAAATAAGCAGGTTTGTGAAATGAGTTGATCCTGCTCCTACGTATTCCTTGGCAATGGGAAACTCAAGGCTGCATAGTTTTGGTACGAAGACTTGATCTTCAGAGGAGTTGGTAAAAATGAAATTTATACTAAATTGAGAAATAATTAAGAGTGTGTTTTTTTTTAATTTCTCAATCCACATATGCATAGGGTCTAAGACAAACGAAGGTTGTACTAGGACCCACATGATTTCTTAATACTGTATATCAGGATATGTTACTAGTTCGTATTTAGAGCTCATTGCATGAGATTTATAATTTTAAAGTAATTTAAAATATATTTTTGAAAATTAAATTTAAAGATGATACTTAATTGAATAATATTTAGATATTTTCTTAAATCCGCATATGCTCAAAGTCTGAGGCAAATGAAGGTTGCTCTGAGACTTATACGATTCTCTAAATACTAAATGCTAGGATATGCTACATGTTCATATTTAAAGTTCATCGCGTGAGATTTAGAATTTTTTAAGATAAATATATTCTTAAAAATTAAATTTGAATATAATACTTAATTGAATATTATTAAGTATTTTCCCTAAATCCACATATGTGAAAAGTCTGAGGCAAACGAATGTTGCTCTGAGACTCGTATGATTCTTTAAATACTAAACGGTAGGGTATGCTACATGTTTGTATTTAGAACTCGTATGATTCTTTGAATACTAAACGGTGGGGTATGCTACATGTTTGTATTTAGAACAAATCACGTGAGATTTAGAATTAAATTTAAAGATAATACTTAATTGAATAATATTTAGATATTTTCCTAAATCTACATATGCTCAAAGTCTAAGACAAATGAAAGTTTCTCTGAGACTCATATTTTCTCTGAATACTAAACTGTAGGGCATGCTACACGTTTATATTTAAAGCTCATCATGTGAAATTTAAAATTTTTTAAGATAAATATATTCTTGAAAATTAAATTTGAAGATAACACTTAATTGAATAATATTTAAGTATTTTTTTATAAATGCACATATACTCAAAGTCTGAGACAAATAAAAGTTGCTTTGAAACTCATATAATTCTCCTAATACTAAACGGTAGGATATGCCCCATGTTCATATTTAGGGCTCATTGCATGAGATTTAAAATTTTTTAAGATATATATATATATATATATATATATATATATATATATATATATTCTTAAAATAAATAATTTGGAATTAACAATGAAATTTGATTGAAAAATTTAACAATGATATTAGGCTATTTTTTTCTAAACACATAATTACCCATAATTAATTTTGGTTCAAAACCTGCTGATCCATGAGAAAGGAGGGATATTAATTGATTTACACAAGAAAATAAATTTTGACTGGATATATGGTCTAATTAATTTTAAGTACGATGAGATAAAAAAAAGGATTTTTTGGTGAAGCACACGTTCCTGAGTCTAATTTGTAGCAAATATAATTATTTGGGCTAATGTTATGGGCCTAGGATTAGTATTAACTTCTCTCCTTTTTTTTGGGCATTTGATGTTGCCTATATGAGTGCTAGCTTGGCTTGTGTTATGCACGCTTTATCTAATTCGTCGACGACAACATAAACTAAATCATTTCTTTAATCGGATTTTCACAGAAACTCACAGTAGCTACCATGCCTTCTGCAGACCTATATTGAGGGCAGTTTGTGCTAAGAGGTGTAAGTAAGCCCCATACTTATTATTAGACAATATGGTCACTTAGGATTTTGGGGAGGTTGGACGTGGAACCTAGAGCCTGATGGTTTCAAAGTCTGATTAGTGACAGGAATCAAAGCGAAATTGGGATGCTATCTTGTTGATCATTATTGTGAAAAACCTGTGGTTATTGATATAGTTGGCCTGGAAATATGGATCCAACATCTCCCTAGTTTTCAGGACTTAGATTGGTACATTACTAAACAGGATGGGACTTTAAGATCTTTGACTTGAGTTTCTTTGGGTTGAATTGCTTTCCCTATGGTCAAGGAGCCATAAAATGCATGGCCTAAGGTTGAACTCACTACTATGACAGGTTTGGGAGTATGACTCAGGGTAAACTAAATTCTTCCTTTAAGTGGAAACCTTACAAACTTGGCAATATTACCTTTGAGTGAAGGAGTTTGTCATCCATTTTGATCATCTTAGCTTGAAATTTTTAAGGTTCCAATGTAATCTCAACAAAAGATATGTTAAGTGGTTCGAATTTATTAAGATGTTTCCCTATGTTATCAAATATGAATAAGGAAAGGAAAATATTATAGCCGATGCATTATCTCAATGTATATGTTACTTACAACTCTACAAACCAAATTACTTGGATTTGAATTATTAAAAATCTTGTATGCTAATAATGTTGAATTTGGACAATTGTGAAAATCATGTTCTGAACATGGCTTTGAAGATTATTTTAGGCAAGATGGATATTTATCTAAGCAAAATAAATTATGTGTATCTAAATATACTGTGACGGAAATTCTTATTAGAGAGACCCATGGAGGAGGGTTAATGAGAAACTTTGATATTCAAAAAACTTATGATGTTTAACATAAACATTTTTTTGGCCTAAAAGGAAGCCCGATGTTAAACTTATTTATAAAAAATCTATTACTTGTTTACAAGTAAAATCTAAGGTAATGTTTCATGGTTTGTATACTCTCTTACATATTCCTAAATATCTCTAGATTAATATTTCTATGGATTTTATATTAGGATCACTTAGGATCTTAAATGAAAAAGATAGTATTTTTATGGTTGTGGATATGTTTAGGAAAATGGCACATTTTATTGTTTGTTTTGAAACTAATAATGTCACCCATATTGGTGATTTATTTTTTCAAGAGATTGTGTATTTGCATGAGTTACCTAAAATTATTGTGAGTGATTAAGATGTTAAATTCCTTAATCACTTATGGAGAATCTTATGGGATAAGTTGGATATTAAATTATTATTCTCTACTATGACATGTTTACAAATAGATATGACACATTTACAAATAGATAGACAAATTGAGTTTATGAATCACTAGTGGAAAATAAGCTTTTTACATCGGTTATTCAGGCGGTGTTGAAGCGGGCGATATAGAAAATAAGACTTTTTACATCGGTTCTGCAACCGACGTAAAAAGTATGACTTTCTACATCGGTTGGGCAAATAACCGATGTAGAAAGTACACTTTTTACATCGGTTGCGGGCAGAACCGATGTAAAAAGTATACTTTCTACATCGGTTATAGCTTTAACTGATGTAAAAAGTCATACTTTTTACATCGGTTCTGCCCGAAACCGATGTAAAAAGTGTACTTTCTACATCGGTTATGGTCGTAACCGAGGTAGAAAGTCCTTTTTTTTTAATGTTCATTTTGTTTAGGTATACTACCGTATTATTTATTCACATACCTGCATATACACACAGAATCCAGGCAGACAATAGAGAAGCACCAGACAGCCAATACAGAATTCACATAATCTATATATTTAAACTAAATACATCATTATTTATTATCAAAGTTTAATTTACAAATGAAATAACTTAAAATTACATCAAACAAGTATTGAAAGTTGAAAAGAAATGTAATAATCAGCCATGTACCTGTTGAAAGTAAAGAGAAAAGATGTTAAAAACTCTACTAAACATAAAAAACGTAATAAACATTTTAAAATAAGTTAAAAATAAACATACAATGATGAAATAATTAAATAAATAACTAACTTGTATCATGTAGTAACATTTTCCCATATTCCTTCATGATGATCATCTCGAATAGCATGTACATCATCTATTTCAGTTTCTTCATTGATACTAGATATCCTTGATGATAAGGGAGTTTGAGAAATATCAATATTTGAAAGATCATTGGTGTCATCACTAGCGATTGTTGTCTTTCCTTGAAGAACAACTGACCATCTTTTGGAGCAAGGATCTTGGACATAAAACACTTGTTTTGCTTGGTGGGCCATGAGAAAAAGGTCATCCTTGTAAGCTACTTTTTGAAGGTCAACCAATGTAAATCCTAATTCATCGACTTTCACACCACTGTTACTATCAACCCATCTGCATTTGAAAACAGGCACTCTAAATTTTGTGTAATCAATCTCCCAAATCTCTTCAATCACTCCAAAGTAAGATATGGAAGCCTTTACAGGATTTTTATCTTTAGAACTTTCAAAATGCATCGACTCTGCCACCACCATAACCCCACTATTTTGCATGGTACTTTTATCATCCTGAGACTTTGTATAAAATGAAAAATGATTAATATCGTACCCAGTCCAACATATGACATCAAAGTTTGGGTCATTTGCTAGCCACTTCAATGTATCAGAGGCACCATGATCCTTCTTAATTGTTTCATCAAACCAGTTTAAGAACGTTTTGTTATGCTCATTCAACAACCATTTCTCGTTCATTCGAACATTCTCCTCCCTTATCATAGTTTTGTGAGTAGATAAGTAAGGTTGAACCTCATCGGTATTATTCAAAATATACAAATGTGCTTGAAGGACTTCTGCACGACCCATGCTTTTCACAGTTATGCCTCGTGTACCTTTACCTCCGTGTCTTCCCTCATGACGAGACTTAGGAACTCCTATGGGTTCCACCTCTGACAAATACTCTGTACAAAACTCAATGGCCTCTTCTGCAATGTATCTTTCAATCATAGATGCCTCGGGACGGTGTGGATTCTTCACATACCCTTTTAATATTTTCATGTATCGTTCTATTGGATACATCCACCTCAAATAAACTGGACCACATAATCTGATCTCTCTCACTATATGAACAACCAAGTGAACCATAATGTCAAAAAATGATGGAGGAAAATACATCTCCAATTGGCATAAGATAGTGAAAGCTTCATTTTCCAACTCATCCAATTTTAGAGGGTCAATGGCTTTGCTACATATTTTATTGAAAAATAAGCATAACCTACTTATTGTATGTCTAACTTTTTTAGGTAAAATGTCACGAATAACCACTGGAAGTAGTTGTTGCATCAACACATGACAATCATGAGACTTTAACCCAACTAACTTTAAATCTTTCATCGAGACAAGTCTTTTAAAATTTGAAGAATACCCTTGTGGCACTTTAACCCCACGTAGGCACTCACAAAAAGAAATTTTCTCTTTTTTTGACAACGTATGACATGCCGGGGGCAAATATGTTCGCTTTCCTACAGACTGTGGAGCTAACTGATGTCGTATACCCATGTGAACCAAATCCAGTCGAGAATTGACTCCATCTTTAGTCTTGCCCTGTATATTGAGAAGTGTTCCAATGATGCTATCACACACATTTTTTTCCACATGCATCACATCAATACAATGTCTAACATCAAGTTTGCACCAATATGGAAGATCAAAAAATATTGATCTTTTCTTCCATATCCTTGTCTTCGTGACCTTTTTTTGAGTCTTTCCAAAAACAGTTTTGATGTTTTTAACCCGGTCGTAGACTTGTTGTCCAGTTAAGGCTTTTGGAGCAACATCATTTTCTGGCAACCCATTAAAAGCTTTCCTTAATCTACGATAAGGGTGATTAGTCCTGAGAAATTTTCGATGACCAAGATACACTGTCTTCCTTCCATGATGCAGTTGATGGTAACTTGTGCCTTCTTCACATATGGGACATGCTTTGTGCCCCTTAACGTTGTATCCACATAAATTTCCATATGCTGGAAAGTCATTAATAGTGCAAAAAAGCATTGCCCGCATCTTGAAATTTTCATTACCATATGCATCAAATACTTCCACACCTTCTTCCCATAGATTTTGCAAGTCTTCAATTAAAGGAGCAAGATAAACGTCTATGTCATTTCCAGGTTGTTGTGGACCTGAAATCATCATGGACAACATGATGTATTTACGTTTCATGCATAACTCCGGAGAAAGGTTGTAAATTGTCAAAAGTACAGGCCACGAACTATGTTTACTACTTAAATTACCGTAGGGATTCATTCCATCTGTTGCAAGTCCAAGCCTTAGGTTTCTTGGCTCATTCCCAAAATCGGGATATAGTTGATCAACCATATTCCATTGCAAACCATCAGCTGGGTGACGAAGTTTTCCATCAATCAGTCTTTCATCTACATGCCATCTAAGGTTCTTTGCTTCATCTTTATTAAAAAACAATCATTTGAACCTTGGAATTATTGGAAGATACCATAACACTTTGGTTGGAGGCCGCTTTGTGCTGTCATTGCAAATAGAATCACCATCCTTCAGTTTATAACGTGAAACTTGACACACAGGGCATTCATGTAATCCTTCAAACTCATTTCTGTATAGTATGCAATCATTGGGGCAGACATGTATTTTCTTATACTGCATACCCATCGGACACAACACCTTCTTCGCCTCATAATTACGCTTTGGTAATGTGTTACCTTCCGGAAGCATCTCTACCAACAGTTCAAGTAATTCGGTGAAACTTTTATCACTCCACCCATTCCTTGCCTTCAGAGTGAATAATCTTAACACTGCTGACAATCGAGTAAAGGTAGTACATCTCGGATACAAAGGTTTCTCTGAATCAGTAGATAAGTTACCATACATATTTGCCCGCTCAAATGATGCATGCCCTACATCACGAATCATATCCTCTACCCAATCTTCCATATTTATATCAACCTCCACCGTCTGTGACACACTTGGCATGCCTAATAACTCACCATGTCATGTCCATTTTGTATAACTTTTGCAAAATCCATCACAAAGAATATGCTCTCTAATTTGACCAACACCCAAACGTCTCTCATTTAGACAATTAACACACGGACAGTAAAATTGTCCATTACTCTCAGGTAGATTTGTCTGCGCAAAATTCAAAAACTCTTCGACCCCATTCTCGTACTCATCGCTCGTTCGTTTAGCATTTATCCAACTACGATCCATACTATACAAGAATCATCAACACAAGATTTAGGATTAACCTTGTCACTCATTGTTGTTAATTTATTATCCTCACTATTGGTAAGACCCTATCCCATTCGAGAAAAAAGTTTTTTATTCATCGATTAACATACTTCTAAAATCTTGAATATCATACTTGGTGAAATTTCGGCAGCATTTCGCATCAGTCTCCAAGTACATAACTTCATTATGGTTTTATTTACCATAATGAAGCATGTACCTAGAGACAATGCAAAATGAACTAAACCAAAATTTAATCAAGTACAATTTACAAGATTTATGAAGAAATTGTTAACCACTGAATAAAAAACTTTAGTCCCAAACTGTCCAACTTGGACAATTCAAGATTTAATATAATGAATGATTTACTTATTTAGTAATATACTCATTATATTCAACCTTGAACGGGAAACTAAGGGTATGCTCATATTTGAACTCAAGAAAACAAACCAACATATTTAAACTCAAAATCAAGACTATAACATACATAAACCCTAAACAAACTTTCACATCTGCAATCACAAAGTAGAGGTGCATAGAACATACCTCACAGTCAACACAAAATGGTTGAGCGGTGGCCAAACGGTGTCCAAATGGAGGCACAACGGTGGTTGAACGACGACACATCACGGTATAGCCAAATAAGAAGCTTAAAAATTAAAGAATACAACCAAAATAAATGTATATTTCAACCATAATAATAGAATGAGATGCATAAATAACAACAAAGACGACTTCGAACCTTACAATGCGCGACAACGACTTCGAACGAACGAAATCGTTCCAACGGCGACGACGACCACGAACGTAAGCACGGAATGAAACCACGAACAATAAAGATGTCGACAATGGCTAAGACTTAAACTAAAATAGAGAGAACAAGCTGAAACGAGAAACTGGAGTTTTGAAAAATGAGGTTAAACACGAACAGCATCGAAAAATAAGTGACAGGGGAAGACATTCTACATCGGTTGTTTCTCAGAACCGATGTAGAAAGTACTTTCTACATCGGTTGAGAAATAACCGATGTAGAAAGTTTTAAAAAAATTCACTTTCTACATCAGTTCCAGAACAACCGATGTAGAAAGTACTTTCAACATCGCTTGTTTCGTAACCGATGTAGAAAGTTTGAAAAAAAACTCACTTTCTACATCGGTTCTTTTCCCAACCGTTGTAGAAAGTTTACATTTATTTACAAAAATGCCACCGCGTTTTTATTTACATCGGTTTTTAAAAAACCGATGTAAAATCCTGTTATAATATCGTATTTTTGCACTAGTGAATAGAACATTAAACACTTTACTACTTATAATTCAAAAGAATTAAAAGATTGAAAAAATTATTTGCCTCATGTAAAATTTACATATAATAAGATTGTTCATACAATTAAAATGTATTTTTGTGAGAGAAAGATACCATACTATGATCAAGCCACATCAATTCCAAGAAAATACTTTAGGTCCCCAAGTTGTTTAATTTTGAACTTAGAGACCAAATATTGTTGTAACAACTAGATTTTGTCATAATCATATTGTGTCATAATCTTGCCTTCTATCTTATTTCAAAAATAAGGTATGGTTTGAGTTTCTTTGTCTCTAACCAAATATTTTTATGAATTTGGTGAATCTATCAAATTAAGCTCTATGCATTGTTTTAATTCATATAAAACCTTTTTTAATTTGCACATCATAATTTTTTGAGTATTATGGAACTAAGAGTTGCTTTTCGTACTCTCTCTAGTTACTTTAGCCCCTTCCTTCTCATCCAAAATAACTAAATTGCCCTTATGGTTGAATTTTGGAAATACATTTTCAGAATACATTAATAATCTTTTGAAAATATGTTTATAGAATGGATTAATAATCTTTTCAAAATATATATTTTAAAATATGTTTTTGGAAGGCATTAATAACTTTTCATAAATATAGTTTTGGAAATTTTTTTTTTCAGAATGTTATTAATGTATTCTAGAATTCATTAATAATATTCCAAAAGTAATTTTATGAAATTATGATTATGGAAAGTTATTAATGCATTCTATGTAAACACCTAATCATGTCCGATGTCGCATTGTTAAAATTAATTAAGAAACCAATGTAAATTAAATAATAATAAAAAAACAGAAAATAAAAACAAAAAAGAAGAAGTTAAGAAAATAAGAATAAAAAAACAGAATAGAGAAAATATTAAAAGAAAAAGAAAAGGAATTAACACAAAAGACAATAATAAATAAGAAAAATTAGAAAAAAGTTTTTGGAAAAAATAAAAATCTGTAAAAACTGAAAAGAAATTAAAAATTCGAAAAAGAAATAAAAAATAGAAGTTCTAAAGAAGAATTAAAATATAAAAATATTAAAAAAATACAAAAAGCAGAAATTAAAAATAATAAAATCAAACTAAAAATAATAATAAAAAATATATATGCAAAATAAAACAGCAAAAAGATAAAAAGAAGAAAAATAAATAAATTTGTCTTTCAAAATAATAAGAATTAATAAAAATCATGAAAAGGGGTAAATTACAAAAAAAAATGATACCATAATGAAAAAGAAAAAAACTACCAAAAACAAAAAAACCTAACAAAATTTAAAAGACGCATGCGTGCATGGGTGAGGGAATTCAAGAAATCTCTTCCCCGCCACATCAAGGATCTAGAATTAAAAGGAGGAGAAAAGGGAGGCCTCCATTCTGCTTGGTCGGAGGCATAGGAACTGAAAGGGGGAAGAACTTTGCAAAAGGAATTAGCTCTGTTGAAGATTTGGCTCATACCCATGTTGCAGCCTTCAAGGAGGTTTTCAGATTTCCTGGTTTGTCGTTATTCAACTTAGTTTCTGCAGGGGTGATCTTGTTTCCAGTATAATTCTAATTGGTTAAGTTCTTGGTTACTACTCTTTCTTCTTCGATTGTATGGTCTGTTTCCCTAGGCAAGATTTAAATCATCATGTTTATCTCAATTCTTGTCCCGATATATGCTGCATTAGAATGATAGAAATCACAAATATTGGTCATTGGTTCGATCTCTATGGGATATTTCTTGCCTCCCTACTAAGCTGATATCTAGTTCACTAAGATTAGCAATTCCTTACCAAGATTTATCTGCAAATAACCTCGATAGTAGTTTGTTGGGGTTACTATCCCAGTCGTTACGATTGTCCAAAATTATGAAAGCCTCGCACAGGTCTTACACATTTAGGGAAAAAGTTAAAGAATTTCTAGTTTTACGGGAAGGATCCCATATTATAATTAGTAGTTGTTTCTGAATGAAGGTGGTACGAGTATATTGGTAACAACATTAAGGAAATGTAATCAGGGGGTAGTTATAACTGTACACAGGCCGGTAAAATTTGTACTAGAACTTATGGGAACTGAATGGATCTATTTTCCATGGTTAGTCAAGGTAGAATCGCTACATCCATGTTGTACCCTTGCCTATGCGTCATAGTTAGAAGTTTGTAATGGAGTATATATCAGGAAACAAGAGTTAGACTCATTTTATTATGAGATCATAGTGTCAGCTCCGATTATAAATCAGAGATTAGTACCCCCTAGCCAGATCATTTGACCCTCCGTTCAGTTAATATCTGGGTTGGCATAAGCTCTGCTTGCACTGATCAAGTGGTCATCCTACCTTCCCTAGGTCGCCGTCGGCCGGTTACAAGTACTGTGGTTCATTACGCTGACTCAAAAAGGGTCGACAAGCATACATATAGGCACACCCTCTTATTTTTACCCATGCAGTGAGGCCGAAGTTCTTCCTTTTATGATGATCGTTTCATGTGGACTATGCATGGGACCTTAGCTTCTCATAGGTTTTGGGTCTTGAAGGGAGTTGGGAATCTTACAGGGACGCGATGGAGTCTTGGCTTGATCCTTCCTATACAGTGGCCTACCGAGGTAATCAAGAATTCGGGTTTGATGGATTGGATTGATCTAAATCCAGTGGTGAGTTTGCGAGCTGCTTTACCTTACCCTATTAAGGTGAACGCATACTTGGGCTCGATTTCAGGAGCATTGCAGCAAGAAACCCACGAGGGATAATTCTGGTTGTGTCACTTCCTGGTTCATCCCTCATGCATGCAAAGGTCAACCCCCTCTGGCTGGGTCAATAGGATTTCAAGAAAGTACAAGACAATATGGATATACTGCATCATCTGTAGGAGGCTTTACATGAATATACGCAGTCCAAAAGATACCCGACTCAAGCTATTGTAGTTGTTTTATCATTCGGTTACTGCACCTAAATTATTTGTGTTAACAGCAGCTTAAACTAACACGTTTTGGAAGGGAAGAAAGCAGCTCCCCAGAGATCATATCATCCATGCATGTACCATGCAGCCCCTACACACAAGCTCCAGCAGGTAGGCGTAGGGCTCTGTGGGTGTTCTTGCCAAAACCAGGGGCCATGCATGAACACGGATGGCATGCAGGATGGTAAGAAAGAGTGGGTCCTGCACGTGGATCATGATGGGAATAAAGGAAATGTCGTCCGCATTTACATATATGAGTGGGGGAGCATAATGTTATAAGGAGCGATTGGACTCGATGGTTAGTGCGTCTGTCTTCAGGTTGCAAGACCCTTCTTCGAACCCTGCATGGGACATTTTGCTTATTTCCTTCCAAATTTCTCCTTTTAAGACTGTACATGCCCCAAGCTCGAGATTACCCTTTCTACCCCTAGATTTTGTGAAATGCCAATACTGCCCCTTAGGAATTCCCTTAATTCCCAACATGCCCCTACCAGTGCAATTACTATACTACCCCTTTGGAATTCCCTTAATTCCCAACATGCCCCTACCAGTGCAATTACTATACTATCCTTTAGGAATTCCCTTAAATCCCAACATGCCCCTACCAGTACAATTACCATTCTGCCCCTTTCAAGTTCCCTTAATTCCTGATATATCCCTGTCATGACAATTACCATTTTACCCTTCCAAATTCACAAAATTCCACAATTAATAATAAATTCATAAAAAAATTACATCATTGTTAAATAAATCCGTGAAAATTTCATAAGTGCTAAATAAATTCATAAAAATCCCATGATCCCTAAATAAATTCATAAAATTTCACAAGTGCTCCATAATTGCTAATAAAATCCAAAAAAAATTCTAATAATTACCAAATTGCCCCAAAATTCCTAAGAATTACAAAATTACCCCAAATTCCAATTGAAACCCAATTACCTCAAAACTAAAAAATGAAACTCTTCTCTCAAATTCAAGTTTTCTTTTTACTCAAAAATATCAAGATCATTTGCAAATTGTTCTTGTCAAGAAATCCAAAATCTCTTTCTTCTAATATTTTGGGATTCTAGGTCTCACGCAATGGACTCTAAATGGGGAACTAGTGGTTCACCTGCTGTTCAACATTTAGTAGTTCATATAGGTCCTCGTGCTGCCTTAGCCACCTCGGGCCTTGCGCATGAGTGGACTGAAGGTCCCCCAAAAGATAAGAAATTTTTCAAAACGAAATCTTCGAATACTCTTTTCTCAAGCGCTTTTCGAAGGTCAAGCCTTCACAAACCAGAACTACATAAGCCTTGAGTTTCCCATTGCACCGGGGAATACGTAAGAGCAGGATCAAGTCCTGTCAGGCTAACCTCCATCAAGCTATTTATTTTCACATTAATAAAGGGATCAAACCATTTTCAAATAATCACACACTCAATTTAAGGGTATCGTTCTTTAGAACAGGCGAATGTGGTGCCTAACACCTTCCCCATTCGTAACCGACTCCCGAACCTAAATCTCATCCTCAAGTTAGGGTATTTCCAAATATTTTCCCTTAAATAAAAATTTGGTGGCGGCTCCACATTAATTCAAATAAAATCTATTTTTTAAATTTTAGCGAGTTCGTCGTCTCGTCGGAATTACGGTTGCAACAGATGGCAACTCCACTGAGGAATATTAGAGAGTCAAGCCCGTTTGAGTGAGTGTGCATTGCATTTGATCCCTTCTCCTATTTATTTGCGCGATTTATTTATTGCACGATTCACTTATTTGTTTGCTTATCCATATATTTGTTTATTATCTGTATAACTCTAGGATAGACAAACAATAAATTGCTATATATCTGTACAATTTCCCCAATTGCTGGTATCCCAATTACTTGTGTGCCCTCATACATTGCATGTGCATTTATCATGAGTGCTACCTAGGATAGAGGGATCTAGTGGTGTCACTCTGGGGCCTACGTCCTGGTTGGCTATCACGAAAATCCCGGCTAGAGTGCATCCTATTCATAATGTCTCGCAACTAGTGGCTACTTTTACTGTTGTGGCAAGCATTATGGACTGGAACTTGGCTCTAGTGACCTATACACCTTAGGATTAATAACCATCTTTGAGAGGCTCATATAAAAGGCCATAGATCCTTAGGACAGGTAACCCGCATAAGAAGCAAAGAGGGTACACACACCCCTTTCAAGATACAAGATTCACCGTTCACAGGCACTAATTTGAACCAAACCATCCGAAATGGAAAAAGGGAGTTGAAGGCTACAATTGGGGGTACAAAAATCAAATCAAGATAAAAATCAAGAAAATCAAAATAGAAGGAGAAAATTCCTAGGAAAAATTAGAAAAATATTTAGAAAATATTGAAAAGATTCCAAAGAAAACTTAAAAGGACATTTTAGAATTCGGAAATTAGGAAAATAATCTTTTAAAAATACTGAAAATATAAAAAGATTCAATAGGAGAGAAAATGAAATATTGAAAACCTAAAGAATGCTTTCTAGAAAAATTCTAGCAAAACTAAAAATTTTTTTTAAACAAAAAGGTTTTTTTAGCACAATAAATATACCCAAATTTATAAAAAAAAACACAAAAATTGTCAAGAAATCAAAGACAAATAAATTAAACCACTTAACCCTTCTCAAAATGTTCAAAATCCTCAAAACTCTAATCTCTAAAAATTATTCGTGCATAGCATGCATGCATTCATGCATTAAGTAAATTTTATCATGAAAAAAGAAGATTTCAAAAAAATCACTCCACACATTCATACTCATTTTGCATCAACATCTTTATCATTCATGATTTTGCATCTAAATTGTTTCTCAAAGAAGTTAATTTCAAATTTTAACAGAAAAATTATAGAAAGAAAACTTCCTCGACATCCTTATAGGACTCGTGCACAATCAAAAGTCATGGATGAGCTTGAAAGACAAAATAAGGAGTTGAGAAATGAGGTCAAGACTCTAAAGGAGCAGATGACCAAGCTAATGGAGGCCATCCAATCATCGAAACAAAAAGAGGCAAGGGAACCCCTTCCGGGAAAGCCAGATGACTCATCATACCCTTCTAGCTTCACTCCACCATTAACCATATCCCCGTCAATCGAAGGAGTTCATTATGGGTATCCTCATGGGCATGCACCCTCATACAACCAAACATAAGCCCAAACACATAACCTACCTTCAAACACCATCTCACAAGCTCACCAAACAACTATTTGGGGAACGTATCCCATGTTCATCTAAGAGCCACACCCTGTATACCTACCATTTTCTCAACCTCACCATATGCCTGAGGAATACCCAAGCCATCCTTCAAATGAGGATATAGAAAAGTGGAGGGGTCTAGAGGAAAAGATCAAGGCAATCGAAGGGAATGTTTATGAAGCCACAGACGCATCTGATCTGTGTTTGGTTCCAGACGTGGTAATCCCTCCCAAATTCAAGGTTCCTAAATTTGAAAAGTATCAAGGAACTAGCTGTCCAAGGAGTCATTTGGCCATGTACTGCAAGAAGATGTCTCCCTGCAGGCACGACGATAAGCTCCTCATACATTTCTTTCAAGATAGCCTAACTGGGGCAGCTGCAACTTGGTATACTCAGTTAGAGCGGACACCCATCCAGTCATGGAGGGATCTGGCTGAAGCTTTCCTGAAACAATACCAGTATAATGTAGAGATGGCTCCTGATCGAACCCAACTCCAAAACATAGCCAAGAAAGAAGATGAGACCTTCAAGCAGTACGCTCAAAGATGGCGAGAGTTAGCTGCTCAAGTACAACCTCCTTTATCTGAGAAAGAAATGGTTAGCCTATTCG
This sequence comes from Canavalia gladiata, assembly GCA_037954105.1. Lineage (NCBI taxonomy): Eukaryota > Viridiplantae > Streptophyta > Magnoliopsida > Fabales > Fabaceae > Canavalia > Canavalia gladiata. The sequence continues at coordinate 38,998,848 of CM075667.1, read as the reverse complement.
TAGACACACTCCAAGATCCTTTCTATGACAAGATGATTGACAATATGACTTCTAGCTTCTCTGATGTCGTCATCATTGGAGAAAGGATCGAGGGTGGCATGTGTAGAGGAAGGATCACGCACAAGTCTACAGGGATAGTTGATGCCTCTACAGAAAAGAAGAGGACAGGTGAAGCTTATAATATGGCTTCAAGTCAAGGACAATACATACCTTCGATGGCACCTAATGGACCAATTAGCTTCCAACCTTCACCATACGCACCTTACATACCATATCCTTATATCGCTTCTCCCTACCAAAAACCCTACCATCCAGCTTATAACTATCCAATGCAAATCTGACCGCCCACACCATTCACGGTCCAAACACAAGCCACGAGCCTAAATCCTAGCCAAAGCCAAAAGAGGGAGAAGGATCCTATCCAGTTTGATCCCATTCCAATGACCTACACCAAGCTGCTACCTCGGCTAATCGAGAACTCTCTAGTTGTTCCATACCCGCTGAAACCTCAAGAACCATTATACCCTAAATGGTATGATGCAAATGCCATATGTGGCTACCATGCGGGGTACATCGGTCATTCTACAGAAAACTGTCAGGTCCTGAAGCGTAAGGTGCAGAGCCTGATTGATGCTAAACGGCTAGATTTTGGGAAGATCGCTCCTAATCCAAGTGCCGAATCATGAGAGTTCCTTTGCTGGTTAAGAAATGGGAGCAGCATGACAAGTTGCTTTGTACAAATCAAACAATCAAGGAAAATCTTCCAGGATTTGTCATATTTTTCAAAATCAATCTTTTGTAAATAAATCACAATGAATAATACAAAATTTACATTTTTCATGTTTCTTGAGCACGTGCTTTACATTGTTGGCTTTACTTCTAAAACTTCACCATTCTTTTTATCCCATGCAACCTGTTTCTTATTCCTACACCAAAACAATAAATACTAATTGGTGATAATGCCAGTGCTGTAATAAATAATCTTGAACGTCAAATTAATCAAGCTCAAAGAGAAAAGCCCAATGAGGAAGCAGAATAAACAACCAGGGATTTTAGATCACCATTCAAAGTGTCTTGTCAAACAAAAACATCCCGCTGGAATCAAGTTCAAATCCAGGCAAAATCAGGGATGCAAAATAAGATCCGCTGAATTGGACACCCAAAATGATCCCAGTAAGGTCAATATCTGACTACATAAAATTCAAGAAAAAGAGAAGACCCGCTGGATTAAAGTCAAAAATAATCCAGGCTAAATCAAGGTCAAAACATAAAATTCAAGAAGAAAAGAAACTCGCTGGATTAAAATCCAAAAATAATCCAGGCAAAAGTAGGGTTAAAGTTCAAAAATAAATCGACAAAGTCATGATCAGAAAAGGTCTTGACGGTTTCCAACAACGATTCAGGCAAAATTAGGATCAAACGAAGGCCCGCTAGGTCGAAAACCCTTAAAGGGCGGCCTAGGCAAAAGTTAGGGCACAATCAAGCAGAAGGCCTGCTAGGTCGAAACTCTCAAAGACGACCTAGGCAAAAGTTAGGGCACAATCAAGCAGAAGGCCCGCTAGGTCAAAACTCTCAAAGACGACCTAGGCAAAAGTTAGGGCATGATCGAACAAAAGCCCGCTAAGTCGACAAACTCTCAAAGAATGACCTAGGCAAAAGTTAGGGCACAATCAAGCAGAAGGCCCGCTAGGTCGAAAACCCTCAAAGGGCGGCCTAGGCAAAAGTTAGGGCACGATCAAACAGAAGCCTGCTAGGTCGAAAACCCTCAAAGGGCGGCCTAGGAAAAAGTTAGGGCACGATCAAATAGAAGTTCGCTAGGTCGACAACCCTTAAACATGGCCTAGGCAAAAATTAGGGTATAAAATCAAGAGCACGCTAGGTTGAAAACTCGTAAGGGTGACCTAGGAAAAAGTCAGGGCAAAACAAAAGACCTGCTGGGTTGAAAACTCGAAGGAACAACCCAGGCAAAGATTGAGGTCAATCAAGAATCCCAACATTATCTGACATTTCTGCACCTCACCTCTCCTAAAACTGGGGCAAAATTTCACCGTTTCTCAAGTTTGATTAATTGGACAATCAAGATTATGAAAAGAAGCATCGGCCTTTTTCACCAAAAGGTTCCATTTAGGCGATCGAACCTACACCTTTCGTCATCCTTTCCTTTCAAATACACTACCTTAAAACATACAGCCTCAAAATTCTCTATCTCTTTCTTTTACCAGCCAAAATCCACTTGTACACCCCAGTAGTGCGCATGCAAAAAGAAATGTGAAAAGTGTAAAAATAAAAAAGATTGATTTTGAAAAATCATGAGAAGTCGGACGAACCCTCGACCATCGCAGCACGACATGACTGTTTCCCAAAAGTTCATCCTCCTGTCGGACATAAAGCCACCAAGACAAAAAGAGTGTGTCTTATTCAATACTGCTAACCATTGTTGGGTCTCAAAGATCCTGGAAAAGAAGGTTCCAAAGTTGATCAAGAAGCCAAGAGATTGACCAAAATACCGAACTCAAGTCGATCTAGCTCATCTTGATTTTTGATTCCTGTCACACCAACTATAAGGTTGTCGAGAAAGGACATGTCAAAAAATCAACATTAGGAGAAACAAAATTTTCCACTATTTCATGGTTTGCATTTATCCCACAGTATCTGTTTCATCAAGTAAATATTTTAAGCATCAAAATAAGAACCCCACATCATTTCTGCATGCAAGCATCACAAATACCGCATTCTATTCATTCACATCTTTTATTCAAGCATTGCACAGCCCATTTTTTCAAAACTAATTAAGACCCGGGTAAAACTGCTTGAATCAATCAAATTTTAAAACTGAGTCAAATCCAAACTGAGGCAAATGCTCGCCCGCACAATTCAATTCGAAGACAAACTCAATCAAGTCCAAACTGGGGCAAACGCTTGCCCACACATAAATCCAATTTGAGGTCATCCTCAGAAACCGAGTCAAGCTCAAACTGGGGCAAATGCTCGCCCGCACAATTCAATTCGAAGACAAACTCAATCAAGCTCAAACTGGGGCAAACGCTTGCCCACAACAAAGAATTTAATTGGGGGTCATCCTCAAATCCTAAATCAAGTTCAAACCGGGGAAAACGCTTGCCCATAACGAAGTCAAGTCAAGGCCATCCTTATTTCCTCTAAATCAAGCTCAAACTAGGGCAAATGCTTGCACACAAAAATTCAATTTGAGGACATCCTCAGATCCTGGATCGAGTCCAAATTGGGGCAAACGCTTGCCCACAAAAATTTAATTTGAGGTCATGCTCAAATTCTGAATCAAGAACAAAGCTAGGGCAAGCATTTTCCTAGAAAATTCAAACCGAGGCATTCCTCAACTCCAAATTCAAGATAAAGCAAACATGTGCCCAGTAAAATTCAAGATAAGGCAAACTTCAAAGTCTGAATCAAGATTCAAAATGGGGCAGACGCTTGCCCTAAATCCCCTCAAGTTAAGGCATTCCTCGATTGCCAAAAACCTTCCAAACAGGGGCAAAATGTTTGCCCAAGCTTCATGTAAATCAAGACATCCATCAATTATCAAGAATCTTCTGAACTGGGGCAAGATGTGGTTGCCTAAGTTTCTGCAAGAGAAAACAATTACCAAATACTCAAGAAACCTTCAAGTTCAAGGCAATTTATTTTTAATTCAAGGGAAACAAATTTCAAAATAAGTCGTCCGATGTAGTTGACGAAGAAGTCCATATTCCACCCTCAAGTGCATTCCTGGGATACATCATGTCATTCTCCCCCTGCCTGTCTTAACAGGTCATTCATGCTTCGCCTACCCTAACAGGTCATCCTTTCAAGTTAGCATAGATCACCTTTCATTCAAGTTAGTATAGGTCCCTCCCATTGCAAAGTCACATGTCTTAACAGGCCTACTCCATTCTTTCCCATTCATGGCATATGTTGTCAGGCCTCGTCAAGTTACATTTCTTCATTCATGGCCTATGTTGTCAGGCCACCATCAAGTTTACCTTTCTGCACCTTCAAGTTTAATTTCTGCATCATGACCTATGTTGTCAGGCCTCTTCAAGTTTTCTTTTCTGCATCAAGGCCTATGACGGCAGGTCTCTTCAAGTTTTCTTTTCTACATCATGGCCTATGTTGTTAGGTCACCATCAAGTTTTAATTTCTGCATCATGGCCTATGTTGTCAGGCCTCTTCAAGTTTTCTCTTCTGCATCGCAGCCTATAGTGTCAGGCCTCTTCAATTCTTTTTTTCTACATCATGGCCTATGTTGTCAGACCTCTTCAAGTTTTCTTTTCTGCATCGCGGCCTATAGTGTCAGGCCTCTTCTAGTCTTCTTTTCTGTATCATGGCCTATGTTGTCAGGTCTCTTCAAGTTTTCTTTTCTGCATCATGGCCTATGCTGTCAGGCCCCTTCAATTCTTAATTTCTGCATCATGGCCTATAGTGTCAGGCCATCATCAAGTTTTAATTGCTGCATCATGGCCTATAGTGTCAGGCCGCCATCAAGTTTACCTTTTTGCATCACGGCCTATAGTGTTAGGCCTCATCAAGTTTTAATCTTTGCATCAGGGCCTATAGCGTCAGGCCTCATCAAGTTTCCCTTTTCGCACGATCAAGTTTTCCTTTTCGCACCATCAAGTTTCCCTTTTCCGCACAATCAAGTTTTTTTTTCTGCACGTTCAAGTTTTCTTTTCAGTACGTTCAAGTTTTCCTTTCTGCACGCTCAAGTTTTCCTTTCTGCACACTCAAGTTTTCCTTTCTGCATACTCAAGTTTTTCCGTTCTGCACGCTCAAGTTTAATTTTCTGCACACTCAAGTTTTCCTTTTCTGCACACTTAAGTTTTCCTTTCTGCATACTCAAGTTTTTCCATTCTGCACGCTCAAGTTTCTTTTCTGCACGCTCAAGTTTAATTTTCTGCACGCTCAAGTTTTCCTTTCTGCATACTCAAGTTTTTCCGTTCTGCATGTTCAAGCTTTCTTTTCTGCATGTTCAAGCTTACTTTTCAGAACGCTCAAGTTTCCCTTTTCTGCACATTCATGGTTTCTTTCATAAATCATCAAGTTTACTTTGCTACATCAAGGCCTATGATGTCAGGCCTCAGGCATAGAGAGATTTTCATACATCGGCCTATGTTGTCAGGCCACCTTGTACATACCTTACACTTTAGTTCCCGCATACTTTCCTACCTCAAACAGGCCATTCCGTTCTTTGTCCACGTCCGTCCTAACGGACCTCTTTCACCTTACTTTGCCTGGACTTCAGTAGTATTCATAGCCTAATCAGGTTATGCAATCAAGCTTCGCACACGAAACCTACATAACCTTTCAGAAACCACCACCTTCCAAGTATTCATTTTCAAGCTCAAGACTTCTCAAGCTTGTCAGACTTTTTCAAAAGCCTGCCTCGGACATAAGGTGTTCACATTTTTACTCATTTCCTACCACGATAATTCAGAGAATTGTTTCTCACATTATCTGGTAAGAAAATGAGTAAAGAAGGGCAAACTGTAAACACCTAATCATGTCTGAGGCCACATTGTTAAAATTAATTAAGAAACCAATGTAAATTAAATAATAAATAAATAATAAAAAAAATAAAAAATAAAAACAAAAAAGAAGAAGTTAAGAAAATAAGAATAAAAAAATAGAATAGAGAAAATATTAAAAGAAAAAGAAAAGGAATTAACACAAAAGACAATAATAAATAAGAAAAATCAATGGACTCTAAATGGGGAGCTGGTGGTTCAATAATAAATAATAAATAATAAATAAAAACAAATTCAAAATCTCTTTCTTCTAATATTTTGGGATTCTAGGTCTCACGCAATGGACTCTAAATGGGGAACTGGTGATTCACCTACTGTTCAACATTTAGTAGTTCATATAGGTCCCCGTGCTGCCTTAGCCGTCTCGGGCCTTGCGCATGAGTGGACTGAAGGTCCCCCAAAAGATAAGAAATTTTTCAAAACGAAATCTTCGAATACTCTTTTCTCAAGCGCTTTTCGAAGGTCAAGCCTTCACAAACCAAAACTACGTAAGCCTTTAGTTTCCCATTGCACCAGGGAATACGTAGGAGCAGGATCAAGTCCTGTCAGGCTATCCTCCATCAAGCTATTTATTTTCACATTAATAAAGGGATCAAACCATTTTCAAATAATCACACACTCAGTTTAAGGGTACCGTTCTTCGGAACAGGCGAATGGGGTGCCTAACACCTTCCCCATTCGTAACCGACTCCCGAACCTAAATCTCATCCTCAAGTTAGGGTTTTTCCAAATCTTTTCCCTTAAATAAAAATTTGGTGGCAGCTCCACATTAATTCAAATAAAATCTATTTTTTAAATTTTAGCGAGTTCGTCGTCTCGTCGGAATTACAGTTGCGACATTCCAAAAACATATTTTTGAAAGATTATAAATGTATCTGTAAGTATATTTTCGGAATGTATTAACATTCTAAACATATATTTCAAAATGAATTTTATGGTTGAATTTTGGAAAAGGAAAATAGAAAACGTCTTCTCTTTTGTAAGAGTAATTTTTATATAAAAATTTATAAAAAAGAAAGAAAGGGGGTGCGAAAAGCAAAAAGGAGGAAATGTGAAAAGTAACTTCATTGTAAAACACTAGTACAAGAATCCATATAAACTTCCTTAACTAAATCTTTATGTAGAAAAGTATTTTTTGCATCATATTAAAATAAAGGCTAGTTTTTATTGGTTGTCAATAACAAAAGAACTCTTATAGTGTTGAGGTTTGCAACAAGTGTAAAAGTCTTTTAGTAATCTACTACATATGATTAAGCGTGGCTCTTTTGATATGATTCATCCTATGCGAAGGAATTAGAATACAAAAACATTAATTAGAATGTCTTGAAAATCAGGATATGATAAGATAAAAGAACCCGACATAAACTATAACATATCGGAGAACATCGAAGTTATCAAAAAGGAACATGATCCTTACCGCAACGTATCGGAAAAACCAATGTTATCAAGGGATAGTTCTTCCCAAGAACAAAGGGAAACATGATACAAAGTACCGAAGTTATTAAAGAGAAACATGACCATATCATGACTTGTCAGAAGAATTAATATTATCAAGGATAGTTCTTTGTCCAAGAACCAAGGAAATCAACTCACACAAAGATGAAAACTCCCAAAGAGAAGTATTATTATTCATCAAGCTTGTGTTTATACTAAATTTCTAAATTCTATTATATAGAAAATCTAATTGGTGTAAATTGAAAGAAAATCTAATATTAAAAATAAATAATAAATCCTAATTAAATCACTAATAAATCTAAAATCTTAATATAATTTGAAAATAATTAAAATAAATTACTTGTAAACCAATATTAAATCCAAATGTAATTTACAATAAATCAATTAAAAATGTTAGTTAGATATGTATATAATAAATTCAAATCTTTGGACATAAAGATTCGATCATAATAAATCTTTATCCTACACTCTCAACTTGGATCTTCAATTGTTTGAAGTTACACAAGTAACATTAAAACTTTGTTTGTCTATTCTTAAATTTTACTTTCTTTGACCAAAATTGCATACAAAGAGTTTTTAAATAATCTAATTAGATCTCTATCAAGAGATGTGTTGAATGTTTCTAGATTTGATCCTTATGTATCACTTGAATGTATTTTTTTCCATTGTTCTTTTATTCCTTTAGTTTTAGCTAGAATTTCATATCTTATCCACCATCTCCTTAATTTCATTACAACCTTAACTTAAATGTAAGATTCTTATGCACATGTTTTTCAAGTATTAAAAATAATAAATTTGTTAACCCTGTGTTAATATTTTCTTTCATGGGTTCCAATACAAACTTTAACATTTAAAATTTGAAAAGTACATCTAGTAAGGACTTTACATTTTTGACTCATGATTTGATTTCATTTGCTCTCTTATTTTTTTGAAATGATGAGAGAGGTAATCATGATTTTCTTAAATTTTTTATATTTAAATATATTTTTATTTTATTTTATGTCAACTATATTGGATGCATAGATTTTATTAAAAAATATGTTATTTTTATTTTTATCCACTCTAATCCTTTGTGCATTTTTTTGCCATTATAGTTTGTCTAGGAGTGTAAAAGCTTGAAGTGTAAAGAAATTTGATCAATAATTTTATTTGTTATAATTTTATATTAATTAAATGTAAATCATGCTTAATTGCGTTGTTTTAGTTGAATTTTATTTTATTAAGTTTAAAAAGAAGGGTCAAGCAAAAAATATATATTACTAACATTTAAAAATCATAATGAATATAATATTATTATACTACAAAGATATATAATATGTGCCAAACATTTTAAATAGAAGAAAAAGTTTTAAATTAAAAATATGTATATTAACATATAAAAGTTGAAATGTTTAATATTGTTAGAAATATTTTAGATATTTTAAATTTTATTAAATTATTATATATATTTCACATTATCTTCGTTAGAAGATACAACAACTAATAGTTACGCTAATAATTGTATATTAATTAATATTTATAGAATTTTTTTCTATTTCTATCTATGTATGTTGGTCATGAAACAACTATAGATACTCAATGCTAAGAGAGGTTTTACTTTTATAAGCAAAAATAATACTACCTAGAAGGTAACATAGAGATAATCTAACAATAATCTTGATGTGCCTCTCTCAGCATAAAGTCCTTTCGGTCAATGCACAAAGTCCCTAAGCAATTTGTTACCTCCCTTTTGGGAGCATCCACTGTTACTGCTTGCAAGCTCACATCATGTTTTCTTTGACCCATTTGGCATAGCCATTTTTATTCCACTTGTGTTGAGTTGGAATTCCTTACTTGTTTCTATTGGTCTTGTTAATTACAAATGGTTAACTAAAACAAAAATATATGATTAGTTCATTTGGTTACTTTAATATTTATCGTTGTATGCTTTAACTATGTAGTTTAATTAAAAAAAAATATGATTTCTCCTATCACAACCCTAAAAGTTTCCTTTTAAATACATATTACTTAATCATTATTTAGCCTAAAAATGATAAATAAGACATTGAGATACCGATGCAATATGAAATAAGCATTGGAAATGTGAAAAAAAAATTAAAAGATACGATATGATTATAATTCAACATTTAAAATTAATCTAAAATTAATATAAAATAAAAAAATTTAAATTATTAAAGAGAATTTATATTTTAAAAGTAAGTGAAGGATAAATAATCAACAGGTTGGTCCTTGCATTAGATGATAAAAGTTTTCATTTTACATTTCTCAAGAAAAATTATATTTCCTGTAATAAATTTTAAAAAATTTAAAATAAACAACAATATTAAAAATAAATAAACATAATAGGCTTCTTTTATATAAAATAAATCATTTTAATACAACAATTATCTTTTTATTTATAATTAATAACATAGGCCTTTTCTTAAAATAGGCTCCATTTTAGGAAAGAAAATTTTTAAATAAAATTAATTATGATAATTTATTGCATTTGAAAAAGTCAGAAAAATTAACTTTAAATAAAATTACGAGTTGTTGACATGCATAGGTGGACTTGTCTAAATATGCGATACTAAAAGCATTAGTGCAATCCAAGTTGCACCTGTTCATGTTCTTTTCGCATCCCTATACCCAGCCTTCAAACTTCAAAGGAATGAAATGAATAAGAGATAAAGATGCAAACAAAACCTATATAAACCTAAAAAACTATATCCAATTTAAATTAGGGTGCTTTAACCTGAAAAAATTTCATCAGTTATCAACACATCACATGTTTTACAAGCCAAAAGTACACAATGATCCACCACATGCGAAGTTCAAAATTACAGAAGAACAGAAAGGTTCAAAAATACAGTAACAATCATCAATATAGAATTGGAAAAGCTTTTCAGTCACTTGCACCGTAACTTACATCTGGACGTAAGTCATCAGATCCTTTTTTCTTAAATCCTCTGCAGTCCGATCCGAGTGTAACAAGATGTAGGGTACTGTGTAGGTGTGGGAGAATCACTGCCCATACGAAACCCTTCTGAAAATAATTTGTGCACCATATTGAGGCTCCAAAGTTATAAATAGTATAGGAGTATGCATGTAGTTTGGAGATACCACAAAACTGAAACGTTGAATGATCAAAGCAAGAGCAACCTTTGCCTCAACCAATGCCAAGTTTTGCCCAACACAGGTTCGAGGGCCTAATCCAAAAGGAAAGAATGCAGCTAAATGTTTCCGAGGCTCACTAAATCTCATTGGATTGAAGTTATGACAATCTTCTCCCCAAATTTCTCTGTCATGATGAATAGCACTTAATGCCAAGTAGAGTTGAGTCTTAGCAGGAACATTAATGCTCCCCAGCATCACATCTTTAGAGGTTTGCCTCATTAGCATTACAGCAGGGGGATAGAGCCGAAGTGTTTCATTAATTATCATGCTAACCTGTTGGAAAATGTAAACCAACATTAATCAATGAGATTGAACCCAAATTTTGTATTGAAGGATATTACTTAAACAATAAATGTGTTTAGAAACACTTCTGCATCTCCAAAAACACTTCAAATGGATGCAAACGTGTTCTAATTATTGTACCAATACATTTGGTTGGTTTGAACCAAATTTTTTTTGCCTCTAAACTTAGTTTGAGAAGATGTGATAAATTATAGCTTTTATATTGAGTAGAAAAATTTATATTAAATTTTACTACAAACTTACTTTTAAAAATAATAAATTCAAACATAAATCTCATCACCTTAAACCCATTTTAAAGCACAACAATTCTACAAAATCAAGTTCATTCAATTTCAAATTTGCAACACTTATCCAAACACACATGAATCTATCTATAAACTTAATTGATTGTATGTTCATCTATTTATCCAATGCAGAAACTGATTACTTCAATAGATTGCACAATTTAACAGATACTAGTTACATTCTTAATTGATTGCTCTAAAATCATATATTTTATTTTATGTTTCTTTTTGTTTCTCCATCCATGGCCTAATTTTATACATCTCTGCTTCAATTTTAAAAATCTACTATAGATGTATTTATTAACAAATTGCCGTGCTGCAATTGGCATCAAACAGAGTAAATGTATTGTAATCTTCATTCTAACACTGATATAAACAGATGCATTGCACGGATTCTCTTTAAGGCAAGTCAGATTATAAAAAATGAACTTACAATCTTAAGCTCATTTAAATTGCCAGCAATGGGAGGTTGATTGTGACCAATGACATGAAGAACTTCTTCACGTGCCTTACTTTGCCATTCCTGATGTTTGGCTAACAGAAGAAGTGCCCAAGTCAACAAATTAGCTGTTGATTCCTTTCCAGCAAAGTAGAGGGTTTTACATTCATCTATAATTTCTTCCACCCCTAACTTTTCTTCTCCACCAACTTCATTATTGTAGGAACACATCAAAGAACTTACCACATTTCCTCTATTTCCTCTGGTATTGTTCTTGGTCTCAATCAGCTTGCGGATTGATTCCCGTGTTTCCTTTTCTAGTCTCCACCTATCCCTGTTCTTCTTAGTTGGCAAATATCTATTTTTTTTAATCAAAAATCCAGAAACAAAAAAAAAAGATAGGGGGTAAAACACTAAGACTCAATAACTTAACAAGGAAAAGTATAACAGGCATGCCATAAATTGAGACATCAATACCCAAATTGTAATTTAGAATTTAGCATTCAAATCCTGGAACAAATAAATTTATATGTAGTTGTTTTTGTCATCTTAAATTTAGCTAAAAACAAGAGATTGAATGGCACAATTCACAGGTTGGAAACTATTGCATCAAAATTTTTAGCACTAAGTGCATGTTTTATTCAACTTATTTTAGAAAAATAATCGCTTATTTCTTTCACTTTTCTAAGAGAGATTTTAAGAAATAAGAGATTATTTCTTTAATTTAAGTTGCATCAAGCATGTACAAATCCAGAAATCATGTAAAGTTGTTCTCTTGGAAGGAAACATCTTAAGTTATGATGGTGTTTTTCTTATTTATTACCTGAGTTGATTAGTAAGGTTTGAGCTAAGGAAAGAAGAGAGGTGGAAATAAAATCGAAGTTTTGGTATAGTAAATATCCTGCACCCACCTACTGTTCTTGTTTTGTATTTAGTGGTGTGGCATGCATACTGCATCACCGTAAAATAACTTGCCTATTGTAGTTTATAGTAGTCATCAGTCTGTGAGACTGTAACTTGAAATAAAAAATCTAACTTTTTAGGATATGGTGATAACAAAAAGAAAAATCTTAAAGAAGAGTTGGCAAAGTCACCTAAATCCAGGGATATAAACACTTCTAACTGCCTGTGAGAAAAGATGCATTTGCTTCTCCTGTAAGTTGAAAATATGCTTGCCCTCTTCATAACTGCTGCCAAAAGCAGTCCTAGATATAACATCTGCAGAAAGATCATGAAGCTCTCTGTGCACATCTATCTCAAATTCATCTCTTCCTTCCCTTTGATCTTCCCATCTCTCCAGCATCTTTGTGACACTTGCCACAATATCTGGCACCCATCCCTGCAGCAGTTCTCATGACACTCACTAATATTCTGTCAAGTCCTTTACAACCAAAACAAAAGGGACTCGAATCGCAATTAAAAGATGTCATGTCAACAAAAAATAACAATTGATAAATTGTATTGGCACAAAAATTTTATACAAAAGTTATATTGCAAAAAAAAAGAAGTGATAGAAAGAGAAGAGAAAGAACTTTGGAGTAAGACAATTGACGTAATGGAGAAAAATAGAAAGGAAAGTGTGAGAAAAGTATAACTAACAACTAAACACCACTTAGAAGGGAGAGAAAATTCCTTGACAAATATGTTACAATTTGGGGCAAAAATGTTAAACCGTACAAGATAATTTTCTTAATGTTAGAGTTCCATCTTGTCCAGAGACATGATGAATCAAGTGTATAAAATGTGAGGACAATTCTCACCACATGACCTAACTTTTCGGGTTGAAGTAAACCTAAGTCCAATTTCTAACACTTAGCATCACAAAAAATTTCTCTTTCTAGCAACAACTTTTTTCTCTCTTTTAAATCGTTTATTCCCTCCACTGATAACTAATCTGCTTCCCAATAGGTTAGAAACATATTTGCAACACTTTTCATGAAAAATTCATACCAAATAAAGCCGTTCTTTTTAATGGACAAAGTAGTATTATTTTTCAATTAAAATTAAAGTTTCATCAAAATTATGCATTCTGACTTCTAATGTTCACCTATTACTAATGAAATTTCACTTTTGATAGCATAAAAAATATCAATAATACTACAATTAAGGTTTGCCTTTTTTTATTTTAAACGGAGGAGGAGAACAAGTAATGCAATTTCCTTTCAACACAAGAGGCATTAGTACCTTAACAAGCTCCATGTTGAAGGCCAGGTTTATTATCCTTCTGTGAAACGCCCATTGATCACCCTCCAACCCCACAAGTCCCTGTCCAAAGAGTAACTTAGACTGTGGGTTAAACGAAACTTTTCCATACTCACAACACTTATTCACCAATACCTCCTTAATCATGTCCGGGTCAGTTATTGCCAACCGGGGCATTGAACCGAACCAGTAGAGGAAAGTTTTCCCGTACATGCAAGACCACCTGTGGTAAAATGGAACCACGCGTTTCAAGATGTCGTGGTCAAACGGTGGCGTTGACTCCGATTTCGCTTCTGCGTAGAACCGTCGGATCTCTGATGAGTTCCCAAAGATCGGACGGTAGTCAGGGCCTGTTATCCCTTGCTTCTTGAAGTGCCTCTGAGTTCTCCATGGGACCCACAAATTTGAGTACAAAATTTTCACCGTGTACAAAACAAGGACAATTGCGGAAACTGCGGCAACTATGGCGGGAATCATTTTGATTTGACAGTGAATGCTAAAGAAAGAGAACTGGAATACCTGAGGACGAAGAAAAGGACGTAAGGGTCGTTGCTTTGTTTGTTGGTTCAGAGAAAATAAATATATAAATAATTAAAAAAACTAGATGAATAAAAGGAAGAAAGAAGCGTTGACTTTCTAGCTTGAGAGAGAAGAGTAGGAGGAAAATGCAAGAGAGCAAATAAGGCTCAGACGAAGAAGTAGAGTGGCAACTCTTTCTATATGCTAACTGCTATGGCGATGGTGGATGGGGTAATCAAACAAGACATGTCTTTTGTACCCGCCCCAAGGTAGAATCTAACATTTAAAAAATTTTATATCAAATATAATTTTGGATTAAATATGTTTTTATTTTTAAAAAATAATTAATTTTTTTTAATTTTAAAATATTTGATTTAAATTTTTCATCTTTTAAAATATTTTAAATATTATTATAATATTAATTTATATAAAATTAAATCAAATTAAATGAATTAATTTTTTTAAAAAAATTAATCAATTTCTAAAATATTGTGATCTTTCAATTATATTAATTTATTTTTATTTAATATATTTTAAGTTAACATCAAAAAATTATAGTTAAAATATTTTTTTAAAATAAAAATTTAATTATTTTAAAAAATTAAAAATATAATTAATTTTATAATTTTTATATATGCAACTTTTAAATTATAAATTTAATAATATTTGTTGGAATTCAACTTTAAAAGCTTGTTTTTTTCAAATTAAACTATATAAGTGATGTAATTTTAATAAATAAAAAATTGAGAACATGTCCTCTATAATTAGGATATATAATATCCCGTAATGGGAAGATCATAAATGATAGAACAATTAACATATGCGCATGTCTATTTAGCATATATGTCATTTAATTAATTTCAATATTATCATATTATTTGATTTTAGCTATATAGATGATATAACCAAGTGTTCAACTACAAAAGTAAAAATAATAATTGATGCCAGGTTTTAGAATCATTCTTTAATAATAGTCCTACGTTAAACACAAATAGATATAATTGTTTATGATTAACAAAAATAAAATATTATAATTATTTAAAAAAATTAATCCTCCATCCTTAATAATAAGGATTTAGAAGGAAAACAAAAATTTATCTATTTAGTTATATTGTCGGTGTAGGTGTTCGTGAAATTTTTTTTAAAACAAATACATACTATTTATGTTAATTATAAGTTTAAACAAGCAACCATCTTGTAAAAAATAAATACATACAATTGTATTACAAAAAAAAAATGATCAAGATAGTAAAACATGCATTTTATTAATAGCATAAAATATAAAATATTTTTATTTTAAACACAATTAATATAATTTTAATAGTAAATAAATAATTTAATTTCATTAATATTATGTTTGTTAACATCATGTTATGAACAAATTTTTCATTAAATCAAACGTTATATTTATAGGCATCTTCATACGAATGCATCACACCAAACTTTAAACATCAATAACTTATAGATTATATGTCAAAGATAATATCCTATCAATACATCAAGCATGGAATGAAGTGACCAAATAATCATTAGCTCAAGGCTCTTTAAATAGGGCACACCAATTGTGGAACATTAATAATTCTAAACTCTTCACATTGGACACACCAAATCTAAAACATCAATACTTCATGACTCTTCACACAATGGTGCATTAGATGTAGAACATCAAAAGTTCAACACCAAAGTTAGATGAAGAATTCGCATTAGATGTAGAACATCAAAAGTTCAACACCAAAGTTAGATGAAGAATTTATATGATGTATGATGAACATTAAATTTTTATAATTATAATCATTTAATTTAGAATACATTCCCAACCATTCAATTAAAAATGTTTTTTATTCATTTAAATCGTCACTTGTGTATTTTACTTTAATAAAATAGTAGCTCAAACTAAATAATTAGAAGGGAACAAATTTAGTAAAAATTATTAATTTAAATGCATTAAAAATAAGGGAAGGAATTCATAAGGATCAATTTTTTTGTAAAATTAAAAATAAAGAATAAAAAAAAGTTTAGAAATTTTACTAAATTATTGATGTAGTTCAAAAAATCAATTATCATAATAAATTATTTTTAGATGAGACAAATTTTGCAAAAGTGATCATTTAAAAATTTAAAATCATATTATTATTTTTAGAATTTTATAAAATTATTTAATGTGGTAAAATCTAATTTCCTATTTTGTTTAATTATAGGATAATTTTTAGCAAGCTTGTAAAAAGTATTTAAAATAAATATTAAGACAAAATCATTTAAACTTTTTTATATATTATCCTCACATATGAAGGTTTGAATAAAAAAAAATTAAAGGCTAAATATACTCTTCTAATTTTAAGTATAAAACAATTCTCACAACATAGGAGATTTACCTTAACTTGTTAGAACACATCGAGGTTCTTCATAAATTCATGGTTTAAGAACTTGACTTCAAATTCTTATTTATACATTTTCATATATTCTTAACATAAAAAAATCTTTTCCTAGACACAAATCATTCAAAACATCCATTTGTAACAGAAATATTTAAATAAAAAAAATTAAATTTATCACAATTAAAATTTGTATAAATTTAAATATAAGATTTAAAGTACAAATTTTATTCGATATATACAAATATCACATGTTAATCTCTCAAAATTTTTAAGGTTTCAAGTGAAAAATCTTAAAGTATGTATATAAAGATGTTGTATCTCAGTCAAATAGTGAAAAAATCTCAATAGTGCTTGGAAATTGTGTAAAGCCCTCTAGTAGTTGAGGATGAACAAAGCAAATCTTTATATGATATTTCTTATTCTTACTTTTTTTTTTATATTCATAAACTTAACCTTTTGTGTTTTTATATCTTATTATTTTTCTTTTTTATCGATCTTTATAATTTAAATTCTAATTTTTTTGAATTGATCACTTACATAACTTTGGAAATTGAAAATTACATGATTGACATGTTATATTTCAATATTCCTTATATAACTTATGTTTTAGGCTAAATATTTTTTATTTGTTGGTAATTTCCTACAAAAATCTATCAAACTTAATTCACCTTATCTTATATTTATAGATATTTGATTAATAGAATTCACTTTATTATTTTAATATACTTAATAAGTAAATAATACTTCAACAATCAAAATAACCATTCAATTTATATTTATAATATTATCAAGAATCATATTTATTTCATCATATAATATCACAACCTATGTCAATTCCATTCTTTCTCGTCGTCAAGGCAAATTTTTTAAAAAATTAAGTAATCTATTTAAATTTTTTAAAATTAATTTCATATTTTCTCAATCTTATATATATTATAAGATTAACTTACTATAAAGAAAAATTTTATTTTTAAATATTTTAAAGGTTATCCTACATTCATTCTATAACCATTAAAAATGAAAAACAAAATCTCTTTTTTACCTTAATAATGTCAAATTACAAAGTGATTAGAATTGACTTTTAAACTCTTTGAAATTACTAACTTCTTAAAGTATGAATAACATATAAGATATTCAATTAAACAAAAATAAATCATTAAACATATGAAAGATAAATTTTGAATGAAAGTTGAACTATTTATCTATAGGAACTAAAATAATCTAGCAAACAACATTGGAATAAAGCTCTAGACACAGTGTTGGAAATCTATCACAACAAGAAACTCAAAGTGTGTCATTACATGTAAAAGAAGGAGATAAATTAATGATTGGTAGTAGGAAGGGATTCACAACTTCAATAATGACAATAGTAAATGTAGATCATAAAATCATAGTCAAAATTTAAAGTTTTTAAATCATATAAACACTTAAAAAAGTTATGTTACTTTTTCAAAAACTTAATGAGTTTTGTGTTTTTATGTGAGAATAAAAACCATAAATTTAGATCATGCAACCATATTTAGGAGATAAAGATAAAAAAAAATTAAATCATATCGTTACTTAAAAATATCATGTAACCTTTTAAGGAATTCACATGAATTTTATGTTTTAGTTTTGATCCTTCATGATAAAATTTAATGTCAAAACTTTGCTCTTATGTTATCATATAAAAAGAGCATCATGGAAAAATATCACATAAGAAAACCAATTTTATGTAAGAATGTGAATAATAAATATGAATCATACAATTATACTTAGATGGTTAAGATTAGAAGTTTTTTAAGTTATATGATCTTAAAAAATCATATAATTTATTAAAAAAATCATGACTTTTATGTTATAATACTAACCATTTATAATAAAATCTAATAGTAAAAATTTATTTTTATATTATTATATAAAAAGAACAATTTAATTTAATTCCTCCCTTATACATATAAGAATATATCTAATAAAATTTTTCAATTTGAAATGAAAAGGAGAATGATAAATTTAGACCTTAAAACAATATATAGAAAAATTAAAGTCTTTTAAGTAATACTATCATCACTTAAAAAATATGATTTTTTTTTTAAAACTCGTGAGTTTTATATTCTAATTTTAACCATTCATTTTAAGATTTAATGATAAATTTTTTTTTCACATTTTCATATAAATTTTTTTTGTTTGATCACTGCCTTATATATATGGTAATTTATCTAACAAAATTATTTATTTTATGTAAAGATTAGAATAATAAATTTGGATTATATAATCATAAGATTAAATTTTTTTAAGTAATATAATCATTTACAAAATTTATATAAATTTTTAAACAAATCACTTAACTTTTATATTTTAATCCTTATCTTTTATAATAATATTTAATAGTAGAAATTTATTCTCATATTCTTATATAAAATAAACATTTTTATTTGATCTCTCGTATATATAAGAATGTATCTAGTGAGAATATTAATTTTATATAAAAATAAAAATATTAAATTTGTATCACATAAATTAAAAAATTTTAAGTCATATAATTACTAAAAAAGTTGTGTAAATTTTTTTAAAAAAAAATTACATGACTTTTATGTTTTATTCTTATCATCTATAATAAACTCTAATAAAAAAAATTGTTCTTATATTTTTATATAAAAAATATATTCTTATTTAAACATACTTTAAATCATATATATATATATATATATATATTTAAGTCATATAGTTATTTAAAAAAATTATGTAAATTATTTAAAAAATTATAGAACTTTTATTTTCTAATCTTATCATTCATAATAAACTCAAATCAAAAAAATTTGTTCTTATATTCTCATATAAAAAAATTCTTGTTTGGACATATTTTACTACTTATATAAAAAATATTTACAGAAGTATCATGTTGATTTACTTTTCATAGTTTTACTTTTAAAATTATGTTTTATCATTTTTAATGCTATTTATAAATTATTAGTTTTGGAATACTATGGAATTTTTTCCTTTATTTTTTTGTTTTGAAACCGAAGTTTGTTGCTTTAGTTCTTAACTATTTGTTTTTTTTAAATGGCTAAGATAAAATAAGATGAACAAACAAATTTCTTTGTAGTAGATTATAGTATTGCGTAGATTTTTTTTTCCCAATTATGTAAATTAAAACATTTATTTTTTCTAACTCCAATAAGACCGTGGTAATTGTCTCTCGGAAATGACATATATCTTCCTTTAACAAAATTAAAAATTAAAAAAAAAAGACCATTTAAAATAAAAATAATGTGATACTATAAGAAAACGAAAAATAGCTAAGAATAAAAAATTTTAATAAAAATTTTAATCTGTTTATATTTAATTTTTGTTTTAGTTACCACCATCAATAATTTTAATTTTAAATTTTATAAAAATTGTTAGTTTTAACTTCTGTTGTTAAAATTTTTAATTTAAGTGAAAACACTGATTAATAAATATAATGTTTATGCTTTGGAAAATACATCCTACGTAAGTCTTCAAAATATTGGTGCATATAATTTAATCACTAAATATGTTAATTTGATCATATTTTAATTTTTATAAAATATACATATAACATATTTAAAAATCAAATAATATAAAACCAATTAATCATTTAGATAAAAATATGAGCAAATAAACATAATCAAAGATCAAATTATACATGTCAATATTTTTAAGAATTAAACGTATAAAAAAGTTTAGCATAACAACCAAAGTCAACTTCTATAAAATAAATGATCAAATTTATAAAAAGAGCAAAGATTTAAATCTAAACTAGTTATAAAATAATAAATTAAAAACAATTAAATTTAAAAATAACAATTCAGGTTATATTTAATTTTTTTAATTTCTAGCATCGGTAATTTTAATTTTTTATTTTACAAAAATTATTAATTTTAATTTCTGTAGTTAAAATTAAAGTGATAACAATGATAATAAATATATAATTTAGCCTTTAGAAAGTACACCCTATGTAGTTTAAGTCTTAAAAAAATGGTGCGTATAATTTATTTCCTAAATAGGTTAACTTGATCATATTTTAATTTTTTATAATAATATGAATAACATTAATATATTTAAAAATCAAATAATATAGATATTGTTTAGAACAATTAATCATCTTAAAAATAAAAATATGAGCAAAATAAACACAAACAAAGATCAAATTATACGTACCAATATCTTTAAAATTAAAAGTATAAAAACAATTGCAGAAAAAACCAAAGTCAACTTTTATAAAATAAAAGATCAAATTCATAAAAAATAGCAAAGATTTAAATTTAAATAATTATAAAATAATAAATTAAGAACTCTTTCCTGCCTTCACTGCCTTTGCTTTCTTCCACTCTATTATTCATCATCATCTTCCATTTCTACCAATTTTTCTCCGTTTGTCTCGTTCGTTTTTAACTTCACAAATTAATTTATGCAAATTATTCATTTGTAATGCTTCAAATATATGAAGTATCGTAATTGTACTAGTTTTCTTCCCCCTCTAATTTCTTCAACAATGTTGATGATTGACAATTTGGTCATCTTCAATTTCTCCCATGCTTTATCCCCAATCTTGATTATTAATGACTTCCGTATTCTCCAGCTAACACCAACCATTCTATTTAATTATAAACATTATTTCTTAACTCCTTATTCCCATTTGGGTTTCTCTATGTGAAACTGCTTTTACAACCAGCGAAGCATAAAATATCCAAAAGAATTAGCTTATCTTTGAAAATGACGTTGTACAGAAGGAAACTTAACCAGCTAGCAAAACAACGCTACCAGAAAATTTTCCCCATTTTTCTTTAAAATTTCCAAGAGTTAGTCATAATTAAATTCCTTAATCCCAACAGGGAACAACTTAATGTCCATTTGGTTGACTCTTGATTTTGAACCATAAGTGAGATATGTGCCTAAGTGCCTAAATTAATTTAAATTACAATTGTATTGGAATGGAGTGTGTTTTATTTGAAAAATATGAAAATCAATTCTAAATTTTACCATGTTTGGGGGAGGAATTTTAAAATTCTAGAAATTTTAAGTAAAAATAAATAATTATTAAAAGAAGAATGATACATGAGACAAATTGTAAATACTAATTTAAAAATAAAACAAAATAATAAAAAATTTTAAAATCCTCTTTAAATAAGAGTCATTTGAAATTCTCTCTATTTAAATATGAAGACTACATAAATAAAAGTCTATAGCATTTTTAAAATTCTTTTTCTTATCATTTAAATACATAAATTCTATAAATTCTAAATTACCCTGTCCATACAAAGAGTTCAGGTTTTGTTTGGAAGTTTGGAGAGGAAGGGAGGGGAAGAATTTGAGGAAGGAAGGAGATAAGGTTTAGAAAGAGAGGATAAACACTGCCCTGGTTTGGATGTCTGAACACCCTTAAACTTGGTGGAACTCAATAATTTTAGAAAGGGGTTTAGACTTTAGAGGGTTTTAAAAATATCACAAAATCTTTTCCTAAATTTTAAAAACTCTAAAAAATGGGAAGAGAGGGTCATAATCCTTCCCCTCTCCCCCCTTCCCCTCCAAAAACCATCTCTCAAACAAACGGGACCTTAAAAGTTAATTTCCCGTCTCTCAGCAAAAAACTTCCCTATGACTGTCTTGTCAGACAAAAGGGCAAGCCATACTCCAGTATCAGCCCCTTCCTCAACAGTATTATTCCCTGCATAACCTGTAAGAGCTGTCTTCACCCAACCTGGGCAATAGCAGTTAATGTAAATCTTTTGACCTTCTGGTTGCTTAGAAAGCTTCCTTGCCATTAGCCTTGTATAAGCATTAACTGCAAGTTTGGACACTGAGTAGTCAGTATATACTTGAGGCCACCCACCTGATGTCCAAGTTCCATCATCAACTTGTTCTAGAAAAGTAGACATAGTCCTGTCAATAAGTTCCTCTGAAAGGGATTCCATATCACTGAGTTGCTCCCTCAAGGCTACATTGCTGATTCTCTGTCACTCAAACAAAACATGATGTCTAGCAGAAGTGATATAGTGCCCAATAGGTCCAATACAATTAATCTCAGCTAAAAATAAAAATATTTTACCACAAACTGTGTTTTAACAAGTTGTTTACACATACATCATTAGAGATTTCTAGAAGGAATTGCAGCCATTCAAAGGAATTTTCATTTTATTCAAATAAGAGTGTAGGTCAATTCACAGGAATTCTGGTAAAAAATATGCAATTCATACTACAGCTACTGTAACCAACAATTTCATCATATCAAGCAATGTATGCCAGAAAACAATTTAAAGGGATAATAGCAAATGGAAAATTTTGCACATGTTATATTTCAGAAGTTGAACACTTATGAGTGAAAAACATGTTTAGAGCTAACCCCAATAAGAAGACAGTGAGATGCATTTTAAACTTTGGGGAAGCTAGGACAAGCCCAAGCAGAAAAATGAAAGAACCATCAAAGTACTAACAAAGGCAGGAACCAAAGATGAAAATTCTTTAGACATTGTTCAGCAAAAGTGTATAGAGTTTCTACTTACATTCCTTCTTCCATTTAGTCGACCTAGACGTGAGCTTACATTTACAATTCTAGCACCAACAAGGGATGGCTTCATCAATGGAATAATAGCTTCAGTCATACTCTTGGTGCCATAATAATTAGTTTCAATAACCTTACGAGCATTTTCGACTGAGTTATCAGACCCAAGATTAAAATTAACACCAGCATTGTTTACCTGCAGGTAAATGATATTGCTCAGAAGCATAAAATATGAAAATGCATTAAACCAAATTTTGCACACTTCCTTGTAAAGTATCTTATTACGTTTAATTTCACACTCAGCATATTTAGATTCACCATGAACAAGATCTAAAACAAATTTGAAATATAATAGAAGTTGACATAGAAAAGATAAGCCAAGAGTAATCAAAATGGATACAACTATGAGATAGATCCCAAAAGAATATGCTAATTTAGTTAAAACCAGATTGACTACATAGAAGAAAGCCCATTCTAGAAACTAACCAGAATATCTAAACCACCATAATTTTCTTGCAACCACTCAACAAAGCGGTTGATGGATGAATAGTCTCCTATGTCAAGTTGATGATAAATCACGTTGAGACCACCTTCTTGCAAAACCTTAATTGATTTAGCACCAGCACTAGCATCTCTTGATGTCAGTATGACAGTCAATCCATGAGCAGAAAGTTGTCTACAAATCTCAAACCCAATTCCTCTGTTTCCACCAGTAACAACAGCAACAGTCTCTTTGGACCACCACCTATGAATACTCAAATTGACAACAATTAGAACAAGCTACAGAGAAAGAGTAATCTGTACTCCCATAACTACATAAGGTTAAAGCCTGAACAGCAATCTTTGTCAAAACACACTGGGAGTTACAAGCTCACCAAGTGGCAAAAGGTAATACTCTCAAGCTAGGTTCAATTTATCCCATGTAATTGATAGAAACCTATACCAGCAGGTAGAAGTCTGGTATCTTTATTAGAAGGAATAGGGAAATTCTCCCGTGAACATAGTACCTAACTTGCAAATTTTCGAGGACTCCACCTCCCAAAGGCACTAATTTCCTCTCACATGGCTAGACGATCTCAACCTCTCCTCTTTTTTATAGGAAACATGCTTTCTAACTATCTCCCGTAACTAACTCACTGATGTAACTAACTAATGGGTTTACTAACAATAACATTTGGACATTCACTTGAAGCTAAAAAGAGTTTTTTCCTAATTGGCTTGAAGGTGTATGAAATTGAAGGTCTAGATGAAGGCGCCTGGGCTAAGGTCCTCTTAACCTATTAGCAAGCACCAAGTCACCAAAAGAAAATAATACAATCAAAACCGACTCTTGAATAAAAGCATGTTCAGTAATACTTAAATTTGGAGAAATAGTAGCTTTTTTCCTCAAAAACTCTCTCAGGAAACTAACAAAAGAAAAAACAATTATTTCTTTAAACTAGTTTAAAATAAACACGCACTAAATAATAAAGTTTGGCACTACCTACAAAACCTTAGTATTCACAATTACTCACATCGATATAGATGAATCCACCAAGGATTAAGGTATCCTACTTAAAGATTTTATCCAATAAACTTGGAATGAGCCACACTACCCATGCATGATGCACAGTTAGTACAACAAGAATTATCTAAGTTAATTTTTTCAATAATTGAAGTATGAAAGCATGAATGAAATTATAACTGTAGGATATATTTCAATTCATAAAAACAAAATACACATCAAAGTACAAAAAAAAAATAGAGAAAGAAAGAAAAAAACAAGGGTTAAAAACTGGTAGCAGAAATTAAGTACGAAAGTCAGTGCGAGTTGGTATTGTGGGTTTCAAAATCCTAAAGAATCGTAAATCTAAACAAAAGAAGGGAATTGCAAAATAAATAATAGATAGAAAATTGAACCTCTGGTGATCGGAATAGGGAACGGTCCTCAGAAGCCGTATCTCTTGCAATCGTTTTTCTCTTCGTTCCTTTGCTCTTTCTTTCTTCCCCATTTTTCTCTCTCTCGGTGGATTTCGCAACTATGTAGCAGCTGGGTCGAATTCCAGTTTCTTCCGGTGTTGGAGCATAAAGAGAATAAGTATTTTGGTTCATATTTTCGTTGAATTAATTGAATTTTGAACAATTTATATTAAAAGGTTAATCTCTGTTTGAAAATAATATCTTTAAAGCAGATTTAGAATAATTAAATAGAAATTATATGTTTAACTTTTTTAAGATTATACTATGATGTAATTTTTTTAAGTTGGTAATTATTTTTATCATTTAAAACCATTAAAATAACCTTTTTATATTTTTATACTTTTAATGAAATCACAAAATCATTATAAAATTCTAAATGTATATTTTAGTTAAAATTTTGTATTAAATATACAAACAAATAAATCATTTTGTTTAGATGAGGTATAATTAATTTTGAATTATAAATATACATATTTGTTAAGGATCTATAAAGTTTTACACGTAAAATAATATTATTTATAAGGTTAAATTTTTTTTAAAAAATAAAAAATAAATTCTACTTTCCATGTAATTTGATTTTTTTTTTATCTTTAAAAATTAATCAACGGATTTATTAATAAAAACTATTTTATTTGTTAAAAATACTCTAAAAGTGAAATTATTGTAAGTAATTTTATTAAATAAATAAATTTTAAATTAATCCTTAACATTCATCCTTTAATATATTATTTAATATCATTTATTCAATATTTATTATTGTTAAATTGTTACATAAAATGATATGTCAAAAATTAATATGTTAAAATTACATTACATTTTATTATTTAAGAGCGTTAATTAATGTTTTTAGCATAGTTTTAACATATTTTTATTTTTATTTATGTATTTATTTTTATTTATTTATTAACATTTAAAATATAAACACTGTTTTAAACAAAAATATTTATTTAAAAGATTTTTTTTAAATAAAATATTTAATAATTAAAAGTAAAAAATAAGCAAATAAATTAAATATTTTAATAGTTAATAGAAAAAATTTAAGAAAATAGTTAAATTAATGTAACAATAAAATTAATATAATCAATATTATCACCTATATTAAAGAGTAGTTAGCTAATAATATTGTTCTATTTTTTAATTAGATTGATGTTAATTTAAGATTTAATTATAATAAATTTTTATTTTAAGTTTTTAATAAATTTATATTAGCATGAGAATAAGTTTTGTATATTTCTTCAACTTATACCATTTTCAGCATATTATTTATATATGATTATGCCTTTTTTCTTCTAATGCTATCGGAAGCAATTAGTTATTTATACAAGATTATGCATTTTTTTTTACATAACGTCCCCTCTACCATAATTATGTTTCTTAAAGGGTTCTAATAAAGGTAATCAGACATTTATGCGCACGACCTTGACACGTTGATCGTGTCTTGTTTTGTATATCATGGTACAACAAATAATATCCTTAAGTTTTCTATGAGTTTATATATATATATATATATATAGTTTATGATTAATATAAGATTTCGTTTGTGAGTTTTCATTTTTATATAAATTGATTTTCTTAGTTCTTAAGTAAAGAACTACATTTTGATAATGTTGATTTTTGTAGATGGTGATGATAAGGGTTATATTCTTTTGAATAACTTTAATTCTCTGTCACAAGTTGTGGTAGTTGTGGTTTATGTTAAGTTTCTTTTATTATGTTCTAACTTCAAGATATTTAAATGTGTGTTTTTCACATTTTTATTCATCTCATGTCCATTGAATCATATCAATTCTCATTTATACCTTGTTTTATCATTTTTTTATATATTTCCTTTATAATCTATGTTTTAGTCTTGTTTTTTGTCATTATTATTTATTGGTTTTTCATTTATTGGCTATAAGGTGTTTAATCTTTTATCTCTATCAAAATCACTTATTTCTATGTGTCATATGTTGTGTTGATATCCATTAAATGTTTAAAAATTGAAAAAAAAAATTAAAAAAATAGAAGTTGCAATACAATTTAAAATAGAAGTTTAAATGCCTGGTCTTGATAGGAATCTGGTCGAGCACCAGTTACCGATCAAGCAAGGCTTCAAACCTTACAAGCAACCACCCACAATATAATTTCATCTGCTCTTCTCAGCAAGTCTGATCTATAGGTAGGGGAGGGCACCTTGGTACGACCTAAGGAGTTGACTGTCACTGAATTCCATCAAAATCCAATGAGCAACCCCCATTAGAAGAGAATAAGGGGTTACAACAATCATGTTAGACTAAGAAGAATTTAGGGATGTGACCTAAGGAGTTGACTGTCACTGAATTCCATCAAAATCCAATGAGCAACCCCCATTAGAAGAGAATAAGGGGTTACAACAATCATGTTAGACTAAGAAGAATCTAGGGATCCAGTCCCTTGGACAGACCGTCTAGAGTCCAGACCGATGCTGCGCCTCCTTAGACAGCAGCGAAACATACAACTCGATGTTAATCAAAGTTGGTACGCTCCATAGCTTAAAAAGAAGGGCTAGCAAGCTTGCGAGGGTTGGTAGTGGCACGTAAGGCGCGCAAGTTCATAAAAAAATTTGAAAATAATTCTTTACCAAAAGAAAAATTATATATACCTAAAAGTTTTGGTTTAATTTTATTCCTGAATTTTTGTTTCTAAGTTTACATGAGTCATAGTAGACTAAAATGTGCATGGACCTATGTATCAAGTCCATTCAAGACATGTTGAAAAGAATGAATAAAATGTTGAGACATAAAGAACCATTCTAGTAATGGATCATGTCATTCTTATATAAACGTTAGAATTAAAAGAAGAAGGTTCAAAAAGAGGGAAGGAGTATCGAGAAACGAAGGATAACAAGTTAATATTCCATCATTACAAGGGAAGATAGAACCCAAAATTTATTTAATTGTTACAACTATTCAAGATTATACTAGTATTTGGTGGGATTAAGTTGTCTCTACCAACAGGAGGTATGGAAAAAGGTTTATCAAAACATGAAAAGAAATAGAAATAGTAATGAGAAGGATATATGTGTCAAGTCATCACCATATAGACTTGCACGAGAAGTTGCAAAGTCTTACTTAAATGTTGATATCCTTCAAATTTTATGAACTAAAAATTATATTAATATTAAATATATTATTATCATTGTCTTTAATATTAAATTTATTATCTTTTATTATTGTTGTTATAGATTTTTACTCATATATTATCTTCATCAAATAACTTTTTTCTATAACTATAATTTTGAAGTGTTACTATTAGATTTTTTATAAAGTATTTATATTTATTTTTTCTCTTTTTAATTTTAAAAAATAGATAATTAATAATGTTATTTTGGTTATTTTCTAATTATTAAAAAGTATTTGACTCTCAATTTTTTTCAACTAATATAAAATATTTAAGAATTTCTAAACCATTAAATATTTTCTTTCATAGTTTTAGAAATTTTCTAAATCTTATTATCATACTATTCTATCACATTTTCTTTCATAATATTATAAAATTAAAATATACATATATTATTTTTTTTTCTTTTTCCTCCTTACCCTTCCATCAAACCATCCTTTTTATTTTGTAGGTAGCTTTCTTTTTTCTTCCCCCTTTCTCTCTCTCTTAAACGTGCCGTTCTCTCCTTTCTTCTTTTTCATTTTCCTACGTTAGTTTGTTGTTATTTTTCCATCAAAATTCAACTATAAATATATCATTTCAATTATTTTAATCTCATTTATTTTTATGGTTTCAAATTTTTAAAACAACCTTATTTTTATCTCAATTTTGATCCTAAAATCGTCACTGTTTATCGTTAATTGACATCATATTATCCTTCTTTCTCATATATGAATACATTATTGAGCTTTCCGTCAAGAAAACTTTCTATGGATGTGTAAAGTTTTGTTCTAACATCCTTTTTCTATTCATTTAATTTCTTTTTAACAAAAATATTTTTAAATACTTATTTATTTTTCAGAAAGTTTGAATAAATAATATTTTGTTATGTTTTACTTAAGAAGAATTATTAATTTTAGAATTATGTTTTTTTTTTCATTTTAAATAATGAAATATCTTTACAAAGTAAATATAATTTAACAATTATTTTTTTTTGAAAATTATATTTGTATATTTGTTTAAAGAAAAAAAAGTATTTCTTATTTATAGATAAATTTTTTTAATTGAAAAAAGACTAGTTCTTTTTCAGTTTTATTTTATTTTATTTTTAAATTTTCTAACAATAAAGCATATATATATATATATATATATATATTTTGAAAGTTTGAGATACCAATTTTATTTGTTTTTACAATTTAACCTCTTTTTATTCTTTTATGCTAACTTTATAAATTTGATTGATGGATGACACAAAATAAATTAAAAAAAGTTATATTTATATAATAATATAAAACTATATAAATATAAATAATAAATTTAAAGAATATTTTTTGTTTGTTGATTTTAATTTCTATTGTTTTTATTTGTAAAGGCTAAATGCCTTTTTAATAAATAAGTATTCTTAAAATATAACCTTATCTGTGATATAATAGAAACTTTAAGAAGTAAAACAAACGCGATTTCTATGAAGAAATAAATTTATTTGGTTAATAAGTTTTTCTTACTTTTTACTAGCATTTGATTTTTTAAACACTAAAATCATTATATAACAGTTAAATTTAAGAATTTCTTAAGTACATTTTCTTTCATTAATAACGATACATATTAAAAAATGAAAATGGTCAACATTATTATAGTAATTCTTACCTAATCAATTTTAAAAATAAATAATGGTACATATAAAAAAAAGAATTTTATCTTTTTTATTAAACGAAAAAAACATGTGTAATAAAATGCAAGTTAATTGATTTAAAGTATGTTAAGTTTACTAGGTACTTTAACTAAAAATTTAGTTAAATCTTGGGTTTAAACATTGATTATGAAAATAAATATTTTGAACTTAAAGGTAGAGTAACTTAAAATTCCACGATATAAAGAGGAAATCAAAAGACTTTGCACAAAAAGTCAAAGTTGCGTAACAATATGAAGCTTCAGAACTCAAATAATCTAAGAAACGGATGAATCAATTTATAGTCAAAAGTACTTAAAAATTGGCTATTAGTATTACAAATGAGAAAGGAAAATAAAACTTTCAGATTCCATAAAAAGTGGTGAATTAAACCAGTATTGGTAATCCTTAAGTACATTTTCCTTCGTTCAGTTAAATTTACTCTTTTAATGTTAATCAAGGTTGATTAATTAGATACGGAATATATAATTACAAATTTTCTAACAACCACAAACTATTCCTTAATCAATCTGCAGTACTTGGAATCATTTCTAGAAACAATATAAAATCAAAGGATTCATCAAATCACTTAAATGAAACCTTACAAAAGCAAGTTAAAGGTCAAATTACACGAAAGAAGAAACATTTTTGAAATAAGGAGGCACTTGTTTGCAGACCTTTTGAGGTCTCTATATCTAAACAACCACAAGTTAGTTCACCCGAAAATAACGATTGAAGAGTTATATCTATTTTGTCATGTCCTAAAATTGACATTCCTAATAATACTATATAAATGATATTTGGTAACTACCTAATTGGAGAATAGAACTTTTGAATCAGAATCGAAAGAATAGGAAGCAAGAATTCTATACCTAACACCAATCTTCAAGAAAAAAATGATACTACCTATAATGGAAAGCAATGAAAAAAAATAAAATTTCAAGATGCAGATTGAAAGTAGAATTAAATAAAGAGAAATCTATACAAAAACAATATTAACCGAACTAATTTTCTAATTTTCAACCAACCAATAATAAAAAAATAAAATGAATGAGATGAGAAAATGAATAATCACAATAAATCTTAAATCCTAAATAGAGATGAGAAAATGAATCCTCCTGTTAATAAAACTAGAAACATAGAGTTGTTTGTGAGAAATGTAAATGTAGCAAGTGCAACAAATAATAGAAAGATAACTTAGTTGATGATGAGAGAGACAGAAGGAAAAACAAACCCTTTATTTACGATGTGACAGAAAATATCAATGTTATCATTAAAAATAAAAATAACATTGATGAATAAATATTTGATATTAAGAAAGAATGAAACAATAAAGCAAATAAATTTGAAAATAAAAAATATATATTTTAACATTGCTTAGATAAAAACATGATCTAACAACTATTTTTTTATGTTGATTATATTAGTAACTAATTTAAAAAATACTTTTCACATTAATTATAAATAAATCAATGTAATAACTAGAAATATATTTACAAAAATATCACTGTACCATTTTCTACATTTATTCTTCAATAAATCACAGATATAAAAATTTACCACTAATCCCTATTTTTATTAGTGAAATTTGATAACAAATTATGGATATTTTAATTAAAAAACTTATTTTAAAAATTAATCAATTATTTTATTATTTTATACTTTTTAAATAAATAATTATATAAAAAACAAGATCATCTAAATATTTATGATAACATATATGTTTTTAGTTATATTTTTCAATTTTAAAAGTTAATTTTATAATAAATAGAATCATGAGAGATGTAAAAAAACTTAGTTTCATAAACTATATTTATTTATATTATAAAATCATTTTAGTAGAATTAATTTTTTAAGATATTTTTAAAATTAAACTTATAAGATCTTTTAATTTTTTTAAAATTTAAAATAAATAAAGTCTAAGTAAATTTTTAGTTTATGTAGATATGATCAAACGTAATTTTAATTTCTTTATTAATTTTATTTTTTAATAATTTATATTTAGAGTATATTTAATAAAACATTTCAGTTAATTGAAAAGAAAAATTACTAATTTAAAAATTTGTTAAAATATTTCAATTTTATTTAGTATAGTTTGTTTTTATTATAGTAGCTATTAATATTTTTTTACAACTAGTAATATTTTTTTGAAAAAAGTTATTTCAAGTAGCTTTTATATATTTTTTCTAATTTATTTTTTTATATTTAATATATTTTTATAATATGATATTTTATTTATTTATTTTTATAAATTTAATATTATTTAATTATTTTATAATAATTAATTTTGATAGATTTATTTTAGATTATCATAAAATATTATATTTTAAAATTTTCTATTAATATTTAATTTTTATTTTTTAAGAAACTATTGAACCATTTTATAATAAATTAAAATTATAAAATTAATTATTTTTAAAATTTTATTTGAAATTTATTAATATACAAATTTAAAATAAATATTTTTATTTTATAAAATAAAATTTTATTTAATTAGAATATTTTTTATTTTTCAAAAAAATATATTATACTTATCATATTTTAATTTATTATTTAATGATATTTTTATTTATTATTTAACATTTATAAATTAGTTTGAAAGCTAATTTTTTAAATTATTTTTAATTAAGTTGGTCACTTAAAAAGAAACTCTCTTATGATGTAACATATATCTAAATATATAATATTACCTGTCATTTCAAAATTATTGCTAACATCATATAATTAGGTATATATTAACTAAAAAAGAATATTTTTAAAATATTTAAATTTATTAAGAATAGAGTACAACTTTTTTTCATAAAATAAAATCAAATTTTATCCTATTTACGTTCATTAAAACTTATTTAACTCAACAATCATACTTATAAATTTTCGGACTACTCCACAATCTCTTGATGTAGCCTCGATAACATTTGTTTTTCTCAAAATTAAAATGGACGTTGGTGTTTGTTATTGAAAAAAAAAACCATCATTTTTAAACGAAATATATTATGATGAAAATCTGTATCCATCTATAGAATCCTATACAAGTTAAATCCATCTCTCTGCCAAGTTACCTCTAACTTTCTTATATTTGACGGAGAGTTTTTTTTTTTTTTTTTTCCTGGTACCGCGATGCAGAGAGTTAAACCCCACTCCAAGTCTTCGCTAACCTTTTTTTCTCTGCATCAACCATTCCCGTTCCCCATTTGCTTACACGTGTACTCTTTCTCTTTCTACCCTCAGCATGTGCTATCTCTCTCTAGCACTTTTATTTTATATTTTTTAATTTCAAATCATCGCTGGTTCCAAAAAAGAGAGCCGCTGTCATTGTCGCGGGTGTCTCTCGCCCTCTGCATCCTCGCAAAATTCCGAAAGGGGTCCAGAGGGGAGAGACATACCTGCGGGCGCACTGTAATTATGATGTGATGCACAACATGCACCCATACAACAGACTACCGGGCAGTGGGCACTCCACCCCGTCGTCGCCGCAGTCCCCTCTCCGGTCGCCGCGCCTCCGTCACGTCCGGTCCAAACCCGCCCGGTTCAATCCGCCTCGAACCGGCGCCCAACGGCTCGCATGGGTCTTCCTCTCGCTCCTGCTTCGGCGCCAGGGCGTGTTCCTCTTTGCACCTCTCATCTATATATCGGGCATGCTCCTCTACATTGGAACCTTCTCCTTCGACGTCGTTCCCATCATCAACCACCGTCCCGCCCCCGGCTCCGTCTACCGCAGCCCCGAGCTATATGCCAAGCTCCGACCGGAGATGGATGCCGACGATTCTTCCGCCGATGCGGTCCGTCTTCTCTACGTTTTTTTTTTGGCGAAAATGTTTAATTAAATATTAATTATTTAATTCCCGGTTTATGGTTGCTCTTTGATTTCTATTCTATGAGGATCTTGTGATTCAGTTGGGATCTTAACGCACACAGAGTTTTGAGATTAGGAACAGGGGAGATCGGAGAATGCATGTTTGTTTGTCATGCATTTTGTGTTTGGAATTGGAATTGTAATATACAATTTATGTGTTTTTGATGTGGACGAGTTAATTATGCCGTGTTATTTTTTGTTCTTTGGTTTTTTTGTTGACTGCAGCATTTTTATGGTTGTTGTGAACTTTTTCTAGGAGAATTGTTTAAATGGTTGGAATCCAGTAGTGCTGTAAACTGTGTAGTGAAAGCTTTCAAGCTAAGGAAATTATTCCTGAGATCCTTGCCTTATGTACTAGATTTTTTATTTGTAACCATCTGGAAGAAAAGTATAATGGATAATGTATCTGCTTGTTGGGGCTAGTTATTTGCTGAAAAGTTGATAATGCATTTGTTCACCTGTTATTTGGACGTGTAGGGAGTAAAAGGTTTGGCGATGTAAAAGCATATTTTTTACTTTCTTGAGTATAAGGGAGGCTTAAGATGGGGTATTTGGATATGAAAGCGTGGGCTAAGTGTTGTTTGTTGAGACTTACTGGACAAGCGGACATCAAACCTAAGCTGAATTGCTTGTCAAGGGGGTTAAGTGTCAATAGGATACTAGCCATTGGTAGAAGCATCAGAGTTATTGGCTTCCATTTACTTAACTGCACTATTTTTCCCTGTTTTAAAATTATTCTGTTTCCTTTCCTGTCCTCCCAGGGGATTTGCTTAAGATGATTGTAATAGTTAAAGAAAAGGGAATTTCTCATTTGTGTTTATAATTTATTTAAATATCATGATGTCTCAATGTATGCCTTCAGTTATTTGGGGAATGTTTCTTATCTGATGGTAAATATTATTATAGTATTTGTGTAAGTAGAAGTCTAAGTTGCTCTTGACTATTGGAACCCAAATTTATGGGCGCTATTGTCCTCCCCCCTCCCCGAAGCATCTGTTGGGTCATCTTTCGAATCTTTCATACCATGATTCTTGATATTGACCATCACTAGCTATGTATGACTTTTTGTTCTGACCAAGCGTTTTTTAATAATTATACTTCTTCCTTTATTTTTGAATTTTGAGTCTTGGTAATTTTTTCCTCAGTACTGTACAGATCTTCATACTTTATACCTCTAATCTGTTGGAAATTTGGATACTTTAAGTAACCAAAGCTATTAACTTCCTTTCAGATATCAATGATATGGAAGATTCCATATAAAGGTGGTGAGTGGAAGCCATGTGTTGACAAATCTTCCGAAGGTATAATATGATTAATGTTGGTGCTTAGGTACCAATTGATTTATCTATTACTTGTTGATGCATTCACTAAGTTGCATACTTATATTGCAACAGTAATATCTTATACATATGTACATCTTGTTGGTGTTACTATTAAAATATTTAAAACATTCATTCAGCTCTTGCCTGTCATATGCAATTCAAAATATCCTATTCTTGTCTTTCACAAGATTCACAAACCTTTATGGATGGCATTTAGGACAGTCTAACTAATACTCACATCAACTGGTATTGAAGTTATGACTTAGATTGAAAATCTAAAACTGAACAAATAGAAAATTAATGCTTTTTTTTTTTGCCTATTATCCTAGTTGTTTTGGTTGTGGGGTAAGATCTTGTCTTGAGTTAGGGGCAATGGATATTGTAGGATGTAGCGTGTTAGATGGCAATGTTTTTGCCTTAGGTGTTTATGTGTGTATGAATTTGAGTATATGTGATTGTATGGTTTGTTTACACACCAATTGCAAAGTCTTGTTACTCAAATCTGGGAAAGGATTATAGTATATTATCAAACATTTTGATGGGGTTATCTTATGGAGACTTATTTGATTGATATGCAAATCCTTTATTACTAAGCTTTATACGAAGGTTATCATATAGTTAATGATTGGATCATGATGTAATCTTTACATGCGGTTGTAAAACAAATTGTAAGCTTCTACTAACATGCAAAATTAGTATTGATAATAAAAACATCCCTTTAAATCATATCATGAATTAAACCATTGATGATTCATAAGCAAACAAGACATCCATGACTTAGTTATAATTAGGAAAGCAAAAGTGCAAAACCAAAAGTCGAAAACACAAGAAAATAGAAAAGTGCTCCTAAGTCCTAATCAAGCAACAAATCACTAATATGCCAAGCTTGAAGATCATCCTTCATGTGATGTTCATTTTCAATAACTTCATCCATCAGCAACATCAAGAACTTCCAAATTATCTAAAGGTGCACCACCACTAGTATTATCATATTCTCCAACCTGAACCAAATCCTCTTCCTCTAACTCCAAATTCGAGTTTTGAATTTCATCATTCTCCATTATCCATTCATTATCGGAAGGAATATCCTCTATGTCAAAGTTTTCTTCTTTCCTAAGTTGCTTCTTCTTGATGAGTCTTGACTTAGCCATTACAAACACAACATCATTCATTGTTTTTGTTTAAGACGATTCCTTCTCTTGGTATGGATCTAAACAAATAATTATAAAATGATATTATGGTATTAATAATAGGTATTATTTTTAAAAAATGAAATATACTTAGTACTTACCATCTCAAAGACACTCCAATTGTGATTGCATCTAGAAGAACATGCCAAACTCAATACAAGAATTGCAAACTAACATCACTCTGGATGTTCATAACCATAAGATTCCCACCACTGTGCTGGAGTTTTATTTGTAAGACCAAGTTTAGCCACTTTACCGTGAAAGTATCTTGACCTACTTTTGAAATCCTCAAGCTAGCCATCAATCTTATTTACTAGATGCATGTCTCCCACCATTCTTTCAAGACATTCATAAAGCCCACATTCCATTTCAACATTAGGTTGAAAATTAGAACTATAATGCAACATTGGGTTTAGTTAGTAGCCAACAACATGCTAGGGCCTATGCAATTGGTTGTTCCATCTTTCATCAATAATTTTCCATAAAGGCATATTACTAAATAATGAGAAAAAAAAGAGTTCAATTAGTTTATGCTTTTTAACATAAGATCTATAGAGTAAAAAGTTAAATTCAATGACATTATATCATATAATTTATTATATATTTTCTTTATACCATTGAAAGCTTTTTCTATCCTCTCCTTAGGTCGGTCCATCTTTTCATAATTGAATCCCATGCAAACTTCTCATTTGAATCCATCAAGTACGACACTTTAATTAAGGGATAAGTGCCCCTCAAGCAATTCACAATATTTTTTCAAAAGTCCTTATCTATCACCAAGTTTTCAACATATTTCCCATCCTTAGTTTTTGCAAACTGACGGGCTTTTTGTAGGTCAGATGTAAACATTCTTATCAATGTCCCCTTATTATCATTTAAGCAATCCAAAGTCAAGTAAGAAGTAGCAAACTGGGTGATGATAGGTTTAATAAGATCCTTTCCATTAGTAAAATGATGCAATAAGAAAATCAGAATACTCCTAGAATAGATGTAAGTTGTAACTCTTTTACCACTTGCTATTGTCTCTTTATGAAGTAACTTCTTCTCCAAATCCTCTACCATTAAGTCAATGCAATGCATTGCACAAGGTGTTAAATAAACTTTCTTCCTCTTCTCCATCAAGAGTTCTCCAAATGCCTTGTAATTTACAACATTGTTTGTGACAAGTTGGACAACATTGTCCTCAACCTCTTCTGCAACATCATCTATCATCTTGAAAATTTTATTAGCAGTTTTGGTAATACTAGATGCATCAATAGACTCAGTTGTCCCCTTAGGATTATTTACCAAAAAATTGATGATGGTTCTCCTTCTCTTGTCAGTCCATCCATCGATCATGATAATACATCTTGTTTTTTGCCATCCAACTTTATATTGCTCCAAAACTTGCTTGGTTAATTCTACCTTTTGCTTCAAATACTTCACTATAACCTCATGATAGGATGGTGGCTTGAATTGTATACCATGTCGGGCAATCATTTCATATATCTTGGGAAATTATTACTCTTTATCACATTAAAAGGACCTAGGGCACACTGGCACCCAACATTCTCCAAAATGCTAAATAAAATTCGATAAACAAGTAGCAGGGGAGCTATGCAAGAATTGACAAGGAACTGATTCCAAACTTGCATTGCTTGTTACAAATACCTGGTGAAATTTCCTTGTAGGCCTATGGATCTGCAGCATGTGATTGGTATTAATTCTATTTAACAATGCTGTTCAAATAAAGGACTTAACCTTAGGACTTTGAATTTCCAAAAGGACTTATCATAGTGGAATGCTTCTCTATTCAATAAAATTTGTGCAAATCACCTTGGAGGGATCAAATTGACAAAAAATTGATAGTTTTTTACTAGAGGACAAACAATCAAAGTTGAGGAGACTCGAGTGGACCTTTAATTTAGAGTATTCCCTAGCATTTGAGTTATGATAATAGTGGAAATCCTTAGCAACAATGGAATCTTTAGTACTATAAAATCATGGATCGTCAAACTCTTTTTTGTGAAAGCACGAAATAGCTTGTTAACTTATGAAGTGTGCTATTCATATTGCTACCTTAAACTTTAAGTTGATCTCGTCGTGGTATATTTTTACCTTTATGATTGGAAAGTTATGTTTGTATCTTCTATATTGTATTCTAATAAACAAGGTTTTTAAAATCAAACTAGTCATTGAACTGGTTAAAATACTGATTCAAGGTTCAATGGTCTAACTGTGATCAAATTGATGTTAATTAAACATTATTTTTAAAACATTTATAACATATAATATATTAAAAATAATATGTATATATAATAGTAAAATACATTAATACCATAGTTTTACCTGACTAAAAATTGAAAATTATATATCATTTCAAATCTTTTAAATTTAAGTTAAACATGCAAGATTGAATAAAATATAACAATTTTATTTTTCTTTTCTTGAAAAGATATCAAAATAATATTATTTTATATATTGATTGAATTTTTAACAGTTTTGTTGGTTCACTTGTTTATTGGTTTTTTCTGGCTCACTACTGGTATTATGCTAGAGCGGTTTTGTGGTTCAAATGACCTGGTGGAGTAGTCGGTTCCCAGTTTGACTAGCTGGTTTAATCCAATTTTCATAACTATGCTATAAATATTAATCTAAATTTCTTTTGGTTTTGATAGGCCTTCCTGAATCAAATGGATACATTTATGTAGAAGCTAATGGTGGCTTAAATCAACAAAGGGCATCGGTTAGAATTTTCTGTACTTTCCTTCTTTTTGTTTTGTTCTAAGTGTCCCTAATTTAGCTTTAAACTCAACTTATTTGTTTAATGAATGTTTCACTTTGTAGGTGTGCAATGCTGTTGCTGTGGCTGGCTATTTGAATGCTACACTTGTGATCCCAAATTTCCATTATCATAGCATATGGAAAGATCCTAGGTTTGTTTGTGTACTTTTTATAGTATTAACTATGCAACTCTTGATGTTATCTATTTCATTCAAAGGTATTATAACACATGTGTTAATATATATCAATCCATATATATAATTTTTTTAATTAGAATTTATTTTTAAAATTTTAAACAGCTACATGACTACTTGATCTTCAATCGGTTAATTTTTTTTAAGGAAAAAGAAAGATGTGCCTTCCTCCTGCATTTTGCAAAAGATGAGTTCTATTTGATTAACGATGATTGTGTTTAAACTGTGACTTTGGAGTATTAATATTGAGTAACTCGAGTTTTTTTTTTTTTAATTTTTAACAAATATGAATTGGGTTTACTAGACATTATTTGTTGGGCTTGGACACTCTGCACCACTATCTGGGATTAATGACTATGGTTTCTTATAAAATTGTGCTGTTGTAATGGCTAAATGAGTTTGTTGGTGGTTATACCAATTTCAATTAAGGTGTTTCAATTTAAATAGACTAATATTATTTCATAATGCTTCAATTTTCCAGCAAATTCAGTGACATTTATGATGAAGAATATTTTGTCAATACCTTGAAAAATGATGTACGGGTGGTTGAAAAAATTCCTGAGTACCTGATGGAAAGATTTGGAAGCAACATGACAAATGTTTACAATTTCAGGATAAAGGCCTGGTCATCCATTCAGTATTACAAAGATGTGGTACTCCCAAAGTTACTTGAAGAAAAGTGAGTGTATGATATTTCATCATATGAATCTATTGCTTATTATCATTGATCTCTAATAGTTAAACAGTATAGTAGGTATTTTATCATGAGTATATGATAAACAGTATAGTAATTATTTTATCATGGTATTTGGAAGAAGAAAGGGGTGCATTTGACATTGTAGTGTTGTGGTCTTTTTGTTGTAGTGTGGTAGGCTATAGAAATGCTAAAGGTTTGTTTGGTTTAAGAAAATGTTGTGTTTCTTTTCCTATTTTTTGCAAATAATTATAAAAAGCATCACTTTATTTTCACTTTGTTTCCTTTTTTCAAGAAAGATTTGCATAGGCAACAACGAACATTTATTATGAAAATGCACCTCCCAATGCCAAAAGGCCATAAATTCCTCTCAAATGACAAGATATCCTTTCTCATAACCTTTCTTATTATTTATAGGCAAACTGCCTTGTTCCTCTCTATCTCAACCCAACTAACTAACAAAAATTAGCACTAACTTAGCTAATTATTGATTGTAAAACACAACCCTAACTAACAACTAATGGGTATCTATCAGATTCATGATGAGGGTGACCTAAGTGATTGTGCCAAAGTTTACAATGAGAGAGAACTAGTAACACATTAGATTTATTAATATGTGTAGGCATATCAGATTTATTAACAAAAACATTAAGCACAACAGATTGCAATGAGTCACAAGTTCATACACCTCTTTTTCTTGAATTGGTGAGCAAGTTTGGGAAGTAGTAGAGACCATCCTTGCCAAGAATTCCTCATAAGAGCACTTCATAGGAAGCTTGATATTTAACAACACAAAGTGGGGTGAAACTCAAAGTAAACTTGAATATCTTTGGCACATGACTTGCACTAACAAGATTTTTAGTGATAGAAGGGACTAGAAGATTATTGAGTGGAAGTGTGGTGTGTGGCTGGAAAGGAGAGTGGAAGGATGTGGAACCAACTAAAGTAATTGCCAAACCTGGACCATTTCCTATGTGGATTTGGTTTGTTCCCAGGAGAGGAGTGCTTTCAGCAAAGTTGCCTAGGCCTGCAATGGCGTGATGCGTTACTCTAGAATTTGGATACCAAGCTTGAGAGGTTGTACAAATGTTTGAATTATTAGGTATAGTA
Organism: Canavalia gladiata; assembly: GCA_037954105.1. NCBI lineage: Eukaryota > Viridiplantae > Streptophyta > Magnoliopsida > Fabales > Fabaceae > Canavalia > Canavalia gladiata. Next base: position 38,958,202 of record CM075667.1, on the reverse strand, counting down.
AGATAAGCCTGGGCTTCATTCTTTCTTGGTGGCACAAACATTTGTTGCTGTTGAAGTGAGGGTTGCATGGTTGAAGAAATACCAGGAAAACTACCACTAGTTGGGAAAGTACCATAGGGCTAAGTTGAAAATTGCCTTGGCTGAGGGCTTAGAGCCAAAGGTTGTTGCCAAGAAGGCTTGGAGCCACTGTACAGATTTGGAGTAGATGCAAGTGGTCCACTGTGTTTGTAGTAACATACACTTGCATTATACCCCATTTTATAACAAATTTGGCATTGCACATTGCTCATACCATCGTAACATCCACCACGGCCTCTGCCTCATCCATTTTATCCACCATGACCTCGAAAAGGGGTATCACAATTTCCAAAATAGGAACCATAGTTCTGATTATGATATGAATTTGTGAAATTTTTGTTGATGAGTGAGGGAAGAAATATTATTAGGAGTTGGTTGTTGAGGTTTGGATTGATATATGGTAGGTCCTTGAGTCAAATTTACAGAGTGACTCCAAGAATACTTTTCTGATTCTTCTCAATTCTAGCTTCATGAGCAAGTAGTACGGCTTCAAGTTCATCCATGAAATACATCAGATTTGCTGTTAACAGCTGCAACTACAACTTCAAATTCACAAGGAAGAGCTTCTAGAATAATCTAAAAAATATCTCTATAGTTTACTAGATCTTCAATAAAGAGTAAAGCATAAGTAATTGCTTGAATTTGCAACAGAAACTCAAATGCTTCTGCAACCTTGGGTGATTGATCATAACGAAGTTGTTTGGATCAAGACTTGATTTAGCAACTACTAGTTTTTGTTATGCTGTTACAACAACATTCTCTTAGTTGCAGAACTAGTTGTCGGTTACACAGTTTGTTAGTTATAAAGTTAGTTTGTTACACATAGTAAACTCATTCTTATCCTCTATATATAGAAGACTGAACTTTAAAACATGCAAGTTGAATAATATTCTATTGTAATCCTGAATCACTTTCTCTCTCTGTCTTTTCTTTCTAAAGTCATGATCTCTGCTCATATCTATTCTAAGACTGACACTCAAGATGACAAGGCAAAAGTGTCGGGACTGAATATTGATGGGGTCAGAGCATTTGAGTTTGATGACTAACAAGGGTATAGTGTTTGGGATAGAGACTAGCAAGTTAAATGCATTTTGAATTGTGATAGGTGGGGCCAAAGCATTGGGAATTGGAGACTTGTGGGGCCCAAGTGCTTGGGATTGAAATTGGCCTGGGGGGGGGGGAGGGAGAGAGAGAGGAAGAAAGAGAGAGACATGTGTGGTTGAGGGCATGGAGTAACATAACTGTTCCGTACTTTAGTGAAGTTGGCAGCAGAATAGTAATAACAGGTCAGGGAAGATGACACCACTTCTATTGATTATTGAAATTGTAGTTTTAGATATAGTGGTGGAAAAGGAGATAAAAGACATTGAATACATTGAGATTTGATATGATGTGTTTATACTAATATTCTAGATCATAGTCCCAACTAAATAAGGAACCAAATCATGAAATATAAAAAAACATGGAAAGCAATCCTCATAGATAATATAAGGTACTCTAAGATGTAATCAAGATATTGTTTAATATTTTTCATATGTCCTAACAGCTTTCCACAATTTCTAAATTGTTCCATGTAAATACTTCTGCAATAGTTTGATTTGAAAATAAGTTAAACCTAATGGGATAGTTAAGACAGCTGGATTGAACCAACTGGATCAACTTGGAGCCTGTTCATGATTGTTTTTTTCAGCCTTCTAAATCCGTAGTTTGAAAACAAGCCATTGAACTGTCAAACCAGCTGGTAGAAACCTTCTGAACTGTGCAAACTAGTCATGATTTAATTGATGAGTGGTTCAAACTTCAAACTTTAGTTCTCCGAAATATGAAATGTCCTTTCGGGCTAGCAAACTTTGTCTTTCACTGTATTTTGTCAGTGCCTTTTACCCCTGCGCCACTAATACACCCCGATAGTTCTTATGCAAAGTCTTTATTTTGTTTTATTATGTGCTAAAATGTACTTCAATTATTTTTACTCATAGTATTTACTTAATTTATGTTTACTTATCATTCAATTCTTATTGTTGCTTTTATCTTGCTAGACATATAATGTGGTCCTTATGTTAATTCAAAACTTCACCTAACTTGATTTTTTATGATTTTATGTTATTTTACTACTTAACATATTATATAATATTAAAAATATATATCTAATTATCTCCAATTTGACTATGGTTTACCTATGATAAGACTGGTGAATTGTGAGCCAGTATCTCTAGTTTTTAAAACATTGCCTAATATTGGTGCCTGACTTTTGCATTAAAGTATTTTAATATATACAGAGAATCTGCTAATTATGAAATATAAGTTAGTTATTCTACTATTTGTCTTGCCAATTCATGTGCAATTCAACCTTGTGTTGTATTTTCAGATTGAATTTTTATGCTATGATGCATGGTGGTATTGTATCATGGTTATAATTTGGTGAGAGGAAAACTATTGTATTTGCTGTATTACTTTACAAATTTCGCCATTCAATCATGCAGGGTTATAAGGATTTCACCTTTTGCAAATAGATTGGCATTTGATGCTCCTCCAGTTGTCCAACGCCTCAGATGCTTAGCAAATTATGAAGCTTTACAATTTTCAAGTCCTATATTGACTATAGGTGAAGCCTTGGTCGCAAGAATGAAGAAACATAGTGTAATGAATGGTGGAAAATATGTCTCCATTCATCTTCGTTTTGAAGAGGTTGGTTTTATATCAGATACCATGTTACTTTTGTTAAGATGATCTACTTTGATTAGGATTATGACCAAAGTACTTCTTATAAGGCTTGGACAATTCTTCCCCTTGAGATAACTTGAGTTTGAGTTAGAGCCTCTCGATTTTTATAAACTTAAAATTATGAATGGTGACATTACATATTGATAATTGCTGCAACTTTTTTCACTTGTTTTTGAATTTTCGAATGTGCAGGATATGGTTGCTTTCTCTTGTTGTGTTTTTGATGGTGGAAAACAGGAGAGAGAAGACATGAATGCTGCAAGAGAAAGAGGTTGGAAAGGGAAATTTACAAAACCTGGACGAGTTATACGTCCTGGAGCAATCAGGATCAATGGAAAGTGTCCCCTCACTCCGTTAGAGGTATTATCTCCTCAAATGTGCATATCTTGGTCTTTAGGAGGAAGACAATTTAAGGGAACAAATTTTCTTTGCTAGTCTTGCTGGGAGCTTCAAAAGTTTCCTGGATGGTGCTCTTTTGCTTCATTACTTTTACATCAGCTACCACTTTTACACAGATAATTTCATGATATTATTTCCAATGCACTTTGTTTAGATTATGGTTGGTGCCTTCTTACATGTCTTCAGGTTGGCCTTATGCTGAGGGGAATGGGTTTCACAAAGAACACGTCTATCTATTTGGCATCTGGAAAAATATATAATGCTGAGAAAACAATGGCCCCACTACGGGAAATGTTCCCTAATTTGCATACTAAGGATACTTTAGCATCTGAAGAGGAACTTGCTCCTTTTATGGTATAGATTCATACTCTACCCTACTCTTCCACCACAGGATTAAGTGCTGTGATTTTGACTTAGAGTTACTTTCTAGAACTATTCTTCCAGGATGGCTGCTATAGACTATACAGTTTGTCTTCATAGTGAGGTGTTTGTCACAACTCAGGGTGGTAACTTCCCTCATTTTCTACTGGGCCACAGAAGATACTTGTATGGTGGACACTCTAAGACAATCAAGCCTGATAAACGGAAGTTGGCATTACTCTTTGATAGTATCAATATTAAGTATGTTTGATTACTTCAATATCCATTTCTTTCTGTTCAATTTTGCTATGACAACAGAGGACATGATCACAATAGAAGGCAATTAGGCAAATGCCCCTGTGGGGATTTTATTTTTCTGGTCTAAATTAGTAGGGAAGTAATTATATTTGAAGATTCATGACAAGCAATACATTTGGGAGTTGGTTTCATAGCAATTGTATGTTAGAAGATTTGGTTGAGATTATTATTGTTATTATTGTTGTTGTTGTTATAAACCCTTATTGAATGAGAGGGAATTCACATGCTAATATAAATAGCACTTGTAAGGAACTATGCCAGCCTTCATCATCAACAAATATCCTCTTAGAGAGGGTTAATGCTACGTAGCAACTCTTGCATTTCCAACTATACACAACTATCATACCTCTGACTTCATTTGAAGTTATAGACAAGAGTTAGTTAGGCCATTTAACTTGAGATGGAGCCACTTGTAAACCAATGGATGGTTGGATCAGGTGGTACATGCCTGATTTTCCTTAGGTAAGGCCTTGGGTTTGAGTTTTGTGTATGGAAAAAAACTCTCTTTGTAGAGCTAGTTCCACAATATTACATATGTTCTCAGCTTGAGTAGGACTGCTTTTAGTGAAAAGATACTGTGATCTAAATCAAAAGGACTCCTTTTAGTGAAAAGATATTGTGATCAAAGTCAAAAGGACTGCTTTTAGTGAAAAGATATTGTGATCTAAATAAAAAAAATTGAGATAGAGCGACATTTGCTCAGTTATGACTTGTGAATGCAACACATTGCATTACACTTCATAGATATTCTTGTTTTCAGCACCATACTGATAAATTTTCATCTTGTTAATAGACGTATCTGACTTTACTTTTTTATTTCTTCTCAGATGGAAAAGTCTTGAGCGTCAGTTACTGAACATGAGGTCAAATAGTGATTCCAAAGGAGTTGAGCTCAAAAGACCAAATGATTCAATATATAGCTTTCCATGCCCTGATTGCATGTGCCGTGCAAATAGAACTGATGATTCAAGATCTTCATTGGCAACTTGATCTATTGGCAGAATTTTGTCTCCTACGATTTTGAGTCTGCCTTGCTGCTGACTGCCTTTTATTGGTATTGTGATTATTTCATTTTTTACCCTTTCCATTGGGTGAGAGGGCATAAAACCCAATTTTTGGAGTTTAGCAGGATTTTGTTGGAGGGCTTATAGATCAGATTATTTCTTGTGACTGGATTTCACGGGAGTGGCATCTTTTTTGCACATGATGCCAAATTGAGAAACAGAGCAAAAAATGTTCAATTGCAGCTTTCTCTCCCCAAAACTTGACTGAGCATTGTTTAGTGTATCGAATTAGCAGCGGCATCTAACAATCTATGAAAAGAAGAACTCACATTCCTTCACACCATGCCTGTACATTACCAGGAGAATTATCTCCAGATATTGAGGCTGTAGCAACTGATTGGTCCGTGTAACATTACCAAAATTCAGCTGTGTTAAAGCTTTGAATTTTCTTTGTTCCAGTTATAGGTTTTCTTGCATTTTCCCTCATGGAGGGTCCCATTGTTACTAGTTTGTCTGTATGTGTGCACATTTGTTATTCTTTCACATTGGTACTCCATTGTTTCAGTGATGATACCGGTGGATGTAATTAATTCGCCATTGATGACTAGTAATAGCAAAAGGTTCTCAACAGACCCTGTCTTTGGATTTCTATTTTGACTTGTGGCTGTAGGATGCAGAATATAAGTTACATATACAGAGTTTTTCAAATATTCTGTTTTTTCTTTGTTGTTATATTGTTATTAATATTGTAAGGATTTATTTTTCTTTTTCTCTTCGTTCCAATTTATGTTGTCATGAATTACAGGTTCAGAAGAGTTGAAGCATTTTTATGAACTTCGATATATGGTTTAATTTTATTGAATTGATGGAATATTACAATTGGTGATAGAATTTGGTTCCATTTGGGTTTAAGCGATCTATGAATAGGGATTCACCTTGGACGCAGCTTCTGCATTTCATTTTGTTGATACATAGGTCCAAACTTTTGATATCTCTCTTTTTGCATTTTTACATCCCGTTCCATTTTTTTGTGAAATTTTTATTCTAATATTACCCTTGCTTTCCATTTCTTTCATCTTCTTCGTGGGAGTTGTTTCTCTTTATTAGGTCGTCGTGATTGGCTTGTGCTTGGTGGGCTGGGCTGTGCTCGTTCGTGGTTAAGCCTCAAACTGTATGTAGGAGTTGTGCTTGTTCGTCCTTTCTCCTGCCTTCTTGTTCGTCTTCGGTATGAGGTACGTTCTCTTCTGGCTGTGCTTGCTGGTTTTTTGAATTGATTAAACATTCTGAAATTTTAACGCAACATTGTTCTGAAGTTAAGATATCAAAACATAATAATGTAGTGTAGTCTTAGTGTTCCAAAATTTTAATTTCATTAGTGTCACAATTATTTTGAAATTAAAATTTTGGAGTTCAGTTTTTATATTCCAGAAATAAAATTCCAGAATATAAACTGTATATTCCTGAATTTTATTTTTGGAATGAATGTTACATAATTTAAAATTAAAAAGTTGGCATTTATTTTTTATATTCCGAAATTAATAATTGTATTTTGGAGGACCTCAAGAACACACACGACCCACAGTTTCTGCACGGAGAAATTGTGCTCGTGTACATCCCTCAGCAGCATCGTGGTGGTGTTGAGCTTGTTGATGTGGGTGCTAGTCATGCCCATGGTGATACCGTTGTGCAGAACCAGTCTTTTTCCGGTGGTCCTTCGATCATGTTGGTGCTTCAGTCATACCACGATCACAATTGCTAGATCATTATGTGCTTATGTTTCAGGATCGTGATACACTTGACAAAGTACGAGATTTTGGGTCAGGATTCCTAGTTTGTTGCAGACACTTGATTGTAGAGGGATTTAATATCAACATTCACAAAAAAATAAAGTGACAGATATTTATACATCTTTCATTTACCTGTAGGAGAGATAGCCATAACCATCACACTGGATGATGGCCTTCACGGTTACATTTCTCAATAACGAAGTGAATTTTTTGTTCTTTTGTTCAATGACAAGGGAGCTGGCTTGTGAGAGTTTGCAAGAGCTGAAGTTATTTTCAGATTTAGACTCTAGAAGCTATAGAAAATGTTAATTCTATAATAAAAAGCACAAAATACAAGACTAAAGTTAAAAGAATTACATGTGAACTATAAATACTTAGTTTTACAAAATGTTTTTACTTGTCCATCATTTTGTGTGATTATTGGCTTGCCAACTTTATCATATTGTTAAACCAATATAATGAATCTTTAATATTCGTCTTTAAATAATAAATATCATGCAGTAAACAACAGTGGTTATCAATATTGTGGAATTCAAAATACCAAACTTGTAGAATATTACATTTCGGATGGCTTCTAAATTTATAAATTTACATGTTAGAGCTTAAATTTCGGAAGCTTATTATTGATGTTTGGAATTTAAATTTCAAAACTATAAATTTAGCTTTTTGAAATTTAAATTTTGGAAGCTTTTCAGAAGTGTAGATTTTAATTTTGGAATTTAAAATTCGAAAATGGTTAGACAGGAAAAAAAAACCTACACCTATGCTTCAGGCAATGTCAAATCATGTACTTTAACGGTGACGAAAAGTGAACTGTAATTAGTAGTTTTTCGAAATTTAAAATTGGAAACGTTTAAACATACAAAATAAAACTTACCCCTATACTTCACGGATTGTCAAATCATATGCTTCAAATGCGATAAAAATTGAATTGATATACTCTTTTTACGGTGATGATTTAAAGCAAGACAAACTAAAGAAAGACAGCATGATAGTTATATTTGGGGATGAAGTTGGGTTATTAAGGTAATTCATGCTAGGAGGGGGTTGAAGGTAGTAGGGAATGAAAACATCAATGACCTTATTTAATAAATAAATAAATTAAGTTTAAATTTGTTAAAAGGGTTTTGAAGATAAATTTAAATTTATAAAAAAATAAATCAGATTTGAATTTATAAAAAATATATTTAATCTATTTAAAGTTTATTTATTTTTATAAATTATATATTTATATTTATTTTAATATATTATATTTATATAATATTAATATATTTATATAATTTGTTAAAAATTAAAATTTTTAAATTTTAATTTCAAACAAAAAAAATTTTAGATAATTTTTTTATTGTTCTCAAAATATTTTTTTTTCTTAAAGTGATTTACCTCCACTTAATTCTTAATGTAATTTTGTATAAAAAAAAATATGACATATGACTAGTGTAATATCTCAAACTAGTTATTTTAAAATTATATTTTATTTTAATAATCATTTCTTCAATAAACAATTTCAAGAAATCATCTTAAAAATATAATATCTTTGTTAAAAAATCACAAACTTGCTAGATTTTTTTTTCTTTTTGTTTTATATTATTTTATAACTTTATTTTAATGTTGAATTTGAAGATTGCCTTTATTTTTCTGTTAGAAGTTTTAAGTTGCTTATTTATTACTTATTATTTTTAGTGATTTTTATGTTTTAAGAATATTAAGCATTTTTTATTAGTTTGTTTGGTATTTGAAAAGTTAAGTCTTTATTAAATTTGTTATAATATTACATACAATCTAGTAATATAATATTTATTTGCATATTTTTATTTTATATATTATGTTTTGTTGTGTATATGATGCAAGTTATAATGTTAGTTAAATTTAAAATAATATACTAGATTTATTATTTGTTAAATAATTTTAATTAATTTTTTGTACAAATGGTACTAGTGAAGATTGGTTTGACAGGTTCTACAACTTAAAATATATTTTTAAAAAGATTTTAAACTTTCACTCTTTATATATATATATGTGTGTGTATGCGCGCACTTGTGATTTAGGCCTATTTAATGACCTTTTAATCTTCTTACAAACATTTTTAGCCAATCATTTATATAGATTGAGTTTATTTATTGATTTTTTTTAAGCTTGCAAACCTGATAGATTTTAAAATGGACCAAACCTTGACAACTAGAAAGTTTATGATGGATAAACTCAAACTCAAGCTTCAAAATTTTTAAACAAATCAAATTAAACACTTAAACTTTAATTAAGCTTAAACTATTTTTATCCCTACTTATACAACTTATTAAAACTTGTGATGTGATCATCAACTTGTTAAGATAATATACCAAAAAAAAATATTATATTTGAAAGTTGTAATGATTCTTTTTATTTTTATTTTTCTTTTAACTTATGTTTATATGTGCTCTGATGTGAGGTGGTGTACCTGGAAGACATTCTGAACCTTCAAAGTAAGGATTGGAAAAATGAGAAAATATGTTAAGGTGATTATGCATGGGATCCCTAGTCTACCTGTAAGACATTTTGAACCTTCAAAGTAAGGATTGGAAAAATGAGAGAATATGTTAAGGTGATTATGCATGGGATCCCTAGTCTTCATGTGGTAATGTCTAACTAGGAGTCTCCTTTTTAGCTTGACACATGATATGCACTTGTAGTTTCTCATTAGGAAGTGAATCTTCATATGAGATGATAAGTTAAGGCTAATAAATTATCTTAATCGTCTTGATAAGACTCATCTTGGAGCTTTCTAATTATTTTTGGAAATCATTTATCAAAAGCAGAAAACAACAACGATTTAGGGACCATCAATAGAAGATAAATGTCTCATTTTTTCTTCACATGGTAAAGAATTTTGACCAGGAATACATAATAAGAGAAGATGAAAGGAGAAGGGTTCGATGAAAAAGAAAATTTAAGAGAGATCACTAATTTAAAGCTACAATGCACATATAAAATTTAGTAAGTTAAAAAATAATTATTTAACTCACTTTATTGATTTATAGTATTTAAGTTAACAATCCATATTATTTGAATATATTTTAAATTTTAATTTTAATGATACTATAATATTCATTAACATGTGATGTTAAGTATTTTAATGAATTACATCAATTTAAAAAAAAATATAAGTTTGAGAAATAAATTATGTTAAAAAGTTGAGTACAACATATTGTTAGGTTATTTCTAATATATATTTAAAATTTAGTATGTTAAAAAATGTATGCTAAAGATAAACGGTTGATTTAAAATCAATGGTTTTTCTATATATTAAAAATATGATTGTATGTTATATTTTGCGGTTGTTATACGTGGAAAGGATGACTATTTTATCTTTGTTTGAAATGAAATGAACATAGTTTTTATGAGTAAGTAGAGATATATTTTTTTTTTCACAAATCTTTATCATGTTAAATAAAAATAATTATTTGAACGATTTTCTGTAAGGAATAAGACATCCAACGATTATGGGTAGAACCAAACATATGAAAGAAACATTTTACAATCTCATCAAGGTAGTTTAAGAAAGGGACTATGTAGGTTCAAATCTAAATTTAAGGGATTAATTTATGTAGCCATATTGTCGAGAAGCTTAATTAATAAGTTTTTTTTGTTCTAAATTTTTAGCTATATTAATGTTAGTTCAAGACCTAACAATAATTAAAATCTTTATTTGTTCTAAGTAAGACTATGTTAATTTAGAGATAAATTTGATATGTCCTCCTCATGGTTTAAGTGTTTTGTCAAGTTTAATTATATTTTTCATAAAATAGGTCCAATTAGGTTTTTTATATAATAGGATTTGGAGATTTAATGTAAAATAGTTCTATGATTAATAATATTTCTCTTTCAGAGTTTTCATGTCTATGTGAGTTGAATCTTTTGGTTCTTAAATAAAGAATTATCCTTGATAATATTGTTTCTTCCAACACGTCACGTTTCTATTCAATAACTTTATTATTTTTCATTAAGTTGCAGTTTGTATCAAGTTTTTTTACTCTATTTCGATTCTTAAAACTTTATAAAAATTGACATTTCCACATTCCAATTCAACTCATGTGGGTTGAATCGTATTTAGGTGTTTACGACATATAGCCTTAGGATTAATTATTGTTTGCTAGTTTTGCTTCTAACATGTTTTTTCTTATGAGTGATTTGTTTTTGTCAAAGTTGACTCTCGTAGTGATTTTGTAGGTTTAGAAACTTTTTGATAGAATAGCTAGGGATGAAAACTGGGTACATGAGATATGTGATTCTTTGCACAGTTACTCTAGTTAAGGATTAAGATGTCTTTCTTGGTATGCCAAGGAGAATCTAAAGAGGGACCTTCCAAGAAACTTCCTTACACTCTCAACATTGCACCAAGCAGGCTACTTTAGATTTTTACTATTGGATCTTCTTTGAAGTGACTAAGACTCAGAATGAACTTTTACCAATTTTTACTCATCCTATCACGTGAAGCTTTAAATTTATTTTTATGCATTTACTTTTTTCAATCTATCATACAAGGTTTGCAGTTTACTTTTATCCATTTACTTCTTTTAGTCAACTTATCACACGAGACTTGCAATTTAGTTTTCTCAACCTATCACATGAGGCTAACATTTACTTTTTCTCGACTTGTCATACCAGATTTATATTTTATTTTTTTATATTAGGCTTTTACTTCTCTACATTAACTTTTATGTCAATCATATATTTTCCTTTTTCTTACATTTCATTCGTACTATTCCATCTATCATGTTATACTTTTTTTCTCTTTCTATCCTTATCAAGCTTTTTACCTTACTTTAGGTAGCCTACGTGGACTTTTTTTTTTTACATTCTCTATGCTTATCATGTTTGATATCTAAAACATAATTAGTTCACGTCTTTACTCATTTTTTATCATGATAATATAAAAATTTTGATTCTCTATATTATGTAATAAAAGCGAATAAAGAGAAGAAAACTCTAAAAACTAAATTCCATATAAGATCCTCATTTTTATTTATTTTAATTTTACTAAACAAAAATTTAATAAAAAATTACTACATATATATGTTTTAATATTGTATTAATTATCTCTTAATTTCTATTCTAAGTAAAATAAAATTCTTTTATTAATTTTTAAAAAAAATGTTAGGCTTCTTTTAGTTTCTAAATATTTAAAAAATCACATTCTCTCATTTATTTTTCATTAATTTTTCAACAACATACTCACCAATTTTCCTTTGTCTCACCTTTACCCTTAAATCACATAATATTTCGTTGATTTTTTATGACTAATTCATAGAAGAAAAAAAAACCATACAACATGTGAAATATGTATCATTTTTTTATTTATAGTTTTTTTTTATCACATACATTATATGCATAGTAGGTTCACTAAGGTACACTCTTGCCTCCATCAACTCGCACACCAGATCCATTAACATAGTAGAAATTGGACTTAGGCTTAACTCAACCCTAAAGTTAGTTTATAGGGTGAGGTTTGTCTCTATATTATATACCCATGATTGATTTTACTTTTAGTCAATATGAGACTTCTAATACACCCACTCATATTCAGGACTAGACATATAGAGCGTGAAGTTTGAACATTTCTAGGTGGTCTATTAACATATGTAATGTAGATTCTAATATCATTTTAGAAATTGGAGTTGAGTCTAACTGAACCTTAAAAGTTAGCTCATATGATGAGGTTTGCCTTCATATTATATATCCATGTGTGACTCTAATTAGGCATGTTGTCCCCTCACTTGTAGGTCTTTAAATATACCATGTTAGAAATGAGGTTGGGCCTAACTCAACCCTAAAAGTTAGTTCATAAAATGATGTTTGACTCCATGTTATATACCCATGTGTGACTCTAACTAGGCATGTTGTTCCCTTACTCATAGATCTCTTCTCGATTAGTTTATTCAGCTTGGCTAGTCTCCAATTTTTTGGAAAACCAAGAAGTAACACATAGTCTCTAGGTCTTTTGTTGAAGTAGAATACTACTCCATGACTAACATCACTTGAGAATTAAAATGATTAATAGATATTCTTTCCAATCTTGTTGTGTCACATCTTGAACACATACACATGTATTGTGTAGTCAGGTTGCTCTTTATATTGTCAAAAATCATATCTTCCATCAATCTAGTAACACATTAAAGTAAATTGTTATCTTGTTGAATGCAGTTCTTGATGTCAAACAATTTAGATCGTTATTGTACATGTTAAGCATTATCTAGCTCACTTATGTTCAAATATGTAATATATCTAATAAATTTATGTTTAAATTAGAATATATTATATTTTTGATCTATTAAATTAAACAAATTTATTTATCTTAACATAATTAGAATCTATATTATATTTTTATCCACTAAATTGTATAAATTGTAATTATGCAATCTATTTAGCTTAACATAAGAAAAGTGAAAAGATATAATACAACACCAAATTTGTTAAATATATGCGCATATGTTAAAGAAATAAGAAACCTGTTTTAAGATTTACTTTATCACAGCAACATGGTCCCCCTCAGAAATTCTCTCCGAACTCTTAGTTTCCCTTTCTGTGGCCCTCACTCTATAAATGGGGGGGGGGGGGGGGGAACATCATTCTACGCTCCCTCTCTTCTCTAAAACAGCATTCACTCTCTTCTTTTGAGACTACTCAAAAGGATCGAGCTATTTTCCATCTCGGTGCATGATGAATTCAATGCAGCTCAATTTCGAGGTCTGATTCATTAATTTTGTGGCATTATTCCTTTTGAAAGATAAGAGACCGTTTCTCCTTGGATCAACTCAGACATAGATCAAACGTAGAGCGGTGATGCCATATGTCTCTCTCATTCAGGTTCTTGACTCTCTCTTTCCCCTCCTCTTTCTCCTTTTTCTCTCTTTCTTGGATGCACATTTTCGCTGCCGCAACCTGCTCCAGAATTGCTTCTACTCACAAAAAAATATCAACTTTTACTTTCTTCGAGCGTCTTTCCAAAGCTTTTCGTACGTGACAATTAGTCGTATCTTAAACTGGAGCTCCTTTGCACCACCGTAAGTAGTGGTGGTCTTTTGGCTTATGGTGAGACTGCTAACTTGAAACGGTGGTTACCGAGAAGAAAGGTGGTGGTTCTTGGAACTGGTTGAGCGGCCACTAGTTTTCTTTTCTTTTTTTTTTTTCTTTTTTTTTTTTTAAGAATTTGAACAATCCGAGATACAGGACCAAGTAGTTTCGTGTACAGTTTCACGTCATCCTTCTCAGCCAAATTTCACGTTTCTGATTGGTCTTCTTCCCCACTCTCTCACAACTTCACTTCTTTTGGTCTTGTTTCATGCTTCCTTAGAAATTAAATAAAAAAAAATCAAGTATATTAGTTGATGTTTGGTACCTTTATAAACTTGAGGTAGAAACCTAATATGATGTGGATCAATATATCTATAATATGTGTCTAAATTCATTAAATGCAGTTAAGAGTTATTTTTTTTTCTTTTATTTATATCTACCAAAATATTATATATATATATATATATTGTATTATTATTCTATTTTGAAATTATTATTTTTTTTGCCAAATCTCAAAGATTAACTTAATTAGATATTACAGTTAAAGAAAACAAGTAAAAAATTTAATGTCATAATTTCTTTTTCAAAAAGAAAAGAAAAAACATAAAAGTTTGTTTAACTACGTGTCTGTCTATGATCTTTCTTGTGTTAAAAACTTTGCAACCACAGTTAATTAAATCTCTTATTTATAAAAAGAAAAATTATTTGATATGACACAAATAAAATAAAATATATATTGAAAAGATAATGAATATATTTATTAATAAATAATTGTATGATATGTGATATTAAAACTTCATTACCACTAATTATATTTAATTGTCAATTTTAAAAAAAAGAAAATTATGTCAATAAAAAATTTAAAAATATATTAATAATTTTTTATAAACTAATTTGAAATAGAAAAAGAACCTATATTGTTAAGATATCTGTGCAATACGCGAAATCTAGTTTACATTACATTTGGTGCGTCTTTAATTTATGTAACAGATCCAATTCGCACCTTTTCAATTGTATTTTTGAAATGGTGAAATTCAACCTTCCTCTGCACGGATTTAACAATACAATATAAAATTCAAAGTGATATAACATTTAATAACTAAACAAATAATAATAATAATAATTAAATTGTAAGAAACCATAAATTGTTATAAAAGCCAATTAATCAACCTTCCCTTTCAAGTATATATATATATATATATATATATATATATATATATATATATTTATTTATATATATCATAGAAATTAATTGTGTACACGTGCTATGCAATGGACAATCAACATCAAATAATTGCACAGCACATTGTGGCACACAGATATTTTATATTTCAAATATGACTATTGATTGACATAGTAACCCAATGAAAAAGTAAATGCATTTGCATTCACACAGCTAGCACAAGCTGACATATATGCATTTCCCTTCCCTTCATCTAAATGAAAAGGACACGTAGCCAACTAGCCATGAATGGCAACTTGAAAGTTCGTAATAAAACACAAATAAATTGAACAATTTGCAAACAATCAAACTTTTCCGAAATCATTTCTATTATTAGCATATATTGACCTCATCAAAAGTACACAGTCCTTATTCACGAATGATTAAAATTTGTGAACATTGTCGTAAACTTCTAGCATAACGGTTATGTAAATTTTCTTAAAAAAATAATGGTTAAGTATTCATTTTCAAGCAAAAGTAACTATGTATAATAATTAAATTGAAAACTATATTTTTTTTCTTCACGAAGCCGCCGGAGAATAACATACATGTTATTACCTCGTTTAATATTTTTTTTAATAATTTAATTTTATCAATATAACTATTATTAAATTATCAAAGTTTATTATATATATTATATTTATAAATTTTTTTAAAAAAATTGGTATTTTATATAATTTTATTTAATAAAATTTAATTATTAAAAAAATTATAAACAGAATAATTTTATATTAAAATTATTTTTAAAATAATTTTTATATACATAAAAAGAGATCAATTTATCTATAGTAAGTCTATCATAAATAATTTTTCTTAATATTTTTTTTTAATGATTAACTTTCATCAATTTAATTAAATTACATATTTTATTGTAAATATTATATTTATATATTTTTATAAATTTAAAAATTTTATTAAATAAATTTAAGTTAATGTATATTAGAAAAAATATATTATTTATTAAAATATATAATATAATGAAGTATTAATTTTTTTTTAAATTTATAAAATTTTATAAAAATAATTTATAGAATAAAATTTATTACTTTAATGGTTAGATTGATGAAATTTAACCATTTAAAAGTGATATTAAGCAAAATAACTCATATAAATCTTATTTTAAATTAAGTTGATCCATATATATATATATATATATATTAAAATAAAAATAATAAATTTAGATTATATAATAATTGATATTATAAGATAGTTAATGATCATTTAATTACTTTAAAATATATATATATAAATTTGTTTTAATTTTTATTATTGATCAATTGGAATTTAATGATTTACATTAATTATTTTTATTTTAAAAATATTTTTGTATGATATATTTTTTTTTCTCTAAGTAGAATGTTATATTGAAAAAAAAAATAAGAAATTAATCTATTGAAAAAATAAGTTATATCTTTGTTTGTAGACTAAATATTTGTAAATAATTAAGATGAAAGAAATAAACATATCATTAATAAGATTATATAAAAATTTTATATGAAAGAATTTATTCTCATATTTCCTTACATTAGTATTTTTTAGAGTTATAAAAAAAATATGTCTTATAACATCATTTATATAATATATAGAGAGACACAAATTCTTCATACTTATTATAAAATGTTAGATCATTTATGACACATATATAAAAAGAAAGAAATTTTTTTTATATAATAAATAATTATAAAAGTAAATTAAAAAAAAAAATGATAGAAAATAATCAAAACTCAACTTTTTATAATTTGAAGCATGGTAGGAATAGTAGGTTCAGAGGATTTAACTAGACGCTAACCCTCCTTTGTTTGTCCTTTTCTTTTTTACATTGTTAAAAATTAGACATATGTCTAACTTAACTTCAAAAGTTAAGTTGTAGGATGAGATAATATATATATATATATATATATATATATATATATATATATATATATATATATATATAAAGGGTTAAATTTGTTTTTAGTCCCTTTAAAATATTTAAATTTTGGTTTTGATCCTTTAATTTTAAAAATTTTGGTTTAAATCCCTTATTTTTTAAAATATCATGATTATAATCCTTGATATTAATTTAAGTCATATTAAATCAAGTTAGATCAATATTATTGGAGAAAATTTTAATCATTTTATGAAATGTCTTAATTATGATCTTCTATTCATGATTAATGTATTTTAATTTAATATAACTTAAATTAATATAAGGACTATAATCAATGTATTTTAAAAAATAAGGAACCTAAATCAAAGGTTTTAAATTTGAGGGATCAAAATCAAAATTTAAATATTTTAGAAGGACTAAAAATATATTTAACCATATATATATATATATATATGATTGATCTTTCATTTACTTAATGTGAAACTTGTAATAATCTTCCTCACACCTAAAATGAAAAACTGGATATCTAAACGGAGAAGTTTGCAAAACTAAACATCTACAAATGGTTCATTGATAGGTTAGGATACAAAATCATATTAAAAATTAGAATGAGACTAACTCAACTTCAAAAGCTAATTTTTGAGGTTAAGTTAGCTTATGTCTAGTTTTTAAACACCATCTTCAAAATAATAAAATATGTCTAATCTAATATGTTAAGGCATATTGATGGATAAATCTCATGTTTTTTTAATGTCTAACATTTTTTTTGTCCTTTTCTTTTTGACACCATCTTTAGAGTTTGATTTTTTTTTTCAATAATATACTTAAATTTTTTGAAACTAATAATATGGATAAAAATTTCTTTTTTCCCCTATATAAATGAGTTATTTAAAGAAAAATTTTAATAGGTATAATTTTATTTTATTTTCTTAAGATTAATAATATTAAACCTTTAGCTTTGGAGGGAAATGATAGTCAATTCGTGCAAGAGATATAAGTTTTTAATATTGTGTGCCTTTTTATGTTTAATTGTGAAGGTAACAGTCCTAAAATTATAGTAGAGTCTTACTAAAAACGGTTTTGTTATCCATTGCTCAAAAGGAGTGTTTAGCGAGGCTATTCTTTAAAATTGTTAAGGAATCTTAGTTTTGAATGTTAGTTTTTTATGTTTGATATAAATGTTTTAGAAAATATTTTCACAAAAGTTAATATTTTTATGAATATTTTTAAATTTTATTTTTTATTAATACTTTTTATGGCAATGGAGATGAAAATCTAAGATTTTAATAAAGATTAAAACATTTTAATTATATTCATAATAATATTTTCAGAAATTTTTTTAAATATATCAAGCATATTTACAACGTTTTCAGCAATTATCATTTATAAAAAAATATTTCTTAGACATGAAAGAAAATTATATATCAAATATCTTCTAAGAGTAATGGTTAAAAAATCAATAAATATTTTTTTTATTACCAACCACAATGAAACTACGTTTATAGCATTAAATGTTACATTTTATTCTAAAAATTTTTACTTCCAATTTTTTAATAAGGTAATGATTACGAAAGTCGTTAAAATTAGAATTGTTATTCATCGTTGCAAAAAATTACCATTGCATAAAAAATTCATACAACTGTGACAAAAATATTACCATTGCATTCTTGGGCAACAATTAATACCGAATGAAAAAAAAAAAAAACAAAGTGCCACCGGAAGCACAAAATGTTGCATAGTACAATGAACATCAACGATGATAGGATTTATGACTGAAATTGTCTTGATTTAATTTCTTCTTTTTTCCAGGAACCTCTGAACTCATTCTTAAAATTTCTTTTACTAGTTTTCCTTTATTTATTTCGATGCTATGGTATTTCAATCAAGCTCGGATTACTAATTAAATAAGGATTTAAATATATTTTTAATCTTGATAAATATAATTTAACTTTAGTTTTAAAAATATTTATTTATTTTAATTTTCATAAAATTTAATTTTTTTAAAATAATCATTACTTTTTTTATAATGTCATGCAATTAAATAAATCATGTTATATGTCATTTTAGAATGATAATTAACATATTATAATTAGATGCATGTTAAGTAATAACAAGAATCATTTTCAAAAATTTTACATTTTATAAGATTAAATTATACAAAAAAATTAAAAATTAAAATTAAATTTAACTATATTTATAGAAATTAAAAATAAATTTAAACCTTAAATAAAAATACTCTCAGCTAGGCACCAAATCTTAGAAGAGTTTTTCATTGTTCCGGAAACGAGTCAATTATACGTGCTTCCTAAAAATCAGAAGATCATATATTTCGAATCTTAGGAAACTCAAATCACAGTTCAAATGAAAAAGCCAAGAGTCTCCACAGAAACCATATCTCAACATACAAGTTCAGGTAGGATTTATGACACTAGATCTTTTATAACTGCATGTTCATGAAACATTTAGGTGGCACTCTTTTCTTTCTTTTGTGCACAAATCCCTTTCTCCAATGAATTTATATTAATGAGCATAGAATTACAACTGGAGAAGGTAAAATAATCGAGAACCTAATTTGCATTGAACAAACCTAGCTAATCTAAGAAGATAATGTACTGATTCGTGATCTAAACCATAGCCTTTACACGGTAAATTCGGCAAATTATGTTGATGCTATTCTAGGTAGATTGCATGCTTTCCAGCTTTAGAATAGAGTGTGCACACACACCTCTACTCAAGAAGCTTATTGCAGGTGCCTACACCAACAGCAGCAGCAAGGTGCCATGCAGCATGAAGGTAAGGAGTTTGGGGAAATAAATCATCGGCTATAAAAAGCATGCCACCCATTAATGATGACATCTTATGCACTGTGTGAGCCATCCTCAAGTCTGGATCTTTCAATGCCCTTCTAGCAAATGCCACCTGTATAAACATTATTTTACATTAAAAATGAGAAAAGCTTAATAATAATATGTTTACTTTTGATAATTACCTACAAGATCTTTCTACTAGGTATGTAGAGTACTTGAAGGTGGTAACTAACGTCAACATGCACGTAGCTTCGGATTGTTTACATAGTATAGAGACAAGGGTGTCTGTGGTGTAATAACTGCCACGGGATAACACTTTCAGACTTTTTATGGGGCATCAAGTTTCTGTTTTTGTTTCCTATATACTTTTATTTTCTATTTTTAGTTTTAATTACAAAAGATGCCATTTTATTTTCACTTTATTTCATGGATATATAAATTTGATATAGAAAATTAAAATGATATTTTATTATTTTTACTATTTTTTATAAAACTTAAAAATAAAAAACAAAGTAACAATAAGATAATATTTTTATAATTAAAATTAATAAAAATAGAACAAAAACTAAATAAGCTCTATAGAATATTCTCTCAAAACTTAAAGGTTAACGCATTACACGTATGCATGTACGCAACACGTAATAAAATTAATTGATATACGTAATTATTTGTTGATTATTTACTTTGCAGTTTCTAACTTTTCTATATCCGTTGTATCCTATCCTTGAATTACCTCAGAAACATCAACAATGTCGAGCGTTAGCAAAGAACAAACGTCTTGCCTTTTTGTTGTGCGAGCTTCCTTCAAATATTTGATCGCTTGATGGACACTAATATCCCATTGCAATATTTTCATCAATGCAACGGAAGATTACTAAACTTCACAATTGCTGTCATCTTGACTTGAACGCAATAACTTAAATTTTCAATAATGATACAATTGGAATTTACAACTAAAATAAAGTAATAATAGCATTAAACAGATCTTCCATCATGAAAAACTCCTCCACAATTGGGATTAATATGGTTGTCTCATTAGGCTGTCTTGGAATTCAAGTGACTCATCACTCAAACATTCAAGCTTCTGTTAAATACAACGGTTGGACATGGTTTTCTTGTTTAATGAACTTTCTATTAATCCAGGAGAATAAGAAGTTATAGGACAAAATTATTGTTAATTATCCCCTAAAGCAGAATGAGTGAGATTTAGTGCAACGGTAAGGTTATTGCCTTGAGACCTGCTGGTCAGTGGTCACAGATACAAATTTTGGATATAGTCTCTCCACTTGCGTAGGTAAGTTTGCATACATCTACCCTTTCCAGGCCCCAATTGGTTGGAGCCTCGTGCATTGGGTCTCTCTGTCTTCTAAAATAGAATCTATCGCTATCCCCTCATTGTTAGGTATGACCGGTCTTCAACTCAATGACTATAACTAAATGATGTGGTGATAATAAAACTCAACCACAACAAAAGCCAGATTGCTAAACTGTTTCAATTTGTTTCACACTTGAACCATCATATTTCATTAGGTATATCTAGCAATGCCTATATTTGGATCAGATTATGATCTCAGAATCAATGAATCAACAACTTTAAGGTCATTGAAGCTAATTACTAACTCGGTCACCATGCTTTTCTGGGGCAACACAATTATCTATTATAGAAATGAGCACTAAATTGTCATAAATATAGTTTAAAAAGCAGCTTACCTCCATCATTCCAGTGTGAATAACTGAAACCATCATTGGATTGACTGGAAGACATACTGCAGATGCCGCCATGAGTAACTTGGGGTTCTCATTTCTGAGTGCCCTTGATAGACACTGCAGAATAATTTTATATTCAAATATGATATCAAAGCAATTAATCATGGAAGAACCTAAATCAATTTCATACTAGGTGACAAAGAAAAATGCAAAAACTTAAAATACAGGGAAAACATTTAAGATTATGTCACGTACATATACACACTACACACTAGATAATGTTGGTCTCTCTCTCTCTCTCTCTCTCTCTCTCTCTCTTCCCCCCCCCCCCCCCCCTAGGCCTTAGTTCTAAGAGAGGATGGAGTTGCAATTAGAGGAAAATATAGGCAGACTAAAATTTAATAAATTCAATTTATAGTGGAAGTTAGAACAAAGGAATTTATTTAAAGTTAACGAGATATCTTCTGAACAAAACTGTTCAAACCACATAAGGATACTATGTAAAGTAGTAATCACCGATCAGTCAACATGAAAAGGAATATATAAAAATAAATCATGACATTTGGCACATGGGTTCATGTCTATTTCAGTGGTGAAAACATAATTGCTATTAACAAGATTTTCAGTTTTAAGCAAAAAATACTATATTATGGTTAAAAAAAGTCTAGGTTTTTGTTTTATTTCATTTAAACCATGTAATAATTTAGCTTTCCCATGTGCAAAGTGAAAACACATGCACAAAACATGTCTGAATATGCAAGTAATGTGCCTTCATTGTTTCTTTGTAATACTTAGCAGCAAAAGGCAGAAAACAAATATATTTAAGGCAAACAGGAGTCAAGAAAACCAAGGCAGAACCAAAAAGCCTTAGTTAAAACATTGAAACTTGGTGATTTGAGAAAATAGAATGATGATAATCAGACCTCTCTTGTAAAGAATGGTCCTGAATTCAAACAATCCCTTTCTCCATGCTCATGACCCGGCGTTATTATCAATATGAAAGAAATATAAAAATGTAATCTTCAGAAACAACCAACTGCAGGTCTGCTGAATAGCCCTTTCTTTAACCAAAAAATTAGACATAAGAACACAGGCCACATGCTGAAAGCACACTCATTTTGCATCAAGATTCACCTTAAAAATATTGTAAAACATATACAAGAAACTTGTCCCTGAAACACAAGTATAGGAAAAGGCCACTTCCAAATTGAGTGGATATGCTAATGATCACTGCATAGATGAAGACAAAACTTAAACTCTCATAGTTCTTCTAACCCAAGCCTAATCCGTTGACCATAATGACTCAATTTCCAGTAACTTGGTCTAGACAATATGATAATGTTTCAAGTCCAGAATACAGCATACATAATCAGGTTTTTGCATGTTATTGAATAGCCTATAATTATATCAATATATCAACATGTTACTTACAACAGTCGTTGTGGCTATCATTGTATAGTCTACCCATCTCAAAAATTTCCTCAACCTCCCCCTTGAACAATGGTACATGCTTGAGGCCACTCCAACTCCAATTAACGAATTAGCGTACAACTTAGAATTGAGATTCTTCCTACATTACACAATTATTTATTAGACAGCTAAAATAATTTTGTAGCCAAAAGAATTTATGATGCTTGGAGAAGAATATTACCTGGGGGCATGTATTCCAAGGGCTATAAAAGGAATCGAAGTAAGCACATTAGCAACTGTTTCAGCAAGATGCATGTCACCTGATAAAGGATGCAGTAATATAAAAATTATTTAGATAAGATCAGATTATTAGCAGGAAAATAATAACATAACATCAAATGGAAATAAACTTTCTCAATAATACCATGACAACTGGTACTACAATGGATGGGTCTCAAGCATGCAGGTCTCTGTTGCCATAGTCGTCTGGAGAACAGGAATGTAGCAGGTTAGTGTGCATGACCATGTAAATTTTCAATTCTTTTTACTATCATGAAAAGTTGCAATCAATTTAAAATTGTAAGGCATTTCTGATGGGTATATATTTGACTCACTGCATTAACAGCAGCTGATTTGCTTCAGTAGTGGATGTTCCACCTGTTGACCTATGAAAGTCCCCACTTTGATTGGTTTCTGTTGGAGCAAATGGTGAATGAGGTGCCACATGGACCCCATGGACACCCTCAAGGGCTCTACTCTGATTCAGTGTACTATTTTGAGTCATGTCCTCACCCAAACAAGATGCAAGTCAACTTGAGTACCAGCAACAGCAAGTTGCTGGCACCAGTTGGTCGGAGGGTGCTGAGTGCTAGCCAATGATGCTGTAAAAAAAATATCAGTACTTCATAAACTCTGGAACCTGAATGCAATGTATGTGGTTTTAACTTTCAACCACAAACAAATTTTAACATATCTGCATGAAGAACTGCTAATGGCAGTGATCATACAACAAATCATAAAAGAATTCAACTCAGGCGACCTTCCACTATTAGTTGCAATTAATTTTTCATTCCATTATCCCCCTAACAACCAAGGGCTAATAGATGATGTACTCATGTACATGTCAATGATTCGCCATGATCGAAATTAGGTTGACTTCCAACTTTAAAAAAATGTAATGACTTTGTGAAAGCATGATGTAAGAGGAATAAGCTTTGACCATACAACCATATATGGAAATCAAGATTGTTACGATTGGTTATAATCTAAACAATCAATTTTAATTATACAGTTGAGTTCGTTCTTCTCACGCTCTCATCTAATATGCTCTCTCTCTATTTATTTATTTGTCCATATCTCTCTCTCTCACTCTCTCTCTCTCTCTCTCTCTCTCTCTATATATATATATATATATATAGTCATGTGATGAATATCCCTGAATTGATCCACAAAATATTCTGATTCGGATAACTGAAACAAGGTCTTCCCCAAGTCATCTCTCTTCAGAAAAGCAACCAAAATAGAATCTCCAAGGGAGTGTTCTAAATTGCAGTCCGCAACCGCAAATTATCAAGGTTTTCATAGTCTACAATGCATCGATGAGCAGAATAAGACAGGCAAATACATAACTTGTCAAGTGATGACAAATCCAGTGCATTCAGATTAAAAAAAAAAAATTCATGGAATTCAAGCTCACTCATGTTGAGTTTGTATCGAAATTATAGATAGAGGTTCAGGTAGAAAAGGAATATATGAATATTATCATTTGCAATGTGTATCAACGCAATACAATGATATATACGATTTATGATGTGCTGTAAATGACACAAAACTAATCCCTATTTTTACCTATAACTATAAAGAAACAAATCATGAATTCAGAAACTAATCGGACATATAATCTAAAATGTTATTGGATATTTTTTTATGTATTCTCATAAAGTTAAACCTCATATTCATTCAATTTAGCAGTAACTAGGAAAAGCGCACATGCATCGCAAGTCTCAACGCAAAGGCCATATAAGTTGCTTAATTACTATACTGTGTTTGGTACTCTGCGTT
This sequence comes from Canavalia gladiata, assembly GCA_037954105.1. Lineage (NCBI taxonomy): Eukaryota > Viridiplantae > Streptophyta > Magnoliopsida > Fabales > Fabaceae > Canavalia > Canavalia gladiata. The sequence goes on along the minus strand of CM075667.1, from coordinate 38,933,405 downwards.
ACCAAATCACAATAATGTTCCGTTAAGCAAATAATCAACTTCACAAAACTGGAATAAAGAAAAAATGGCGGAGAGAGAGAGAGAGAGGGAGGGAGGGAGAACCTGAGGGATAGTGCTGAGAAGGAAATAGCAATGCAGGAATGTGTGATATAAATAGGGGATGAATGAGAAGGTGGTGGTTGAATTCAGTTGAAGAGGTTTTTTGAATTTTCAGATAAAAAAAACAAAAAAACAACAAAATAGGGGGAATAGAATAAGAGAGGAAGATGCCGCTTACTCAAGAATCTTCCACTTTCCCTCCACGCATATTCGCCTCAACTCACCACAATTGTGACTTGTGAGCAATGCCAATTTCGCTCGCGATGGAAAACCCGAATTTACCCAATCATGAGTCTCTCTTGACGTTTATGTGTTTCATTTGTGCACTGTGTCTTTGGGGGCTCTTGTGGGTTGTCTTTCTCGTTGTTATGACTCTACTAAGTCAATTATGAGTTGTGCAATATGACTTGGCAAATACGTAATTCTATGTCAAATATCCTGGTGCCTTTTTTTTTTTTCTTTTTCTTAAAATATATTCAAATTATTATTTTTAAATTCAAATTTAGCAACGGAATTTATCATAAAATAAAAGGTTGATATAATTTTAAATTTTTAAAATTGAAAAATTAAAAAATGGAAAAAATTGAAAAAAATTATTTGGATAAAATTTAATATTTTAAATTAATAAATCTTAAATAAAAAATAATTTAGAATGTGTTTGACAGGGATTTGGTAACATTATTAGTTACAAACTTGCTAAATTATAATAATATTTGCATTACAATGAAACAGGAGAAGAAAGAAACAAGAATAAAAAAAATAAATTGATATAAAGTAAAAAATAGATAAAAAAATTGCATGATAAAAATTTATTAGAATGAACTTTACAAAATCACATAGATTAATAAATAAATATATAATATTTTCAGTAAAAAAAATATTCGTTTATTTGAAAAATATAAATTTTGATTTTTTTTATTATTCATGATTGTATTATGTGTAATTATTAATATGAAGAAATTATAACAAAGTTTGATTTCTAATTTTAAAAAATTATCACCAAATTATAATATTATTTTATTATAATATAAATAAAATCTTAAACATAATTTAACTTAAATTATAATTAAATATAAAATTATAATAAAATAATTTAAACAAATCATAAAAAATTAGAAACTAAATCAATTAAATTTTTTTGAATGATGGTAAATTTTTAATTTTTAAATTAATTTTAAAAACAAATTTTATTTAGTAGAAATAATTTTTAACAAACTTTTAAATTAATTTTGATTCAAATTTTAAATTTTTTTTTTATTAATTAATGCTATTAATTTTAAAAAAAAATTACGTTCTTAAATCTATTAAATCTTACTATCGTCACAATCATGATTACTATTAAATCATTATTCTATTACTATGAACATTATCATCATTATAAATTCTATAATATAATTATTATTATCAACATTATTATTATTATTATTATTATTATTATTATTATGATAATAATAATAATTTATTTTTTATTATTTTAAAATAATTTATTTTTTATGTATTAAAAATAAAATAAATAATATTATTTGATGTATAAATTATATTAAATTTATAAAATAATAATATAATTTTATATTATATAATTATTATAATATATATTTTTATTTTAAAATATTATAATAACATATAAATTTTTTATTTTAAATATTGATAATCAAATAATATGAAAAATATTTTTTTTTATAATTATATAATATTTTTAATGTTATAATCATTATATCACTATCATTATTTTATAAATACTACTCATATTTTTACCAATTATCATAATAATAATAATAATTTTTATTTTAAAATTTTTAATTTTAATATTTTAAAAAAATTTATTTGTTTATTAATTATTTAATTATTTTTTATAATTCATAAATAAATAATATTGTTTGATATATAAAATTATATTTAATTTAAGGATTATAATATAATTTTATGTTATATAATTTTTTTATAATATTGTATATATTATTTTATTTGAAATAAATATTAAATAATATAAAAATATTATTCTAATAATATATAAAATTATTTATCTTATATATTGATTATTAAATAATATATAAAATATAAAATTATATAATTATATAATATTGTTTATGTTATATTTATCATTTTTATCATAATAATAATAATATTAATTTTTTTATTTTTCAAAAATTAATTTTTTGTTAATATTTTATATTAATCTAATTTTAATATATTAAAAAATTAAATAATATTATTTGATATTTAATTTTATATTATATAATTATTTATAATATAACATTATAATTTATATTATTTTTATATAAAATAAATATTAAATAATATAACATATTATAATAATAACATATATAAAATTATTTATCTTCAATACTGATAATCAAATAACATGTAAAATATAATTTTGTATAATTATATAATTATAATTATCACATCATTATCATTACTTATAAAAATTATTTTTATTTTTATCATTATTAGAATCATTATTATTATAGTTATCACTATTATTATAATAGTAATAATAATAATAATTAATTTTATTATTTTTTAAAAATTTAAATTTATTTTATTTTAATATAATTTAATTTTTAAATTAATATTTTTATATATAAATTTTTTTATAAATTTATAATAAAATAATTTGATTTAATTTTATAACAACTTTAAAAAATTAAAATTAAAAACTGAAAAATAAAAAATAAAAATTGATTTTTAATTTTTAAAATGATTAAAACTAAAACCAAAAACCACCTGCAGAAAAAATAAATTGAAAACTAAAAAATAAAAAACAAAAACTGATTTTAGTTTTTAAAATTGTTAAAACTAAAACAAAAAACCAGCCTTTAGGCAAAATAAATTCTAACAAGATAAATATTATATTATGAGATAAATCCTTTTAAAACTGTGCAAGTAAAGTCATAATTTTATTTATATTTTTTGTCTTATTCTATTGAATTATTATTTTATTATTATAATTTCAATTATTTCTAAATCTTTTAATTTTTTTTAATTGAACATCGCTTAACTTCAAATTTTTGTCTATTTAAACTTACTGATGTGAGATGATATCTATATTATCAATGTATATTTTAGATATCTAAAAATAGAAAGAAATTTTTTTGAAAAAACTCTCTTTATTTATTTAAATAAACAAATAATAAAAATAAATTCTATAAAAATATAGTTATAATAATTAAAAAATGTTTTTATTAAAAATTATTAACCCTATTTTTGGATAAAAATTTTTAAAAGAGAAATATAATTTTTTTAAAAATTTTAAATTTTAAATTTTAAATAATTCGTTTGAATAATTTTTAACAAAGCATTTAAAATTCAAAAAATTTTAATAAAGCTCTAAAAATTTTAATAAATAAAAATGAAAGAATTTAAAACTCCATCAAAATAGGTGAAATTTTAAATTTTAGTTATGTTATTTTAAATATTTTTTATTTATTAATATTATTTTTATATTTTAAAAATTATTTAAACATAACATTATATATTTAATAAAATTTAAATTACTTAATTCAAACAAAAAATTTAAAATTTTAAAAATGTTAATTTTTTTATTGAAATAAGAAATTTAAAATATAAAAAAAAATTCATCTAAATAAAATATTTTATAGATAAAAACATTTAAATTGAAAGTATTTGAATTTTTTAAAATTTTAAATTTATTAGAATGTTAAAAATATTATTCAAACATAAAATAAAAATTTTCAATATTTTCAGTTAGTTATTAAATTGTTTATAAATAGTAATTAAACAGAGTTTGTTTTAACAATAAAAAATAATGAAGTTAAATTTAAAATTTTATACAACTTATTTTATTATTAAATTCCTTATCATTGAAATAATCTTAATAATTTACTTGAAATAGTGTTTGAATTTATAAGTTGATACTTTATTATTTTTCTTCTAATTTTTATTATTGTATTAAATTTATATCTTTTTTTAAAAACAGGTTAAGAAGCCCAGATCTTTATTTTTTTACAGATCCATGATACGTTTTCTTTCATTTTTAAAAATATATTTTTAAATATTTGTGTGTAATATAATGAAAATAATAAATTTTAAATTAAAAATATTATCCAAATTATTCTAACTCCTTACCACTAATTTTGATTTAGCGAATAATAATAATTTAAAAAATAGAATTAATAAATAAATATTTTAATTTTCATAAAATTTCAGTTTATTTAATTAAAATAGATTTTTTTGTTATCAAAATAATAAAAAATACATCACATAACGAAAAAATTAAATAACTGCTATAACTTTTGTCAATTTTTAAAAGCAATGAATTCAGTACTCTAGAGAAGGATTTAATAAAATTTTCAAATATTATTTCTTTATAAATAAAATTTTTAAAACAATAATATAAATTTATTTACATTTTTCATTTAATTTAATAAAAACATTTAAAATAATAAAAAATTAAAAATATCATCCTAAGTTGTAAGATAATAAATTATTTTTAAAATATTAAAATAAAAAGTAATAATTATTTACAATAAATATAGCAAAAACTTTTAAATAATGGTTAAGTAAACAATTATGTCTCTTTATATCATTTTAAGCTAATTGATTAGTTTAAAACATCGTTTTATAAATAATTTTTAATTTAATATGTTAAATTTTTAACTTATACTTGAATTATCTACTAATTTTACAAACACACCCTCAATCAATTCAATTTGTAAAAATATCATGCTAATTTGTGACGATAAATTTATAAAAATATCAATTTAATTTGTAAAAAATATTTATATTATATCATTTCATTTAAGAAACTATTTAAAAAGAACAAAATTACTTTGTAACATGATAAATTGTTTTAAATAATTAAAATATGAAAATCACTTAATAAATATACTAAAAAATAATTTATGGTTAAGTAATTAATTATGTCCTTTTATATCATTTTACACTAATCTTACTAGTTTAAAAATGTTATTTAACCAAACATTTTTAATTTTATATGTTAGATTTTTAACTTTTAGTTCAATTATTCACTAATTTTGTAAATGCACACTTATAAATTCAATTTATAAAAATATCATTCAATTTCTTAAGGATAAAGTTATAAAATATCATTTCAATTTGTAAAAAAGGTTTTTATATTATATCATTTTATTTAATAAAAATATTTTTTATTTTAAAATGAGAATAAAACTAAAAATATCATCTTAATTTGTAAGATAGTAAATTATTTAAATAAATTAAAAATAAAAGTAATAATTATTTGAAAATAATTAGAGGAAAAATTTTCAAATTGTGATTAATTAACTATGTCCTTTTTTATACTATTCATTTAGTTTAAAAATCTAGTTTTATCCAACATTTTCAATTCATTATGTTAGACTTTCCACTTTTAATTAACTTATCTACTACTTTTATAATCATATCTTCATTCAATTCAATTTGTAAAAATATCATCTTAATCTGCAAGGAAAAATTTATAAAAATATCAATTCAATTTGAAAAAATAAATTTATGTATATTATATCATTTCATTTAATAAAAATATTTAAAAGTCAGAATAAAATTAAAAAATATCTTCCTAAGTGTAATATGATAAGTTATGTTAATAAATTAAAATGTGAAAAGTAATAATTATTTTTAAAATAAATATAATGAAATTTTAAATTGAGGTAAGAAATCAACTATATTTTTTATATTATTTTAATTTAATCAATTAATTTTAAAAACTAATTTTATCAAATATTTTAAATCCAATATATTAGATTTTTAACTTTTAATTAACTAATCCATAATTTTGCAAACACATCCTCGATGAATTCGATTTGTAAAAAATTTACGTAAAAGATGAGAATTTCACAACTATTTATAAAGGAAAATCAACAAGTGATAAATTTGTTAAATTTTAAAAGTAAAAAAATTAATTAACTTTAAAAATTAAGAAAATAAAAATTATATATAATTTAAATTAAAGAAATAAAAATATAATTAAGTCTCTCTTTTTAGTATTCTTATGTTGTATGAAGAATTTACCTACCAATTAGAAAAATGCATGCAGTGACTTTTTATTGGTTTATTAATAAAATAAAATAAAGAGAAAACATTAAACTATGAATTTGAAACAAACCACATCATTTGTAAAATATTTCCAAGTAACCAATAATTTACTAAAATGCTTGCAAAATCATATGCTTGTTAAGTTCTTAGTTGCGATGGGATATTTGTAAATTTCAAATATTTAGGACAACTGTTATTTCACACATGGTCTGTTCATTACATAATTTGTCTAATCTTAATATTTTATAAATCATTAAAATTTCAAGGTTCTATAACATCGTGGATTTAATAAGCAATGCTTATTTGTATATTTATTATATCAATGTTGAATGACATTAAATGCTGATTTTTTGCTACGCTCATCCTGTCGACGTTGTTGGGTCCACGAAGACATGGGAATAGTCTTCTCCACAGTTACGATATGCATACACGACTTGAACTGTGACTAATCCCTCTCTATGGAAGGCAAGCGAATATACCGCTGATGCATAAAGTAATCTAAGGCATCTACACCAAACACTCAAACTGTAAATAAACGAGAATAAAGAGACTTCTCTAACGATACAAAAACCAAGAAGAAAGAGAGTTGTGGGGTGTGGAACCTAATAATACAAGAATGTCGCTACAAGGCCTATGCCTATATTTTGTCAACAATTGCTTGGTCCTCTCACTATCTTAAATAGAAACTCTTTGCTAGTTTGTTGGCTCCAAACCGGACCTACTAAGTTTGTAATTATCAATGTAAAAAAAGAAATTTAAGATTTTTAGTGTCCATTTTTTATATGGACTATATTAATAATTTTTAAAAGAAATTTTAACTTTTAAATTTATTAAAAAATATTATTTTTAAAATAAATAATAATAATAATAATAATAAATATAGAAAAAAAGAACATATTTACTAATTAAATTATAAAAAAGTATCAGACTTTAAATTTTTTTATAATTTTATCTAATTTTATCCTTAAATCTTTTCATAAATGATTAAAAATTAATTTCTAATTATTTATTCTAATTTTATTACTATCCAATATTTATGTAATAGTAATATTCTTTCTTTTAATACTATTCATAACAATTATGCAAGTATATAAATAAGATAAGTATAAAGAATATTTTAGCTTGTTAATTTAAAAACTGGTTAGAAATTTAGGATTGTGATTGATTCTTCAAAATCTTTATACTTCGTTACTTTATAATTTCGTTAGTTGGGTAATGATATGGTCGTCTATCCCTAACCAACTAGAAATTAATAAAAGTGATCAATTATCATCAATTAATTAAGCATAATAAAGTAAACACAATTAAATAAAAATACACAATTATTTAAAATGAAAAAAAAAGAGGTTCAAATGGTTATATCATAAGTTTCACCAAATTTCCATTATTTGGAGTTAGTCACACACATAATAGATAAAAACAAATAAGATATGCTAACCCAACAAAATAATTCATAATCTTAATCCTAAGATAGGAAAAAAAAATTGTAGTGCTAACAAGACTGACAACAGGATGTTGCAACTCGCATTGTGAAAGAGGCTCATACTTTGAAAATCCTATAGGAGGATATCGAAAGAAGAAATAGAAATGAAAATGGATGAATGGAGAGGTGAGAAACGAAAAATAAAATGGAGAGGAGTGTCTCCAGGATAAAAAAAGGATGGTATGTGTGTAAAGGATTTTCTAAGGACTAGCCTCCCATTTTATAGGCATGAGTTGAGCTTTCTATATTGCAAATCGAGTTGACTTAAGATGCCTCTTGCATCATTAAAGTTGTTTTGCATCATTTATCATGTTATTAGGGCTGACTAAGTCATCTTATGCATCATCTAGGATTGACATGGTCTTGCTTAGGTTTGCATGATCATGTGAAAAGTTTAGGACACTACAAGGTTGTGTTCCATGTTGGCACGACTATGCTCAAGTCTGCATAACCTTGTTAGAAATTCATGGGTACTATGAACACATGCTTAAGTCCATTATGTCAATGCTAGCTTCTTTCGTGGATATTTTGGTCATTTCATTGCTTCTGTACTCTTTTTATGCCCCCTTCCCCCCTTTTATCCCAAAATACACCTAGCTCATGAAAGAAATAAGATAAATTAGGTAAAATTCTAATTAAATAATCATGAATTACATTATAATTATAACTAATTTCTTGTAGATAAATAAACAAAATGATGGTTTATCACTTCTTCAAACTTAAACATTGTTTACCTTTAAGCAATATCCTAAGGAATAAGAATGTAACAAGTATAAAATCTAGAAACTTTATATAGTAACCATGTAGCAGGCAAGTACAGTTATCATCATAGGAAAAATCAACAATAATCCAATTAGGATCTTTAATTCCTTCAAATTAAGTTCCACACAAAAAAGGGATCACTTTTCTCACCATCTCTCAAGTGTGTGAGGGTATGTATCATTATCGCTCTCCTTCTCACAAATGTACATTACCATAGACTTGTTCATAAATCTCAAATTTTCATTAAAGTCAAATCTCACACAAGAATTAAAAGCCCATGAAGGTTGCAATGTAGCCAAGAAAATTACACAATTACATGAGATATAAGAAGAAAAGGGAATACAACAAGTTTCATTATTAACATAATCTTTATAGCCCTAAACCTTTAGACAATTAGCTCATTTACTTAGTTTCATGAATTTAAAACTTTTATTTTTCAAATTTTTTCATACTTTTCCTTTTCCTTTTTCTTCCTTCTTTTTTATTTTTTATTTTTTATTTTTGATCACTTATACACCCTAATCATATGCATTGCTCCTATTATAATCTAAAGATATTAAAAATTATAGGAATTATTTGAGGGGCATCAAAGAATGTAAATTTTAATCTTTCAAACTTAAAGGAGATGCTAAATAATATTTTAAGTATGAGTTCATTGAAAAAAAACCTAATTTACCTTTATTATTTTTGTTATACAATCAATTTATACAAGCCTTGATAAGGTTACAAGTGTTGAAACCTAAAATTTAATTAATTATTTATTAAAAGGTTCAAGCAATATTTAATGTTTTAACATTGACAAAAATATATCCAAAATTGTATATTTAGACAGGTGTAAAAAAAAACATCCTTAAATTGTTTAAGCATTTAAACGCCTTAAGACATTAAGAGTCTTATTCTGGGAGAAGTACTCAACAAGCACTCAGCTAACCTTGAGAAAGGATATGATTTTTCAATATTAGTACAATACAAAAAATAGATATCAAACAATTAATGAAGAGCTTACTTATCTTAAGAAAAGCAAAATGTAAAAGTGAAAAGTACTCTGTCACATCAACTGTTTATCTAATCCATAACAGCAACATCAACTTTTCTGTCTCACAACAGTAGTTTTTCATCTAAACCAAGACCATGCATTCAATGGATATAAAGAAGATGTTGGAAATATTTCTTACCTTCTCAACGGTTACATTGTCCATCCATATATACAGAAAGAAGCTTATGAACAAGAGATAAGAGATATAACCAAGCTAAACCAAAATTGTCTACTCATCTAAGTGTCTTATTTGTTCATAAGACATTGTATATTTCATATTTATCTATTGTATTCACGTTGTGTATTAGGAAACAAAATAGCAAGATAGGAAGTGTTTAACTTGTATTCCTTGGGTATATTAAGCTTACAGAGACTTGTGTAAAGATACTAGAGATTGTATTTTTGGAAGATCATAGTGTCTTATAATAAAAGTGGAAATACCTGTTGGATGATAACAGAGATTGAACATAGTCCTTAGGTTGATAAAGATGAACTAGTATAATTCCTTGGTATGAATATCTCTCTTCATACTCTTTGCACAGATTAAGTATCTTATAATGTTCCAATATGCAAAAAAAAGTTACAGTTTTTCTATGACATCATATTCAACCCCTAATGTGTATGTCATCTCTTTTCCAACAACAAGACATGTTCTAAAATGTACAAGTTAAAAGAGAGTCACCCAATAAAGAGAAAGATATTAGGTGTAACCAATTAGGATCAATCCTTTCTCAAGCCACTCTAATATAAAATAAGATGACAAGAAACATGACTAATTATTATCAATTACTTTTATTAGTTTCAATATCCTTATTAGATTCAATCAATGTCTGCCACAAAATATTAGAGATCCTTAAATCCAAGACCTACTAATAATCCAAACAATTAAGCATGTAGGATTATTATAATATACAAGCATCTTTTTGAAAATTTAAGGAAAGAGGTATCCTTCCTTAAACTTAATTTTCTATCATTTAATTAATTTATCTAGAAAAATTAATTACCAAGATAGAAAGCAGTAAAAATAGAAAGAGGGAGAAAGGATTTGAAAAGGTAATTACGAGGGAGAAGATCTCCCTCCTCAAACTTTAGATCTTAAACATAGGTACAAAAATATATTTTATAATAAAGATTATATGAACAACTTCCTTGAAAGGTGGTTGAGAAAGGAGAGGATATCTCTCATCAAACTTAGAGGACAATAATATTCTCAATGTTTTTCCCATTGGGTGCCAACGATTGAGAAAGAAGTCCTTTTACACAAAGTTAGCCTATTAACACTTAACACATGTGTTAAAGTCAAAGAATTATATAAGATAAGATAGAAAATGATAATAATGTATAATGAAGCGAGTTATGTTCATCCAATATGAAGGATATATAAAATACATATAATATTAGAAATTACGTAATATCCTAAAAAAAGAAAATAAAAATAGCACCTAATCCTAACAAATGGAAGATAAAACATGAAAAGTAATATTAGTCATCGGGATGATGGATAACCTATAATAACTAAAGAATGGTATCTAGTTGAACTCTATCTAAGTAAGGTGTTGAGAGAGAGAGAGAGAGAGAGAGAGAGAGAGAGAGAGAGAGAATGTTCCATCTTGGACTACTGATCATGATCTAGGTTATGCTTCCCTACTTATAAAGGACTCTCTTACTGAGAAAGATGTCGGGCTTGTTGTTGTTGCTCCAATAAGCAGATAGTAGGGGAAACTTTGGGGCTACACTCTAGTAATCCTATTTGACACCATGTCCTTTTCCCTAACAGGATTGGGAAGTCCATGCCAATATATAAGGAAGAATCTGCAACTCTAGGAGTCAATGTCAATACTCCATCTTTGCCCATCCTTTGGGGATGCCTAGTATATAGGTAAGACGTGAGGAAGAATCTGCCACGATCAATACAACAGCTGCAAATTGTATCCCATAAGCGAAATATATAAGTCGTGGAGACAAATTTAGAGCCTTCTCATCCAGTAAAAAGATCCAATGAAAACCATCAATGCAAGATGCATAGGGCAGGATCATGAATAGTGGTGGCCTATTCAGAAATAGGTCATAGACATTTTTCCCACAAGCTCAAACTAGAAGGATCCTTTTGGAAAATTAATAGATTTCCCTGAGAGTGCCTAAATAATTGGATGCGCAATATCAATCTCAGTCTCAAACTCTAGTGACACATTCAATGTAGTGAGATATTGTTGGAAAATATGTACCTTAACTAATAATTAACATTGTAGGTGAGGGTTCCTCCAACAGGATGAGTGTAAAAGAAGGATACTAGGAACTTGATAGTGGGCTCCCTATAGGAAAAATGAATGATAAGAGATGCTGATGCACATCCCAATCTCTAAACATAGCCAATGACCTGGTGCTCAATGCCTAACTACTCAAAGTTAACCAGATTTAGGCTCCTTGTAAGGATGAATGCAAATATCATCAAACGTTTAAATTGTGTTCTTGTCTCAAGGTGCCTTTTAGATATTGATAGGGTAGGTAAGCTCTTATGTTGGTGAGACAATAAATGCAACATATCCACTTCTCTTAAGAGCATGGGGAGGTATTTTTCCATGCAAAGTCAATAAAGCTATCCAAAGTTAGCTCAGGAAGGATTGGCATAATCATGCAAAAATGAGCATGACCATGCTTCAACATAAACATGAAAGTCTATATAAATTTGCACAATCATACAGAGCATTAGCACGACTGTAGTAAGCATGAAAATTGTTAACCAGAGGCATGATTGTGCAAAACTCATGTCCAGGCCTTAGTATATAAGTGTGCACAGTCATGCAATCATATGGCAAGATCGTTTTGATCAGGTTTTGCAAGATTAATTAGTCAATTCCAATTTGTCCTTTATCCTAAGGTTCCCTCAATGAATGCTTGCAATTCCAATCATTAATCATGTCCATGAAAAAAATTTAAAATAAAAAAATACCACAATTAAGACACATGGCATACCTAGAGAGAGAAAAAAAAAACAAATTAAAGAAAAAAGTGAGAGAGAAATCATCGTGTGTACATCGAGAATATTTTATTGAGTGACATGAAAATTTTACCTAAGCTACTATTTAAAGTCACTCAAAGATAAGCATAACCGTGTTGAAATATTGCATGGTCGTGCAACATAATTAAGCATGACCATGTCAAATGTGGCATGAATCTGCACTGATCGTGCAATTATCGACACAACCATGCTAAATCTAGAACAACCATGCTCCTCACATGGCATGACCGTTCTAAAGGTAAGCATAACCTTGCATCAAAGTATTTCTTTTTGGCACGATTGTGCAAACAGGGGCACAATCATGCTCTTGTCTCTTTTTTCTCCTAATCTTAACAATTACCTACAAATATGCATCAAAGATTATGTTGCCTCCTTTAAGCACTTGTTTTAAATCATAAGTTTGGTATACCTATACTCAATGGCTAAGTAAAACCACAAGTGGTTTTCTTAGGATCTTCCAACAACATAATGGTGCACTCCTCAAACACACCTTCCTTATCATGTATGGCATTCATTTATCTTGACACATCTCTTTGTTCCCTTTCATGAGTTCTAACACTCCATATGCGAGCACTCTATGTACTTTATATGGCCACTTCACCTAAACTTTAGTTTACTTAGAAACAAATGGGAACGTGAGTGGTAAATCAATACTTTTACATTTAGCGTAAATTCATGCTTCTGAATGTGCTTGTCATACCACATTTTTATTCCCTTCTTGTATAGCCTTGAGCTCTTATATGACTCCATTCTGAGCTCATCTAACTTATTAAGTTAAAAAGACATTTTTTCTTGTATGTTGCAAATCAAGATTAAGGAACTTCATGGCCCAATAGGCCTTGTATTCGAATTTAACAGGGAGATGACAAGCTTGTCTAAAAACATCTATAGGGAAACATGCTAATGAGAGTTTTATATGCAACTTTATAAATCCATACGACATCATCCAATTTCAATGCATAATCCTTTCTAAAAGTATTCATAGTCTTTTTTAGGTCTTTTTTAACTCGTTATTGAAAATCTCTACTTGATCACTAGTTTTGGGGTAATAGAAAGTAGAGACCTTGTGGGTGAAACCATGTTGTTTCAAAATATTTATTAATAAAATAGATGCTACCATCATTAATGATTTCTTAGGAAGCTCTAAACCTTGTAAAAATACTTTTATTTAAAACTTGATATTCCCCTAGCATCATTAATGAGTAATGGCACAAGCCTACCTACTTGAAAATATAGTCAACTACAACCAGAATATATATTAATTTAGGAAAGAATTTCATAAATTCAATATCTCATACATCAAATATATCACACACAAGTTTATTATTCAAAGGCATGCCATGTTTTCTTGATACATTGATACTCCTTTAACAATGATCCCAAGATTTCATAAAATTAAAAATATTTCTAAAGAGAGTGGATCAAAAGAAACTGCATTCTAAAATATTTTAAGCAGATTTAACTAAAATGACCTCTAGCTTCTTTTGAGTGGAAATAGGTTAAGATAGCTTGAGCTTTCTCTTCAATCACAAATCTTGTAATCAACTTATCCCTACATATTTTAAACAAATAAGGTTCTTCTCAAAAATAATGTTTAATGTTAGGTAAAAATTTCTTACATTATACATATAAGAGATCCAGGAGAAAGATATTACCTACCAAGTAGTTAACCAAATTTGTATACTAGGAGTATGGGAAACAATCAATAGACGTTCATCTGGGAACATCTTCTTGATCACTTCATTAACAAAGATTTATATGGAGGGATCCCTTTTAGATAGGCGATTTTCAACTAAGTTTTCTATTTCCTTTTTATCTTTGATTTCTAAATAAAATTCCTAAAGAAATAGTATCCATATGATCAACCTAGGCTACATCCAATTTAGAGAGCTAATACTATACAAAATGGTTAGTGTAGAAAATTATTTTATACATAATCAAATAAGGTCTAAACTTATCAAAAGGAAAGACTAGTAACAACTTCTTTTCTTTATTAGTGTAGTTCCTTTTGATCTCATCTAAGGTCTTACTAACATAATAAATTACCTAAAACATATTCTAGTAGGAGCATTAACCAATTTAATTTTAAGAGTTTTAAAAGCACATAAACATGCATCATTAAAATCAAAGGAGGTCTCTTTCATCAATAAATTAAAAAGAGATTTTGAAAGTTGGAAAATATTTTATAAACATCTTATATGTATAATTCTGCATGTCTAAGAAAATCTATTACTTAGGTGTTAAATGCTTGTGCCTATTTTATCTCCTATGATAACTTTTATGTGACTTTTTTATCCAAGATAAAATTTGGTGCTTTTTTAATTTGCTTATCCTTTTATTGAAAAGACAAGAAAATGAGGGCTTGTGTGAGCACCTAATTTTCTCTTAACCTTATTTTGTCTTCTTCTCACATGCTGTTAGCTGGAGGACATATGAAACATGACTTTTTCCTAAATTTTCTCTCTTCTCTCTCTCACACGCTAACAAAAAAAATAAAAATAAAAAATAAGACCATCTCCCTACAATCTAGACAACATGTCCACCAACTAATAGATTGCATATCAAATGTGTTTAGTTTTAGTTCTTTCGAATTAGCCCCTTTTTGTCGCTACCAACACTCTCCCTTCCCCTGTCACACCCACTCACTCACTCACTAGCTAGTTGCCTCCATGCACTCACTAAAAAAATAATAGAGATTCATATTCTCTAGGATATTCAAACAACTCATGGACAATGATAACCCCTCTTAGCTCCACAAACTCACCAATAATATGGGTCCCTCCCTTGACCAATTTCTTTCTTCTATCATCTAGCACATACCTCTCATCCTTATGTTCTCAAAGGAAACCGCTCTCTAATCACACATTCACTTGCAACCACAATACCCTTGACCCGACACTCTTAATCAACAACTTCATTCATCTCTCCCATCCTTTCCTCCCTCACTCTCCTAACTTATCTCATTCCTTATTCACTCTCCCATATACACCCACTCTTCAACAATTGAGCTCACACAACACACTACAAATCGCCCAAAATTTTCTTTTTTCTTTTGCTGGCCCTGCACACATGAAAGAGACCCAAATGAGGATCTCCCTCAAATTTGTATGTGTAGTGCCTCTACCATTACCTATTTTTAGAATTATAAGAGTTTACAGTGCAAGTATATGTTGTCTTAAATTATGTACATATGCGGATTTAAGATGTTTTTTCAATTAAAAATTATTTTATTATTTGATGAATAAATTTTAATCTTATATTTCACGTAATGAACCTTAAATTTGTATCTGTAGTGTACTCTACCTTCACATATTTTTGGAATTCTAGTGGTTTATAGTGCAACCTTCATTTATTTTAAACATTGTGCACATGTGAATTTAGGATGTTTATTTAATTAAATATTTTATTATTTTTAATCTTAGACTTCAGTAAAGAACCTTAAATTTGTATGTATATTATGATTTATCTTCACATATTTTTGGAAACATAAATTTCACTTAATTAAACTTAAATTTCACACAATCTTTATTTGTCTTAAAATTTGTACATATGTGGATTTAGAATTTTTCTTAATTAAAAATTAAGCCTTTGTCAAAATCTTTTAAGTTTTGCAAATTCTATCAAATCTCCATCTTAAAAAAAATTATTTATAAATAAAATTGTCAAAATCATTGGTACAAATTTTAATTTTTAGTGTCTTAAACAAATTCTCTCTTTTTTTAGTGGTTTCAATTTAAAATGATTATTTCTCCAAAATTTAATTATAAAAATTTTTTCTTGAAGATATTTTCAATTTATTTTTTGGTAAATTAATAAGTTAGAACTATGTAGGCTTTGAGTTCCTATTGTACTTGGAGGTACCTAGAGCAAATTATTTGCTCAAGCTAAAGTTTTATAAATATATTCATTTTATTTGTTCATTCAAAATTTATATAAGCTACTTCTCTTAATTTTTATTAGCTTGTAAATATTTTTTGTTTAAGTATTTTCTTTCAAATATTTTTTATTTTTTTAATATTATATATGTATATATTTAAGAGATTAAATAATTTTGAAGTTAAGATAAATTTGTGTAAAGTTAACCATTTTTATAATGGAGATGTTAATACCTTTCTTACTTATAAACGATTCTTGAACTCAACTTTGATTCGGAGACTAATTTTAAAATATTTTTAATGGGTTTTTTTTTAATTTTTTTTCAATTTAACTAAATTAGTGGAGGCTTTATTATATTCTCCAAATCCAACATTCACTTATTTTTTTCAATAAAGATTTATTTTATTTATGTTGTTTACCGCCCTGTCATGACCTTCGTTGCAATAAGTGGATCAACCTCAATACTCCTTTTAGTGATCTTGAGCCCCAATACGATACATTCACTTATCATGAATTAGTATTTTTTTCAATTAAGAAGCAAATTGGTTCTTTTGCATCTTATTAGTTCTTGCTCTAAATTCTACAAACATTTATCAAAAGAAGAGCCATAAACAAAGAAATTATCCATAAATACATCGAACCCTTTTAATAGGTTAGAAAAGATATATATGATACATCTTTGAAAGGTGGTAGGGGCATCACACAGGCCAAAAGGCATTCTTATATATGCAAAAGTACCAAAAGAACATATAAAAATAGTACCAAAAGGACATCCAAACAACAATAGAATTCATGACTAGATAGTCTTTTCAACATTTGATCAATTAAAGGAAAGGGAAAGTGATCCTTATAGGTAGCCTCATTCAATTTCCTATAATCAATACATACTTCCAGCCAATTACCTTACGTACCGTTATTAGCTCCTTCTGGTCATTCTCCATAATAGTGGTATCTCATTTCTTATGAACAACCTATACAAGGCTCACCCAAAGATCTTTAGAAATAGGATGATAGAGATTCGATTAGTCTATCTAAAGACTTCTTGTATGGAATTTAAGGGTTTTATTTGAGGCCGAATCCTTTTGAAGAAGGAGTGAATGGTAAATATTCAATTACTTTACTTAAAAAATGCAATTTTGACCCAAATCTGAGAAAAGGAAAACAAAGTTCTGATGTTACTTGTATAAGTTCAAATAATTGAAGATCTAGGATGAGAATGTGACATAAAAAGTTATCATAATCAAATATTTATAATCAAATATTTGAATTTATTATATACAAATCTACTTAAGATTTGTAATTGATTTGATTTAAATTATCTTAGGATTTAATATTGATTTTCAAGTGATATATTTTAATTATTTTCAAATCAAATTATAATTTTAGATTAATTTTCAATTTAATTATAATTTCTTTAGGATTTTTTATTTAGTTTTATTATAAGATTTTCTTTTAATTTAGGACGATTAGGTTTTCTATATAATGTGGTTTTTAGGGATTCAATGTAAAATAAGTTTGATGAATAATAATTTTTCTCTTTGAGAGTTTTCATCTTTGTGTGATTTAATTCCTTTGGTTCTTGGGCAAAGAATTCTCCTTCATAGTATTGGTTCTTCTAGCAGGTTGTGATAAGGGTCATGTTCCTTTTTGATAACTTTGATGCTCTCTGGTAATCACGATTTGTGTCAGGTTTCCCTTGGTTCTTCGATAAAGAACTATTCCTTGATAATGTTGGTTCTTTCAGTAGGTTGAAGTAAGGGTCAGGTTCCTCCTTTATAACTTTGGTACTCTCTAGTAAGTCATAGTTTGTGTCGGGTTTCCCTTGATTCTTGGAAAAAGAACTATCCTTGGTAATATTGGTTCTTTTGGCAAGTCGCTAGAGTTACGTTCCTCTTTGATAACTTCAGTGTTTTTCGGTAGGTCGCAGTTTGTATCAGGTTCCTTATTATATCCTGATTTTCAAGACATTCCAAAGTAATATTTCTATATTCTAATTCATTCACTTAAGATGAATCATATCATTTTTTTTATCACACTTTTTTCTATATGATTTTTTTCAATTTTTTTGACTCTAATTTTTTTTATAGTGGTAATAAAAAAATATAAAAGATAGATAACACATGATTTTCAAAAGTCTAAGCTCTAATATTAGGTGATATGATTCACCCTACACGAATGAATCGGAATGTAGAAATATTACTTTAGAACATCTTGAAAATCAGGATATAATAAGGAATCAGACGCAAATTGCGATCTATCGAAAAGCATTGAAGTTGTCAAAGAAAAATGTGACTCTTATCGCGATATGTCAGAAGAACCAATGTTATCTAGGGATAGTTCTTTACGCAAGAAACAAGGGAAACCCGACACAAACCATGATCTTTTGAAGAGCATCGAAGTTATCAAAGAGAAACGTGACTCTTACTATGACCTGCTGAAAGAACCAACATTATCAAGGGGTAGTTCCTTGTCCAAGAACCAAGGGAAACCTAACACAAACCGTGACTTGCTGGAGAGCATTGAAGTTATCAAAGAGGAACTTGATCCTTACCATAACCTACCGAAAGAACCAATGTTATCAGGAGGTAGTTCTTTGCCCAATAACCAAGGAAAACCCGACACAAATTGTGACCTGCCTAAGAGCATCGAAGTTATCAAAAAGGAACGTGACCCTTACTACGACCTATCGAAAGAAGCAACGTTATCAATGGGTAGTTCTTTTTCCAAAAACTAAGGGAAACTTAACACAAATCGTGACTAAAGATGGGGGGAAAAATCTTGGGCTGCCCGAACCCACCCAATCTGAAAACGCAACATCAATTAAAGGGCGAGGCAAATCAAAATTGGGTATTTCAGGTCAAATTTAACGGTTAAGAATAGGAAACATTGGGTGGGGATGGATTTAGTTTTTACTACTCGTTACTAACCCAACTGACTTGCCCAATTATTATTAATATTTTCTATGTGTATTTATTTTCACCCTTTAACGCTAGGCCTGACCCCAAAAATTAAAACCTTATGTATACTTGTTATTCTACTTTTCCTATTACCTTGCGTCATTTCTATTTATGCCTTGTGAGGAAGAGCCTCAACTAGGGTTTCATGTTTTGGAAATCCATCTTTATCTCTTCTTGTAAGTTGTATTTCTTCTTGTCTTTTCCTCTCGATTCTCTAACTAGGTTTTGGTTTTGCGTTATTGAGTGTTATGCTTAGTTCACCTCCATCTTGTCTTCTCTAAACTTTCTAAATGTTGAGTCAAATCTCCTTCTTCCCCTCCCAGTACTCTTTCCTTCCTCTGTTACCTTCTTAGTTAGAGTTTATTTTTGTTGAAAAATTTTCTCAACCTAAATGCTCAATCCTCTCACCTTTATTTAATATGTCTTTTGTTTTCATTTTAAGGATTAGGGTTTGTTCATTCTTCAAAATCTCCCTTGCATATACAAATTAGCCACTGAGGAAGGCAAGAGATGGATTTGTAAAGGTAATTTTTGTAATTCCCTTGCATATACTATGCATCCTTCATCAACATGACTTATGGATTCACAAAGGTTACAAGGATTGGGTTTGGGTGAAATTGGAGCTTGGATAGGTAGGATACATTGTGTCTATGCATGCATGACTACCTCTATTCTTTATATTCAAAGTCTCCTTCTAGCAGGCTAACAAAGCAATATGATCAACTAGGTACATTTCGATAGGTTAAAGGTCTTTCTTTTTCACATGTTTATTAGTAGATTGTCATTGGTTGCTATTGAAAGCCAAGTTTCCTATGATCATTCGTATGTCCTCTAGGGGCTATGTGCATTAACCTGCAGTAAGCTACATTGATTACTGTTAATGTAGTATAGTCTGAGGCGTGTAGTTACACTGTCCTCAAGGATATTTGTGTTCGGTTGCGGTATTCCCTAGGATTCGAAGTAGGTTTTGAAATCTATCACAAGCTTCATGTAAGGAGTCATTTATAAGACTGAAACTAGTAATCTCCATTATGATATTGGAATGCATCAACTATGGAAATTATTGCATCAATAATAGATGCTATAGTTGCTTCAAGGCAGTGATGGATGCCTCTAGAAGAGAGTTCATCCAGTCATTCACCTTTTTAGTGATGAAAAAGAGAAATAACGGTAATCTAATGACACCTTGTGTAACATCACTCATCTTTATAGTATTTGTTAGTCTTAAGAACTTTCTGATTTTGAGGTATAGGTTCTTC
Source organism: Canavalia gladiata (assembly GCA_037954105.1). Taxonomy (NCBI): domain Eukaryota; kingdom Viridiplantae; phylum Streptophyta; class Magnoliopsida; order Fabales; family Fabaceae; genus Canavalia; species Canavalia gladiata. Next base: position 38,912,899 of record CM075667.1, on the reverse strand, counting down.
GAAATTGTCTCTCTAAATTTAGGAAGTTGGAAGTGAATTTTTTATTGCAATTGATGTGGCTGCTTGTATAAGGATCAATTCTTAAAATTTATCTTCTTTTCTCAATTTGGACATGTTGCAATGTTATTATATGCCCTACTATTTTGTGACTTTCCTTCTTTGTTAGCATGTGATAGATAATGATAGACCACTTTTAAAATTTATTATGAATATCATTCAATGAATTTATACTTTATTTTAAGCTTTGGTTCTTGGAAGTAATGTTACTTTATACATTGTCTTTCACAATTTTACTTGTAAGATATAAAAGTCATGCAAGTTAATTGAGATTAAACGAAATTAAACAATAATTTAAGGTTATCAAAATTAAAATAATGATTTATTACTATAATTTTTATCAATTTTGAAGGTTATTGCCTAAAAAAAAGGAAATACTCTCCCTTGACTCAGCATGTGGTTTGATTAAAAAAAAAAATACAACACCAACACTAAAAGTAAAATGGTATTGACTCAAAGTAAAAGAACAACATACTTTCGTTTGGTTCTTATAGCGTCTTAAAAAAATTTCTCCTACTTTTGATGGTAATTTTTATAATAAATTAAGAAAAAAATATTTTTTTAATAGAGAACATCATCAATTTTTGTAGAAACTTACGTTAGGATCAAAATATAAGTATATATTAAGAACTTTTATTTTGTTTTCCTATATGTTGATAATTAGTATAATTATCATGTTTCAATTATCTAACTCTTTTAAATTTAAGTTTTTTTTAATGTAACTTTAGTTTCTTATTAGAAATTATATATGTAATGAGATATTATGTTTGTGGTAAAAGTTTGTCTAGCTTATTAAAAAAAATTACTTTTTATGTTGGTTATAATTTTAATTTATGTAAAAACTAGACAACAAATATAAAATGTCAACTTTCTACAACTATTTATCTCATAACTAATGTAAAAAGTAAATTTTCTACTATAATTTTTATGACAACATCAATAAAAAATAATTTTTTTATATTAATTTTTTAACTAATGTGAAAGTCACCTGTTTCTATACCACTAAAAAATAAAATATAAAATATCTAAAATAATTGATGTGGAAAACCTTTTTAACAATAATGCATCCAAAATACAAGTGATGCTTGAAGAAAGATATTCAATTTAATGAAATATATATATATATATATATATATATATATATATATATAAAAGATGAATGTAGTAAACTTATCTTTTATATAAGATTAAAAATAATAAATTTAAATAATACAACTATACATGAATAATTGGGATTAAAATTTTTAAGTTATATAATTACTTAAAGAAGTTATGTAACTTTATAAAAATATGACATAATTTTTATATTTTAAATTTTAATCTTAATTGTTTAGAGGATGTTTGATAATATATTATAATTAAATGAAATATGGAATAGATAATTAATTTTTTTAAAATCAATTTAACTATATTTTGATAATTACTGGTGTTTTTAAAGTTAACTCTACTAGAGTTAAAATTTCAAATATTTAGTTGATTCTTTTGTTTTTATCTTTGCTATATTTTGATAATTCATCATTTATTATTAAATATTATTCTCTCTATTATTTTTTATCTATTGAGAAAAAGAATAAAAAATGTTTTCCTATTTATATGTTTATTTTGATTTTCAAAAAAATATTAATTATTTTTTATATATTATCCTTATATTTAACTAACTATTATTAGTTATAATAAATTGTTATACCAAATATTTTTATTATTTTCATGAGAAATAAATTAAAATTAAAATAAATAAAAAATAAAAATTATATTTATAAAGGATAAATTAAAAAAATAAATTAATTTTTTTAAAAAATTAAAAACATTAATTATATTTCTTAATATTTGTGCCTTTTCTCTTTTAGGATAGAAAAAAAATATCTTTTTTATAATATTATTTGATATTGCAGCACTTAATTTAGTTCTTACATATTTTATTTTTGTTGATAAAGTTTTAAAAATAAAATAAATACTTTTATAAAAATATTATTTAAAAATAAATTTATTAAAAAATCTTCAAACTTTCCTTTTTTTTATAATATATACTTGTCAAAATAAATATAAATTTATTTATATAATTCTATTTTTTAAGAGAAATATATATATATAAATGGGAATAAATTAAAAATATTATCATTATTTTTAATATAATAATTTAATTTAAATAAATAAAATATTAAAATTTATAATTAATAAAAATTATAATACTTAAATTTCAATTTAATAAGTATGTTCTTATTTATCATTTTATTTTTATCAACTAATTTAATAGTTAGTTTTACAAAATCTTTTTAAATTTAATGAAAAAATTTGTAGCTTTTAACTTTGAATGAATTGTTTAACTTTTGCTTACATTTTTAACTTTTCAGCTAACTTTTAAACTTTAAATCTTAAACTAACTTATTTATTATTTTTATTTATGACACCCTTGTTAAAAGATCTAATAATAAAAGTTTACTGTAAAAGAATATTATTATTTAATATATTCCTAATATATATAGATTTAATTTCTAAATTAGTCTTCCATTTTATACACATATTACAAATTCATTCATAATTTTTAAAATAATATAAATTAATCTCTTATTTTTAAAAATCTTACATTGTAGAAAAGATTAATTTATATTATTTTAAAAATTAAAAATAAATTTAAAAAATATATATATATGAAATATAAGATGAAAAAATAAAATTTAATTAAAAATTATAATAAATTATTAAGATTACAATATTAAGTCGTATGCCATTTTAAAATAATTATATAATTATAAAATAATTTATAATCTTAATTATTTATGTATAAATGTATAATTTTAATTTTATGTGTTCAATTCTTTAAAATAATAAATTATGCATACTTAATATGCCTCATTCTTTTTCGGTATATGTATTTTAGAAATAATTTTAGTTGAATTATTTTATTTAATAATTTTTGTAAACAATTAAATTTTATTAATATCATCGTTAAATTAATAAATTATATTATATAGATTATTTTTATAAAATTTAAAAGGATTTTAATATTAAAAATAAATTTAAATTAAATGTTTATTAATTTAAATTTATTTAATAAAATATTAATTTTTTTAAAATTTTATAAAACTAATCTATATAATATAATTTATTAATTTAATAATAAAACTGATAAAATTTAATTATTTATAAAAATTATTAAACAAAATAACTTTAATTAATGTTTCTTTTAGAGTTGATTGATAATGAAAGCGAAAAATATTAACAAGATATTAAATTACACCAATTATATTGTTTAAAATTTTCATAAAATATTATTTTTATTCTTCTAACTATTAAATTATAATTATTTATTATTATTATTATTTTAAATTTTATAAAATTTAGATGATAATAATTTTATAATTAAATAACCCTGATTTTTATATACTTTTAAAATATATAATATTAATTTTAACCTAGATAAATAATATATTAAACAATTTTAAATTAAAATGATATTTTATAAAAATAATTTATTTAATAATAAAATTTAAAATATAATTATAATAAAAAATTATAAGGATGTAGTTATTAATTCTTCCATGCATGGGATGTTGAAATGAGAATTTTAAAAATTAAAAACTAAAATAGTTTAGCATATGATATTTATTATTTTTATATGGTAAAAAGAAGGAAATGATAGAATTCCCTACCTAAAAAATTGTTGACAGAATTAAGTCGTGCCTGCCGATTTTTATTTTTTCTTCTTTAAGACATTGCAAGGCTCTGTACTTTTGTTAATATCTTTTTTCCTTTCTTTTGAACTTTTCCATTAGCTCATTGGGTTCATGCCAAAGATTGTTCATTGACATTACCTTTCTTGCTACAAGACGCATAGATATTTTTTTGTTGTTTTTTTTTTTAATTCCTCCTTGCAATCTAGGCATGGCTTCCTACTCGCAATGCAGGTTGTGCTCCTGGACCGTACCCATCTACCTCGATCCTTCCAGAACCTCTTCTTCTTCTTACTCACGCAAATGCAATTCCTCGTTTTTCTTTCCATTTTGCCCCTCCCGCACTAAACGGCGTCGTTTTGCCTCGTGCTGTTTGCACCACCACTCTTCTTCTCCTTCGCCAATTACATCCAATTCGGGTCCCGGGTTGAGCAAGCCCATTGTACTAGACGCGAATCCGGATCCAACCACAGAGGATGAGAAGCCCCGTTCGAGTCAATACCCGACCCGTTTGAGTGAAAACCGGAGCCGAAGTTATAATTCTGTGCTCGAGTTCCGAAAGCGGTACCTGTGGCGGAGAATTCTGTTCCCGTCGAGGAAAGTTAGAAGCATCATTTTACTGAATTTCATCACTTTCATTTACGGTAAACTCAAATCCACCTTTCCTGATTAGTTACCTTATTTGATTTGATTTATGATCAGGAGTCTAGTAATAGTATGAATAAGGGGTTAGTGCTTTGTCTTTTGTATCACACTATTATATTATACATAATGGATTTGGTTCCTCTAGAAGTGAGTAGGTGCATTTTATAGGATAGAGTGTAAAAATCAACTGTTGAGGTTTAACTACACAAATTTTTATCTTGATTTTTGTCAAAATCTTAACTATCGAATTTTTAATCAGGTGATAATAAGTTAGTTAGTCATTAGTGTAGTTAGTTTTGTGACTTAAGGTGGGTTAGGTTGAATATGTCATCTTACCTATAAATAAGAGGGGAGGTGGAGACAGAGATCATTTTGTTGTTTAAAGGATTTAAACTCTTAGAATGGGAAGAGTCCTGGTCTCTCAAATGTCTGTGGAAATCATTCATTTTGTATCTTCTACCCAGCCTAAGGCTGCCACTACCACATTGTACAGAAATAAAAATTTGTTCTTTCCTTTAGATTCTGAACCAGTTCTATGACTTCTATCAACTTGAAAGATGAATTGGAGAATTATGACTATCTAGTTTCTTTCTTAGTAGCATAGACAAAAGGAAAAAAAGCCAGTGACTGCTTGAGATTTTACTTTGTGGAATTGTGAGATTTTAAAAATGTTGATGACTATTACTTGGCAGTTTATGAATAATGTATAATTGATGATAAGTTGGTATGTGACATTTTCATTTTTATTCATAGGCAAGTGAGTTGTTTGCTTTAGTCTGTTTATCCTATTATCTTCACTGCACCTTCTTGCCGAGTACTACAGATTTCTTCTTGGTACAGTCAGTCCTTTAGTTTTGTTTCATTGTTCCTATTAAGTAAGAAGTTTAACGAAAGCTTAATCATATTTTCTGCTGTAGTTGCTTCATGTCATCTATGTTTAGTGCATGTTTGGTTCAACTTATTTTGCAGAAATAATCATTTAGTTTTGCCAACTTTGTGAGAGAACTTTTGAAAAATAAGTGATTATTTGTCTCAAAAAAGCTAATCCAAACATGCACTTAAGCTCTTCATAGCCAAGAAAAGTTTGTGCATTTGTTCTTTGACTTTTTAACATTCTCTTTCTGGATTCTACAAGTATCTTCAAACCATTAATTTTCTGTTAATGAGGCAGAGCATGATGAACATGCATATCACCTGACTTTGAAATTAAAAAAAATACATATACCCCTTGAATTATACACCTTTATCAATCTCATAGACAGTCTTTTGTATAACAAACCTCTCTTAAACATGAGTTTAGGCAGGTTTAGTGATATAAAACAATCTGTGTCAAGAGAGTTGAGGAAGAAAGTTCATTGGATAAAATTTTACTCCATTGTGCTTCTTCTAGCCTTTAAAAGGGAACCATACATCAACTTTTAACTCTGCACGGTACACTAGTAGGAGTAATCATTTTAAGTCTCTTCTTGATATTGATGGAAAGTAAACTACTTCCAAGATCTTCCTGTAGTTGTTCATGAGTGAATATCTGTTTGGATTTTTCTCCTCTCTTTCTTGCTGGCATGCTTATGTGTGAATACTGGGGTGCATGCTCCCCCTTCACTTCTTGATAGCACCTTGAAAGATGAGGAAAAATTGGTTCAATGGAGGCCAAAGTGATGCTGAATTGGATGTGGAAATAGAGAGTATCTTAGGCGCCACTCCTAGGAAAATAAGCCATGGTTGCTCCGCCACCTTGGAGTTCCAAGGATAAGGAGGTTCTCACCCCAAGACAAGGCTAAGGGAGAGAGAATTTGAGAGAAAATCTCACTCTGAAAATTCTGATTTCAATTAATGGCTCAAAGTGTCTCAAAATAACTACAATGTGGTCTATATATAGACCAAAGGAGCTACATCAATGTGGGCTTTGGATCAGCCTCCTTCCTTCCTTAAAATGGGCTTGGATTGGCCCAAAATACAAACCATATATCCGGCCACTATGCAGCCCCTAATTGAGCTTGGATAAGCCCATGTTATGGGTCTAAGAATTATACTAGAGAGATAAGCCCATTTTATAAGCATAAGTATTACACATAAAAGGTGCCCTAACCCTATACAAGAAGGGCCCTCTAATAACTTCTTGATAGCACCTTGAAAGATAAGAAAAAACTGGTTCAACGGAGGCCAAAGTGATACTAAATTGGATGCGGAAATAGAGAGTATCTTAGGCATCACTCCTAGGGAGATGAGCCATGGTTGCTTCGCCACCTTGGAGTTCCAAGGATAAGGAGGTTCTCACCTCAAGGCAAGGCTAAGGGAGAGAGGATTTGAAAGAAAATCTCACTCTGAAAATTCTGATTTCAATTAATGACTCAAAGTGTCTCAAAATAATTACAATGTGGTCTATATATAGACCAAATGAGTTGCATCAATGTGGACTTTGGATTAGCCTCCTTCCTTCCCTAAAATGGGCTTGGATTGGCCCAAAATACTAGTCATATAGCCAGCCACTATGCAGTCCCTAATTGGGCTTGGATAAGCCCATGTTATGGGTCTAAGCAAGGTAGTCAAAATTGTGATATGAATCGTAAAATCGTAAGATTTTAAGATCTTGCACCCAGTTTCTGTGTAGAATCGTGGCTACAATCGGAAATTGGTGGGATCGGGTAGAATCGCACCTCCAGCTCGTGAAATCGCTGGGATCGTGCGATCCACTGGGTTTGCCCAAAAACCCACCCAACCCACAACCCAACCTGGTTTCCAAAAAAATCCTAAATAACCAAAAGATGGGCGGCTTCTCAGTTCTCTCCTTGCACCCTATTCTGCGTCCGTTTTGCAACTTTGTGCTCCACCCGCTGTTGTCGTTTGCTTTTGCTCAAATATTTCGCCTCTGTTCTGCATTCCCATTTTCTGCAACTTTGCTGTTTCTGCCTGTTTGCAATGCTGTTCTGCACCTACCATTTTGTCATCTATCATTTGTTCCTCTTTTGCTGCCCCTGTTGTGTTTGCCTTTTTTTGAAAATGGCTTCTAGTTCTACATGCAAGTAATAGTGCTACTGGAAGCTCCATTGAAACAAATGGTAACTTTAAGGATATTATCTCTATGTATGTATGTTTAATTAAGTGTTTGTAATGATTTAAATATTTATATGTTATTTTACATGCACTTATATAAATTTTATATGCATATATAGAAAAATATATTTTAGGTAGGATCTTACGATCCAAGTTTACGATCCTAGATTTTACGATCTTACATCTCCTTTCCGATCTTAGGTAAAATCTCGATTTTGACTACCTTGGGTCTAAGAATTATACAAGAGAGATAAGCCCATTTTATGAGCATAAATATTACACATAAAGGTGCCCTAAGCCTATACAAGAAGGATCCTCTAAACTTGTGACAACAAACCTAATCCTAAACTATACATTGTGATGGGCCCATAGGCCCAATGGTCCTTTGCAGTTAGGACCTCTCCATCACTTCTCATGCTCACTTGTCATTAGGAGTTAGGTTGAATGAGTGAAGTAAACTCCCCTTGAGATGAAATATACCATTACGTTTACCACTTTTATATAGAAATTGGTTTCCATTAATTATGATTTTGAAGCTCACAGGTTATTTGGACGGTGGGTGAATTACATATAAAAATCATTCATAGTCCTTGTTATGGTATCATAGCCTCTCTGACTAAATGGTCCTGTGCATTGTCTGCCCTTCATGCCCAATGTATGCATGAGAGGGCTAGTTAGATATAAAAGCCGTTCACAAACTTTCACATAATAGCTTAAGCTTTAAGGAGAGTTGGTCCTTGAACATTTCAACTTGTCCATTCTTGAGTACAAACTATATCTACCTTTACATGGTTTTGTGACTGTATTTGGCATAATTTTAGGAAGCTTTTATCTTAATGCTGAACTTTATTGTATTTCAAACAATATATGGTTTAGTCTTGCTGTAAGAATTTTTACAAGATGATCATGAAAAGTTATAAACGTATAAACTGAAACTTTAAATCAAAGTGGCGGATTACAAGCTAAGCAACTGGTTGTACTTTTATCCCTTGTAGAAATTGAGTTATTATACACAGACAAGAACATAAGTTTGAACCTCCAAGTAAATTAGCATTTTTCAACAAATTATGTTCTGTTCCTATGTATGAGTGCTTCATGCAAATCTGTATATTGCAATTACGTTTCTTGCTTTGGGAAAAAATTGCTATTAATGGATATTTTGAGTGCAGAAACTTGTAGTTTTTTGGAATGATTTATGTGCCCTTGCTTTGATTGCAATCTTACTATTTCCTCATCAATTTATGTTTAGCTAGTAACATTCCAGTTGTCAAAGAGGTTCAGGCAATTATGAATCCAGCAGCTTTCACATTTGTGCGCTTTGCTCTTTCTGCCATTCCTTTCATTCCATTTGTGCTGCGAGGATGGGGAGATTCTTGTACCCGAAATGCAGGCATAGAGCTGGGTTTTTGGGTCAGTCTGGGGTATCTTATGCAGGCAATTGGACTACAAACCTCTGATGCTGGTCGAGCATCATTTTTGTCTATGTTCACTGTGAGATAATTGAATTTTATGTATTAGTGAATGACTTTTCCTTTATGAAAGTATTTGAAACAAGTACAGTCTTTGAATGTTTGGAGTGAAATAACAGGTAATTGTGGTTCCATTCCTTGATGGCTTGCTTGGAGCAGTAGTTCCTGCTAGAACCTGGTTTGGAGCTCTCATGTCTATTGTTGGAGTTGGAATGCTGGAATGCAGTGGTTCATCTCCATGTGTAAGTTTGATCTTCATTTTTAAATATGACGAACCTCTAAATTATTGGCCTCCAATTCATGTATATCTTAGAAAGGAGAGGGGAAACAGGGATAGATTAGGGAATGAGCTGGGAAGCGTAGTGTAGGTGTCTGTAATACCAGAAAAAGGTGGCTCCAACCAAATGGGCACTTGGCAGCAGGGAGTCACTGTAGAGAGTGTTGGAATCATGGAAAGGAACATAAATATGAAGGGAATGGGTTGAGGAGTGATGGAGGGGATTTGATCATTTGGATAGACTTGGGTGGGGATAGCATTTTACCTCCCTAATATTTTCATTCTTTTACTTTCCTATTCCCATTGTCTCTACATTTCAGTTAATAATGCCATATTTGGAGCTTGCTCCTAGTTGTTTCCCTTTTTATTTTTCACTGTTAATATGAGAATTGATCATAGTATATGTGACGAAGAACTATGGATAAACATTAGCTGAATGTTTAGTTCCTTGTTGATAATCATCTTTTGTTTCCTCAACTTGTTTAAATGTTGTGCCAAATTCAGGTTGGAGATCTTTTAAACTTTTTAAGTGCAGTATTTTTTGGCATTCATATGCTAAGAACTGAACATATATCTAGAAGCATAAGTAAAGAGAAATTTCTGCCTCTCCTAGGATACGAGGTTAGTTATCTGTCCATGCATCAATATGTATATATTTCTGTGTATCAAAACAAGGCCCTTCTGGTTAATTGTTTGCAATGTTTAATTTTATCAATTTTTCAAATGCAGATTTGCATTGTTGTTTTGTTTTCTACAATATGGTATCTTCTTGGAGGTTTCATTGATGGTGCCCAACATCCCTTGCTATCATCTTGGACATGGAAAATGCTTAAGGACTGGATGGTTGGTTTTCCATGGATACCAGCAATTTATACAGGAATATTCTCAACTGGTTTATGCTTGTGGGTAGAGGTAAGGTTATCATTCTTGGCTCACTTAGGGGGCATTTAGAGCCTTGTTTTCATTTTAAGGGTGAAAACAATTCATTTTCTCCTCACCCTTCACAAAAATTTGAAAACAAGAATGAAAAGGAAGTGATATTTTTATAATTATCAAATAAAACATATCAACTTAAAATCAAAATAGAAAACAAACCAAATTTTATCTTAAGGAGCTGTTTGGTTTGAGAAAAGTTTTCATTTTTGTTCACTTTTAATTACAAAAATGTTATCTTGTTTTCATTTTGCTTTCTATTTTCGTAGACTTCAACTGGAAATAATGAAAACGTTGCATTGTTTTTATTTTGTTTCCTATTTTCAAAGATTTATATAAAAAATAATGAAAATGATAAAAAAGTTATTTTTCACTATTTCTTATGCAAATTTTTCAAAATAGAAAATAAAATGAAAATAAGGTGGTATCTTTGTAATTGAAGTATAAACAAACAAAATATAAACATTTTCTCAAACCATACAGTGCCCAAACTTTTTCTCTATCAAGAATTCCTTATTCTTCATGATCTCTAACGATGCCTGGATTAAATTTAGGGTTGAATTACCAAAGAGTTCCTTGTTTCATTTTGCTGTTTTTCTAACACAATATTTTATTTCTCAGCCTCCTATTTCTTTCCTTCTTATTTTATTTTTCCCTATTTCATCTTACATCCAAATAAAACATAAGGGAACATCATTTATGAATTTCAGAATGTTTTATTTTAGGCCACTACAAGGATAATAAGTCTATAATCTCACATATGTCTGGGCAGAATCATATTTTCTGAGGCTCTTGGGCCAGAAGTTCTCTTTACCCCTCTTGTATATGTAAATAAATTGATCACCCGGATAATATTTATGTAAGTTGTGGAGATCCAGAAATCACTTAGGTTTATGTATGTTTTCAGATTAAACTCATGATCTAGTGTTACATACAAAGTGTATGCATACTATTTTTATTTTTTGGTCATAGGAGAACAAATGTCACCATAATCAAGACTGAAAATCTGAGTGTATATTCCTTAGTAACAAGATGTGTTTTAAGAATGTCAATGTTCCCATTTGGTCTTATTTTGATCGCATATACCCAATGACAACCAACAATTGACTTTCTTGGAGGAAAGGAACCATCATCCATGTGCTTCTTGGAGGAAAGGAACCATCATCCATGTGCCACTTTGCTCAAGTGCTAACATCTCATCAATCATCATTCACAGCTTGTCTTCATCTTGCATGAAAAAGTGCCTGGCTAATATTTTTGGGAATTAAAATAGAGGACAACAAAGAAACAAATGCAAAATATGATGAGATAAATGATGAAAACTTAAGAAATAGATTGGATGAGGATTCCTAGATCACCTGATGCCGTTTTGAAGAGCAATGGGCAAATCATCATTGGATAGGTCTATGGTAGGAGTAAGTGATGATGTAGGACATAATTCATGAGATTCAATATCCTCCAATTCAGGTATGGGAATTTATGGTCGCTGTTGATAGGTAATGAGGGGTGGTTGAAATTGATCAAATTCAGGAACTTCTTCAGAAGAGACAGCTGAAGTGTCTGGTGAGAGTTCCTGTAATGAAGACAAGAGAGACCAAAGTTAGGAACAACAAAAACTTCTGAAACAATCTTAGATTCAATTGAAGGAGGAAAATATGGAATTTCTCAAAGGAAAAAAAAAGTGACATTTGCAGGCATATTAGCAACTTGTATCAGGAGAATAATGTTGGTATCCTTCTATGTAATGTCTAATACTCCAGAAAATATTTAATGGAACGAGCCTTTAGTAACAAAAGAGGTCATATCATGATACATTATGATGCTGAATATCAATAGCAAGCAAACTTTGAGCTATCTCTCAAAATGTTTTACATGTTTTGAATGTTCTGAAATGCATCAAAATGGTTGGGCCAACCGTTTGCCATGACAATGCACACTGCCTATAGTCAAACTTTTCCCACCAACTTTGATTCTAAGCTGGGATTTTTCTGCATATTTTTCCAAATGATCTGAAATATCTTATTCAAGAGACCAAAGCTCCACTGATGCTAACTGGGCAAGATAATTCTTTCTATTTTCGAGGTGATTGTAGGATTTTCAGAAAATGTGTTAGAGATAGGAACATGGGTAGATTAATTAGACAAAATAGAGACTTATCAGACACCTGATGGGTTGAAACAGAGTTGCTGGAAGCCTTTGTGGTGTTCATATTGTTTCATTTCCCTATACTGACTGAGATGCAAACTTGTTCCATATACTAAGATTGACAGTGTAATGCAAAGAGAAAAGCTTGCCTTTTAAGCTGCTGGAGAGAAGATGATAACAAACATTCTGCAAAAAATTTGGGGGAGGGATCAAGGAGGGGGAAGGATTTAACAAATTAATAAACAGAAACCGTCGTCTCCTCTACTATAACTTTTAACTTCCAGACAAGGCAGGGGAAAGTGAATTCACCTCGTTTTCTCAAAATATCTGAAAAGAGTGAAAGATACTCCCCTTGCATCCCTTCCCCTCCATTCCTAGTCACTCAAAATTTTGTACAAAACACAGCATTATGGATATGGAGTCAAGCGTATCATCCAGCTTTCAAGTGTTCTTATGTGTATTATTTTTCCCCTTTTTGTTTCTTTAAGTCTTCTATGAGAATTTTTTATCCTCCTATATATCTGATTTCATTCTTAGTCAATTCTTTTTCCAAAATTTAAATATTTTTATGAGCATCTAGGTCTCAATACTTTTTCCATGCTTTTTATTGGAGTTTTTTCTGAAGCAGATTTCTTTTATTCAATTGCAGATGGCTGCAATGTGTGATGTATCAGCCACAGAAACTGCTATAATTTATGGGCTGGAGCCAGTCTGGGGTGCTGGTTTTGCGTGGCTTCTTCTTGGTGAAAGGTGGGGTCCCACAGGATGGATTGGTGCTACCCTTGTGCTAGGTAAAATAACTTACGTATTCTAGTCATATTAATTACTACTTTCTCATCCTCTTATTCTATTACCATCACTTTGACCAAATATTTCAGTCATTCAGTGCGTATTAAAGTTTGACATACTGGGATGCATTAAGAGTGTAAATATTAATTAATGGTTGCTCAATCAAACAAATCTTTATATTGAATTCTGCTCATGAAACTACTTGTTTATTCGCTAAATTCTTTCATATATTATTCGCATGTGTGCATCATCATACGGTTAACCCTGCCAAGTACTAAAAAATTACTTGCCAAAGTGACCCAACATTTCTGTAGGATATTATAAAATTATGAATGTACGTATCTACCCTCCCCAGACCCCACTAATCGGGAGCATTGGGTTGCCCTTTTTGAGTGAGTAAGTTAGTCCCACAATTTTGTGGTCACAAACACAGCTTTCTGGAGCCTACAAATTTGTGTGAGCATGTAGTTATGAATTTTCTTATGCGACTTAGTAGTAGTAAACTAGTAATAAATCTTATGAAATGTTCCTGCCAAAATGTTTACTTCTGTGCATGATTATTTGCTGGATCTATGCACACATGCACCTTCATATAGCACGACCACTCCAGGAAATAATAATACACATACTGAAAGCTGCAGAACATCATGAATCAGTTATGCTTTTGCAGCAACTTTATGTTCACAAGATGGCAACTTCCAACATCGCTATATTTGATTTTTCATTTTAAGTTTGGTTCATACTTAATATCTTTGCAGGAGGAAGCTTAGCAGTGCAGATATTTGGTACCTCAGGTAATTCTAACGAAAAACAAAAATCAGGTAAGAAAGGTGACAACCTAAATGTTTCTGACAAAAAGAATGGTTTGTCTACATCAACAGTAGTCATCAGATCGAGAACGGATGCCTCTGATTTTTTCAAGTAATGGTATCACTAGTAACTTTCCTGTATATATTTCTTATTGACTTATATATGGTGCTCTTATTATTTTAGTTCGAAAAGCAATCTTTTGTTGAAGAGTGCTAGAGTCGTTGAGCTTTGTCAAGTATTGTTTTCACTTGGTGAGTTGATCAACATAACCAGGTTGGGACCGATGCATTGCTTGTTAGATTAGACATTAAAAAAAAACCAGTAAGAGTTTTCATAAAAATTATACAATCTTTTCAATAAAATATTCTCTTTTTTCTTTTTCTTTTTTTTATGTACATTTACCCACTTTTACGTATATTGCATGTAATGAAACAAGAGTTTTGAGGCCATGAGTTTTATTCTGTAAATATCGGTTAACATTCTTCAGTTTTGAAGGCAGTCCTAATTTCTGTTAGAATGCATTGTTAGAAATCAAAACATCGATTGTATTTTCGGTTTAGTCCGTGAGTGGTGTTTCTTTACTATTTTACACGAGCTTCTTAATACACATACATAGTTATACCAGGGCAGAGCTATATATATTTGGTGTAGGAGTTTCTTCTTACTTATAAATGGTAAATAATTGTATTAATACAACAAATCTCAGAAAAGTTTCCAGATATTCTGTCAAAATTTTAGTAACGCTTGGCACAATTGGTAGATGTTTGGATTCTTCAAAGTAGGTTTGATTAGAATTTGATTCTTGACCGAGTATGGGAAAAGTCGTTACTGGGAGTATAATTATACATCTTAACGGTATTTATATTTCAATACATTTTTTTGTATATATTTTCTTCTTTTATTACGTTTTGATCTATCTCTGTTTACTTTTTTTTTTCTTTCTTATCTCTCTTTTATTTATCATTAAATACACCTTACTTTGAGATGTATCAATATTAGGGCTCATGGGAAGAGATTGTACTTTAATGATTTATTTATCACAAAAGTAATTAGTTTGATTGTTGGATAAGAGATATTCTTAATCCATAAAAAATATTTTTTTAAATATTTTTGTCTTAAATATCTTTTAGTTTCTCTACAAATGCAAGTTATTATATAAAAGGTATATTTTATATTTTAATTTTATAATTTTATTTTTATAATTTTATTTTTATAATTTTATTTTTATTTCATTTTGGTTTTTCTAAATGGTTTTATTTTATTTTGTTCTTTTAATTTTTTTCAGTTTGGTTTTATCTGTTTAGTGTTTAGTGCGGTAGTTTTTGATCGTTAGAAATTGTGGATTTTGTCAACTGTTGTAGTTTTTTATTGCTATTAAAACCAATGACTTGAAAAATTAAAGTAAAATAAGAGAGAGAGAGAGAGAGAGAGAGTTGTAAAATGCAACAAAAAAGCTTAGAGGAATAAATTGAAATTAAAAAAAATAAGAGGATTAAGATATTAATTGATTGAAAATTTAAAAATATTCATGTTAAAATATTCAAATTTACAAAATGTGAAATATTGTTATATTTAACATGGTTTTTAGTTTTAAAATTTTAAGACTTCGAATTTTTCTTCACTAAAATCTAACCTTTTATTCGCTCTTCATTCATTTTAGGTTTCACTGTTAGATTTCTTTATTAAGTAATTTTGAATGATTAAAATAAGCTTAAAGTAAGGAGGCATATTGTTATAAGAATATTTTAAAAACAGATAATGACTGATGTGATCTATTCGCTTTTATATGATTTTATTTTATTTTTTGAAAATCTATGCGACATACAATTTGATTTTCTTTAAACGAGATGTTCGACTTTAGTCATGTGCACTGAAAAAGTAAGGGTAGGGAGACTTCTTTTTTCTTAAATGAATTCACCTACTATGGTTCAGATTAATTGGGATTTAATTTTATTTTTGTATATTAAGTCTCAAAAGAAAGGGCAAAAATTAGAAATTTGGATATTAAGTCTCAAAGGAAAGGGGAAAAATTCTTTAAAAATGTGATTTAATAACGTACTAGTTTGATAAGATATGCAAGATACTAAATTGCAAAATATGTGACTTTGGTGGAAAATAATTTAACATATAATATATCGATGCTAATATATATTAATTTAAATTTATTTATGAAATATTAAATTATTTTTAAATTTTATAAAATTAATAAATTTGATCTTTATAATAAAATATTTTATTTAATATTGTTTTGATAAAAGTTTAATACTTATAGAAATTATTAAATAAAATTATTTTAATAAATTACTTTAAAAGTAAATTAATTTATATATAAAAGAAGGATTAACTTGTTTTAAAAATAATTTATATTAAAGTTATTTCGATTAATAAATTTTTAAATGATTAAATTTATAAAATTTAAGTTATGAAATAAATTAAAATTAAAATTAAGTTATTAGGATTGATTTAGTAATGAGGTTGAAGAGTAGAATAGATTTACAAAAGAATTTTAGATTTGAATTTTATTACATTTTATATTACATTTTATATTGTATAAAAAAATAAATTAAATTTATGTATATTAAAAAAAATATATTATACGCTAAATTAAAATTATTTAGTAAAATATTAAATTTTATAAAATTTAATTTATATATAAAATTTATTAATATAATGATTAAATTGAAAAAAATTTAACTGTCTAAAAGAATTATTGAATAGAATAATTTTACTTCATTTTATATATATATATATTTTTTATATAAGTTAATTTAAGATTAATTAATAAAATATTAATTTTTTTTAAATGATATAAAACTTTATAAATTTAATTGTTTAAAAAAATTATTATCTTAAATATCTATGGGATGAATTACTTTTGAAGCACTTCTTTTATACAAGGTGACAGTGACGAAGGTCATGGATTTTGCAGAGTTCATGGTAACGTGGGATATAGGTGGTAGTGGTTTGATTGGGGAAGATGAACGAATCATACTGTGTTTAGGTCTATGTAGTGGGGTAAGATGTTTTTCGCAACAGGGGTGAGATAACAAGGTGATGGCATTGGTATGGAGTTTAGGTGTTGTGACGCTTTGGATGGCCTTGAGCGATGAGGTTGTCGATGCTTGTGACCGGCAGTGATGGTGTTCTATTTTGGGGTTTTAAGCGTATGCAGGAGGGTGGGAAAATTGGAAGCGCACATTAAAGAACCAACCCGAGGTGAAATAGCGTACCTAAATTCATTTTCTGGCTGCTAGTAATAACCGCCCCTAAACCCTAATGAACGGTCACTAAAATCCGATTTTCCTATAGGAGTTCAATTACCGTTGGTTGCAAGAGATGTCAAATTTATCCAATAATAATCATTTTGGTATGTTTCCAGTTTCCAGTTTCCAGTTTCCATGTCTCACTCCTAAAGAAAAATTACAGAGCTAGTCTCAACTTAGGATTACACATTCAAGAATAGTATCTCAAACGTTACATCACAACACATTTGCCACTGCATTAAGCTCCGGCTGATGGCATACACGGAGGTTTCAATGCTTTATACAAACTTTAGAAAGGAAACATACTTAAAGTTGTATCCCTGATAAGCCTTTGCATCCAGGAACATCAATCCACTCAATTTCCACAACCACTTCACCACTCTCCACATTTCTCAATCTCAAAATCATTTCTTGGATGAAATTTCCATCTTGCCAAACGCAGCTGCTCTCTTCAACAAGTCCATTAGTCCTATCTGGCTGAATCCTCTTGACTTTACAACCATTTGGGAGCTTGCTCAATCCCATTTGCAAACATTGAACATATGGCTTTAAGTCTATATCTGCCTCACCCATTCTGTCATCCCCAGAGAAAGTGTCTTTGTCATAAACGGCCTGTAGAAAAAACAAAATGCAAAAGCCATCAACAATCATTTGGGTATTCTGGTGGCTATTATACACCGACTACTCTTTGCAACCCCTCCAGAAAGGACGTAGCACCATGAAAAATGTCATATGCTAAAGAAAAAAAATATATTCCGCCATGCCTTTATTAATATAGTCTTTGTTTTGAAAAAATTAAACTATTCGTATAAATATTGAAAGATAATCTAATGAAAAATAGTAATATATTCTTTTTATCATACCTTTTAACTTATTCTTTATAATTAATCGGTTTTTTAAAATTTCATAATTTCATAAATTAATTATATTTTAAAAATTATTTTGATGTTTTTAAAAATTAATCACTTATAAAAAATATGTTAAAGAATAATTTAAAAAATATATTATTAGCCTTCCTCTTAATCTAATAGCATGATATATATATAAACAGACAATTTTGTTCGTATTAAAAATTGACATGTATAATCAATGCATCATAGGGTAGATATACAGTTTATGCACTAATAATTTAATTTTTATTATGCAAATTATATTAATGAAGACAATTCTCACAATTAGTGTTCTTTTCGTTAGTGTTTGACATGTTTTTGTAATGTAGATTACATTACATTAGTACTTACCAGATGTATTGGGGTTTTAACATCCTTTATAGAAAGGGTCAACTCTTCATTCCACTCAGGATTGCAATCTTTTTTCAAGAAACGAGTCTTCAGCTTCTGCATCAATATGAAATTAATCTTCAGAGCAATTAATTCAATGATCCGACAAGTGTTTTGCCAACAAACTTTGATTAAAAAGCATGAATTTGAGATTTCCCAATGTGAAGTGACACTCAAAATTTAACTCGATGGGCTTTATTTACAAACAATTCCTATGCCAATCACACTCCATCCTTAAGATTGAAAAATTACTGAAATCGAAAGGAATGGGATGAAAACAGAACAAAAGAATTATATCAAAATTTCTCACTGGGTCTCTAGCTTTACAGTTGGCCTATATCAGTTTATATTGTGTCCTAACAATAATAGCTCCTAATGAAGAACTAATGAAAACTTAAATGCACAAGGTAATATGAAATGAATACAGCTCCTTTTTACTTTTGTTTCTTCGTGAAGGTGGTGGCGTTTTGACTGTTTTCTGCTTTACATTCCTCACTTTTGAGTCGTTCTTAGTTTGCAAAACTCAACTAGACTTCTGGGTTAGTAAATTCAGTTATATATCACCTTCTAATAGGAGGGTCTTAACTTTAATTATTCATGAATTTTTATGTACATTTCTAATATTTGTTACCAAATAGGACATAATATGATTTTCTTTTAAATAAAGAAAACGCGCAAAGCATTTCCACACCTAAAACCGAGTGTTGTGAAACTAAATTTTAGTTTTGCATCAGCATAGTCGTAGCCACAGTTCTTTTACTACCCTTAAAATCTGCCTAATCTTAAATTGACAACAAAAAAACAAAGAATGGGGAATAACAATGGCAGCAATCAAGTAGCTTATAGACTATACATGCCACGGACACATTTTGTGTTATATGTGTCTAGTTGTCTTTCGTTATTCATGAATTAACACCATAAATCTTGACAAATGATTATGCCAGTTAAATTACACCCAAGAAAGAGATATTTAACAATCCACAACAAATTGGAGCTAGCCTTTGTGAACAAAAAATTAGTGTGTAATTTTAAAGCAATAACCCCCAAACAACAACATTCTCTAAACACAGGCTTCAAACAAAGGGATGCTTAAAAGTAAATAAATAAAATCACTAAATATCAAAATCTCTATTTTTAAGCTGTCATGGATATGGTTTTCATTAACTTAGATCTGATCTGGTTAATTTTAAAGCACTTTGTTTTGGCCGATAAAAAAGTTTGTTTTGCCAAGAATAAAGATTAACAAAGAAAGAAATCGTAACTATACAAATGTACAGTCTCGTTTTTTGAGTTTGGTACTCAAAAATCATGATTAACGGTATTAAAATATTTGATTAGCTCTCATAGATGTAATTGATTATCCATTATAATTTTATTTTAAATAACCACATATGTAATTGAATGAACCATATTTTTTATAGTATTAATTATAACTTTTTGCACTAATCCATTACCAAAAATGATAATCATTATTGATGACAAATTTTGGATGTAAGCGAGCTGATTTTCTGTTCATATGTGGGACTATCAGGTTGTTTCGCCAAATATCTGTTACTCACGCACGGACACTAGATGCATCCATACAACTATTTTTTTTTTTTTAAATTTAAGATACAAGTATAACAATAAATATTAAATAAAATATTATTATATTATTTCTTATCTATGATCTCTTTGAAAATTAATTAAAACTATATAATCATAATATCTGTGCATCATAATTCGAGTTCATCAAAAGAAGGAAAAGACATTTCAAAATTTCTGAACATGATAATTCCAAATCACATCATCAAAGAAAAAGGAAAAGGAAAAGAAAGCCCTAAAACTCGAAAGGTTCGAACCTGTTCACCCACGTTGATGACGACATAAGGATCGCTAGCTCGAGAATCGCGAACCGCAAGATTAATACCTCTTTTAATTCGAACCTTGAGAAGACCCAGAATACAGTCCATTGAAACACCAACTCTGGTTGCAGAAGAGATTGCCTACAAAATTCTACACACGCAAAATGATGAGGCGAAAGGAACCTTTTATTTATGTATTTATTTATTTTTGTGAAGGAGAAAAATTCTTTGTAATATAGCCAAACAAACTATACGCTTTTGATGTTAAATACGTGAACTCGTCAAAATTGGGGAATTACAGAGCATGAGTTTAATATGCGCAAAAAACAGAGCACGGAAGACAGAGCACGGAAGAAAAGGAATCTTGAGATATTTATGGCATTGTTCAATGGATCAGGGAAAATTAGAAAGAACAGATGTCAAACAAATCGAAGATTTGAAAAAGAAAAAATTATTGTTCGAATAAATAAAAATAGAAAAATAAACAAAATACTTATTTATTGAATGAATGAAAAAATAGAAAATTTGTTAATTAATATAAATTTAAAAAGGTTATTTTTATTAATATATTTAAAATTTAACAAAATCTTCTCACTCTAATTTCACATACAAAGAAAAAAAGTTTCTTTTACCATAAATCCTTTCCAAAAATTTATTTTTCTAAATGATAATTTAAATAAAATAATAAAAATAATATTTTTTTCTCTTTTTATATTTTATCCTTCCAAACAAATATTCTATTTTTTTTTTTCAGGAATTTTTACTGTGGAAGAAGAGAGAAGAGGAAGGTGCACCCTACAAAAAGAATCTTCTCGAAACATTTACTGAATTATTGAACGATCAGCGAATTAAGAAGAAAAGACGTAGAAATTTGAAGGATTGAAAGAGAAAAAAAAAATAAAGAAACATCTTTTTCTTTATTTAAATAAATTGAAAAATAGAAAAAATATAAATAATAAAACATATTTATAAAAATTTATAAATTTAAAAAAGTTATTTTTTATTTTTAGACATAAAAAATATTTAATATAAATTTATAAAAAAATTATTTAAAATTTAACAATCTTCTCACTCTAATTTTACAGAAAATAACAGAAAAATTTCTTCTAGAATAAAATCCAGTTTAAAATTTGTTTTTCCTAAATTATAATTTTAATAAATAATAAAAATATTTTTTTTCTATTTTTTTCCTTCCAAACAAATATTCCATTAACGTTACTTATGTAATAAAAACTAGAAACAAAGGTACAATGCTTTTTGGTGCGACCGAATTCTACTCGTTCAAATCAAAATGTATGAAGATTAATCGAAAAAGTATATAACACTTTTTTTTTTATATTATTATAGTTTTTACCCTTGTCATAAGTGGTATTAATTCTTTATTATTATTGAATAAAAATATTAAATTATTATTTTTTCCATATGGTAAACATACACCCAATTCTTTTTTACTTTTTTATTCTAACAAAAAAAAAAGAAAAAGAAAAATTCCTTCTCAGTACCCCAAATAATCACAGTCCACATATAATAACATCCATTTTATGGTATCGATGCTTCTCCCTTCAAAATCCTACATCTCTCACTCTTGGCCTATTCTCCTAGAAAAAACAATTATAAATATCATGTGAAAAATTACATGTTAGAAGATTTTGTTAAATTAATAGACCAAATTTTCATATGGATACATGGTGTTAAGATTACAAAATAATTAAAAGTATTTTTTTAAGTTTACAAAAGAAAAACTATTATGTGATTTTTTTATGAAATGTGTGTGCTTTTTTTTATGAACTTCATAGAATGTTACTATAGTTTATCCTATGAGAATATATGATGTCCTCTCTCACTTTAGCCTCTCTTGTTTATTTGTAGAGAAAAAATACGTTAATAAAATTTACTATATGTAATTAAGATATATATATATATATATATATAAATAAATAAATAGAAAAAAATTATCCTTCTCACCTTGCTAGGTTGCAAGATTGCAAGTATCTACAATTTTTTATTCATATATAAAAAATATTTTAAATATATAACTTGATCATAAAAATAACATTTATTTTATTTTTTATTTAAACAAATAAAAATATATATATTTAAAAATATTATTATTTTTTAAAAAATTATTTATTCTTTTAATTTATTTTTATTAATTTATTTTTATCCCTTTCTATTTATTATAATTATAATTATAATTATATTAATTAATTATTAAAAGTATATGTAGAAAAATTAATTAATACTTTTTAAATATCTAAATAAAAAAATAAATAAAAATAAATTTTATGCTCTATATTTGGATGCAAAAGAAACGGAAAAAACACTATCTTTAATCTCTTATAAAATTTAATTTTGAAATATTCTAACTTGCTAATATTTTATTTTTCATTAAAAGGATAAGTAAAATCAATTAATTGGGAGACCATACTCAATGTACTAATATTTTTAAAAACTGGTTGATTTTTAAAATAGTTTGTATAAGTTATTCTATAAGATAAAAAAATTATCTTAAACTTAATAAGATTAACATATATTACACTTATTTTTATTTAATTTTTATAAAAAATTATTATTTCAACTAGGATAAAATTATTTACTTCATTCAATAATTTAAATAACTCATTTGTTGATAAAAGAAAGGACAACTCTAAAAAATTAATATAAAATATTAAATTATTTAGAGTGAAACGTTAAAGAAGAAATTTACATATTTGTTTTTTTAAAAAATTAATAATTTTTTAAAGATAAATTAAAAATAATATATAATAATTTTGATTAAGAATTAGGTTAAAATAATAATTTGATTTCTATATACGTTACTTGATTTTAATTTATCCTTATACTTAAAAGGTTTATAGTTAAATTTCTATACGTGAAAAAAAATCAGTGATTTGATTCCTAATATTGCATCTGTTACAACATATTATTTATTTTTTGGTGACGTGATTAATCACTCTTGATGTGTTAATTATATTTTTTATTTAAATATGTTATAATTCTTATATGTTATACAATTTTAATTTGATTCTTATATGTGTTATACAGTTTTAATTAAATTGATAATTTTTTAATTTAATTTTTATATCTAAAAAATATTTAATTTAGTTTTAAACTAAATAAAAATGTTCAAAACTTAACAGATTAAATAAAAAAAATATAGTGAACTTATGTTACAATTTGGTATGATGATAAAACTCAAATATATGAATATTTATCTGATTTTGAGAGAAAAATTTGTTTTAAAACAATTTAAAAAGAATATAAAATCATACTTACTTTACAAAAATATTTAACCCAAAATAAGAACAAACCAACATTATTTATAATTAAATATTTTATATCCATATTAACAGAAGTTGATTTATGTGTGGGATTAGAGGAGGTTGAGATGAAAAATTAACCCAATTTCAATTGCATCAAATTAATTCAAATTTAGATAAAATTGGGAAAAAAATTAATTTTATAAAATTAAATTCTTTTATAATTTTATTTATTTATTTATATATTTTTAAATAAATAATATATCAAATATACGTTACAAAATCATAAAAATGCATAACACAGCAGTTAAATGGATTTCATCAACACCGCCCAGGGATTGTTGAGAATGGGACAAACTCAAAATAATTTCAAAGGATGTACACAATCAACCTTATTAACTTTGGTGTTAATCATGAAGTTCAGTTTCAATTTGTTGTTAGTTGCTCAGAAGTTTTTTAAGAACCATCTACCAAAACACTTTCAGTGATATAAACCTTCCTTTCATCTAGAAGCTCCTCAAATTTGGATATGATATCCTTTCTAATAGTACATGAGATTTTGTATACTGAAATACAAAAACATGAAATCAGATGCAGAAAAAAATAATTTAAAACCACTGGCATTATTAACTCTTACTGTTGAACTCTGCATATACCACAAATATTGAAGCACTTGTACCATTATATATCTTTCAATTCATCTTCTTGGGAAATAAAAGTTCACTTTTCAACGGGTATAAAAGGAGAATTTTGATGTATTTATTAGGTAACAACTTACTAGATTTTCTGAGTAGGAATTTTTAGGGTAATTGTCGGATACCAAGAGCAGCTTGTGGAGAGAAAACAGATTGCAAAGAACGTAAATAAGTAACCTGTGTTCTTAACAGCAACTATAAAATTTAAAACAAAGAGAGAAGAGGAGAAATTAAAGAATGTAAATAAAACATGCTATTTTTAATTGGCACTGATCAATGAAGAAAAGATTTTTTTATTACTAACAAAAAATTATAGGACAAAAAGAAAAAATGAACAATAACTGCAACAAATTTGAGAATCTACAAAATAAACTTTACAAACAATACAGGATGAAAACTTATAGAAAAAAAAATACATTGAAAAAAATAAATAAATCATATTTTACAACAGTTAACAACAGTTACAACACAACCACTACAACCATAGTTCTTTCAAACAAAAAAGAGGTAAAAGATTTCATCAACATAGGTTCAAAAGCAACATTACAAACAAAGTGAACAATGTTTGACGAAAAATACTGAAAAAATTATACACAAAAATATACCTTCCAAATGTTATTTCAGAGACCACAACAAAGACTTCTTTAAAATAAAAGAAAAGAAAAAAATTTATGGTTAAAACTTTAAAAGTATTGCCAAGAAGTAACTCAAGCAAGACGAAGAATGACAAAAAAAAAATACATGCTCAAAAATCATACCATGCAACTATTGACTCTGACAAAGCCGCAATAATAACTCCTTCAAAAGCTAAAAACAAAGTGCAAAAAATTCATAATTATAAGTTCAAAAACAACACAGCTCATGCATGATAAAAATGACAAAAAAACAAAACAAAATACATACTCAAAAATCATACCTTACAACTGTTGGGTTAGATACCAACATAATAATAGTTCCTTCAAAGTTAAACAAGGGAAAAATATTTCATGATTATAAGTTCAAAAACAACATTATGAAGAGGCAACTCATGCATGACAAAAGAAAAGTAAATGCTAAAAGATTATACCCTGCAACTATTATCCTAGAGACCACGACAACTATAACTCATTTAAAAAAAATAAAAAATAAAAAAGATTTCATGATTATAAGTTAGAAAATACATGCTAAATCATACCTTATAACAGTTAGCGTAGACGACAACCACCACAACAATTGCTCATTTAAAGAAAATATATATATATAATTATTAGTTCAAAAACAATATTATAAAGAAATAACTTCTCCATGATGAAAATACATGCTAAAAAGTTGTACTTTAACTCAAGATCATAATAGTGGATCCTTCAAAGTAAAAAAATAGAAATAAATTCATGATTATATATTTGGAAACAGCATTATAAAGAGGCAACTCATTGAAAAAAAAAATCTTAAAGATCATACCTTACAACTGTTAATTTAGAGACCACCACAAATTTTTTTAAGCGAAAAAAAAAAGGGGGGGAGTTGGGGGAATTCAGGCTTATAAGTTCAAAGATAACATTACCAATGAACAACTCATGGATGACAAAATGGTTAAAAGAGAAAAAAATATATATGTTCAGAAATCATATCTTGCAATGGTTCCTTCAAACCAAACAAAAGTAGAAACAACCTAGGAAAAAGAAAATGAGAATACAAAAATAAAATGATGAAATATTTTAGATAGGAAAATATAAAAAAAAAAAAAAGAAGAAGAAAAGTAAGATAACGGAGATATGTGGAAATCAATTTTAAAGAAAGAGCAAAATATTGGAAATTAGGAGAGGAAGAGCAAAACATTAAAAATGAAGAGAAAGAAACATTGGAAATAATAATTAATACAATTACTATTTTATTTACGATATTTGCATTTGTTTATAGAAAAATGATAAAGAACAAAAAAAAATCCTATGTTTAATTAAGCACCAAAAACTACATTATGTACTATTTTCATATTAATTATTACAATTGCATATAGATTTGGAATCAATTTTTCTCCAAGAATCCTTTACTGTTATATATATATATATATATATATATATATATATATATATATATATATATATAAAGAGAGAGATTTTCCTTATCTAATTAAAATTTTAAATTAATTCTTATCATATTTTTATATTTTTTTAAAATTTAAAATAAAAAATGGAGAGATTAACCCAATAAGGTATTTTCCACAATATATTAACTCATTCTAATATTTGAAAATTAAAATATATCTTTCATCAATTAACGAATAATTGACTTCTATATTATTAATTTGAATCTTCAATTTTAAATAAGATTAATTTTATATGTTATTATCATTTTCAATAAATTATGTTGATGTTAACATTAATTTTATTGATTTTAAGGAAAAAGATTGTTCGATCTAATTATAATTTTTTTTCAATTTAATTTGAAAATAATATAAAAATATAAACTAATATGATCTTTAACGATTTAAATTGAATCAGTTATTTTGATTTTTTTTTATTATGTTGTTTTAAGATATAACACTTGATTTGATTGTTTTTATAGATAATGATATGACACTTTATTTATTGGTTAGAGAATAAATAAAATTTTATTAATTAAAATATGAATAAGAATGTTAAGCCAAACCATGTTCTAATACATAATAAATAAAAGACATCTTATTTCCTTACTAAATTTCATTATAAATCAAGAAACAGTGATATTTCAAATAAAAATAAATATCAACTTTTTTCAAGATTAAAAATATATTTTAAATTATTTTTATACAATAATGTGTAAAAAATAAAATAAATTTAATATATGTATGATTTGATTTAATTTGATTTTGAATATGAGAATTGAAATTCAAACCAAATCATATTAAATTTTTTACTTTTTAATTAATATTTGTTTGATTGTCAATTTTTTAAAATTGATTTAATAATTTAAAAAGGTTTAAATTAGTTCTCGAATATCTCCTATAAATTATATAGTTTTTCTTATATTGAATATTTATTTTTTATTTATAATTTTTATTTTAAAATATTGAATATCTCCTATAATTTTTTTAACTTTTAAAATCTATTATCATTTTAACTTATCTTTTTTTAAAATTTTATTTAAATTTAAAAATATCTTCACAAGTGCCTCGCAACTTGTTAAATAAGTTTTTCTTTAAAATAAGATAATTGTATAATTTTTTTAACTATCGTATATCTTAATAATATTTTTATTTAAATAATTTTATTATTTTTATATCTACTATTTTAATTACATTTTAATCATACTTTTTTTCCCGCAATTCTCGTGTTTTCAAACGTGCCAACAAGAATTTCGCTTGTTAAAAAAATTGATGGGAAAGGTTGGGTTGTCATTTGTCAATTCTGTCATCTGTCCGTACGATTCCAACAGTTCCTTTTACAGAAATTATAATTCAAATACAAACAAACAGCTCTGTAAGATTCCAATAGTTTAAGTTTTATCAAAATAATACAACGAAACCCAAACCCAAATTTGAATTCCCAACCGTTCTCTTCATTCCGTTCAATTTAAATACCCCTTTTCCTCTTTTTTTCCATAACCCAAAAATAACAAAAATCTGAATCCAAATTTCCTTGAGATCTTCTTCACGTTCCTCGTGAATGGTAGAAACCCCATTCTCCTTTGATTTCATGCGCTCCCTGTTCCCCTCAAGGGTGAGCGCTCCTTCTTCCCTCTTCGCTGTTTCCAAACAAGGCTGGTATTATCGCTGCCTTGGCCTCGACCCCTAAATACCAAATCCCTTAAATCCAGACCTATCCCCGCAATTCGCACATTTGCTGATTCGTCCTCGTTCTGTTGTTATTCATATTTTTTGTGACGCCATGTTGCTGAACAAGCAGAAGAAGAGCCACAATGTGAATAACAAGAGGAGGTTCTTGATCAGCATCAACGTGTTCGGGAGTGCTGGCCCCATTCGTTTCGTCGTTAACGAAGAGGAACACGTTTCGGGGGTTATCGATACCGCGCTTAAGTCTTATGCGCGTGAAGGGAGGCTTCCTGTTCTGGGCAGCGACAACAATGGCTTCTCTCTCTATTGCCCACATCTTGGACCTGATGGTAATTTTCCTTCATCTACGCAAAACTACGTCGTTTTTCCTTTTCCTTCCCGTTTGGAATCTTACTGTTGGGACTGTTTCTTTTTCTCTTTTTGCTCGAATAGGAATATGCTCTTTGACATTCGAATCTTGCCAAAGCAAATAGTTATCGTCGGCTATTTTTTAGTTTAATTTTATTATAGTATAAAAATGTTTCCACGGTCAAATAATTATAAATTAATTTAGATATGACTTTTAAATGGTTATTATTGAAGTTTATTATTTTTTATTATATAAAAGTTATACTGCTGTTATGTTTTAATTATTTTTTAATCTTACTGTATTTAATCAATTATGTGGTTCGGGATTTGACTCAAATAGCATAATACTCGATTTTTATAAAATTATTTTACGCAACATCTCTAATTCAAATGTATGAAGAATTCATTGGTCAGCGAGCTATTATATTGTGAATGTTGCTTACTTAAATTGGATTGTTTCGGATAAAAAAATATGTGAATTTTGAATTTTGAAGTAAATTTTGATATTTTATAATTTGTTACTCTTTTCTATTTATTTTATCACTATTGATTATTAAATAACAATTCAAATTCTGCATTTTACCGTACGTGGTTACTTTTATGATTTCTGTAAATTCTGACTTTCTTATGCCTTATGGATCTTTTGGTTTTGAGATGAACCCCTATGTGGGTAAGTTGTAAATTTGTGGTTTGATGTTGTTGCAGCTTTGAGTCCGTGGGATACAATTGGATCACATGGAGCTCGGAATTTCATGCTATGCAAGAAGCCGCAGAGCACAAATGAGGCAACAGATGATGGAAGAGAGAGTACTGAACTTCCTCGCAGGGGAAGTGGCACTTGGAAGTCTTGGTTCAATAAGTCCCTCAACCTCAGGATTTATTCCCACTGATTATTCAAATTGAAATTGTGGAGAATTAGACCTTTTATTTTACAATGATTTATTCATTATTGTTGTTATTATTTTAGTAAATTTACTTTTATGTTTACCTTGGTTATGTTTTTGGTTACTGGTTGTCTGTGTTCATATTAGCCAGAGACCCGTCTGAACTATTGCAAGAATAAAGTATTTTTTTATTTATTTGGAGATGCACCTCTTAGCTTTGCTGAAATAAAGTTGACGTTGATTTTGGCCAATTCTTTTTTTTCCGGCTTGATTGAAGCCTCTTTGTTATCTGCAAGTTGTGAGTTGAATGCACTGAACTTAGTAGTATGATTCACTTCTTGGAAACAGAGTTCTTTAGCCGTATTTGATTCAAAGTTTTAATTTGACCCTCTTATTTAATTTTTTAGATTAGTGTTAAATGTATGCAGAGATAAGGAATAAGTCTGGACCAGCCAACTCATAATTTTTAAATACTTTTTTTTAATTATGTTCAAAAACAAATAATAAAAAATTAATAAATAGTAAATTTTGATTAAAAATATAATTTTTAATATTATTAATGCATTGAATTTTGTAATATTTAATAATTATTTTAAATAAAATTTATTATATACTGCCAAATATCTAGTATATGTTTTTGAATATTAGTTAGTTAAATGTACTCTTTTATTAGATGATGTTTGGTTTTCTATTTTTTATTTTTAATATGTTTTACAGAAAATAGTAAAAATAAAAAAAATTATTTATAAAATTTTAAAAGTAAAAATATGAATATTTTTATAAATAAATAAAAATAAGATAATATTTTTATAAATAAAAATAAAAAATATTTTCTAATAATAACATTATTTGGTGGTTGGTGAACCAAATATGGACGAAGCCTACAACAGAAGATGATGGTCTTTGTTTCAAAGTAAATATGCCTAGTTGCGTTGTCAAGCGGGGCGGGGCTTGTTTTGTATTGCGGCATTTTAATTGAATTATATGCATGATTTAGTGTATTAAAATGTTTAGACGCTTCGAAAAACACATTTTCTTAACATGTCAAAAAATAATTTTATAAAGTAGATATAATAAAATTGAGAAAATAATGTTAAGATGTATATTAATTCATTTACATGAAAATTTTATTAAGAGAAGAGAAATAGTTTAAGATTTTCAAGATATGGTCCAGGCTTACAAGATATAACCAAAGAGAGAATTTTACGAAGACGAACGAGTTTCTATTTGTTTTTAATATATACTGCTTGTTTTCTTTAAAATTTTTCTTTTGTGTAGAAAACACAAAAGAGAATCATTATGGGATAAAGCTAAGGTTTTTAATATTTTTTTCCCAATAAATATTTGATCTCGCTTGCTGTACTTTTGTAATATTTTGGTACAAGTTTGCACATCTATTTTCTAGACATGGTAATTGTAACAATATCTTTTTTCTTTTATTGCAAATACTAGTATAAAAGATGATAAACATTTTTTTTTGCTTAGGTATGATACTAGATTGGAAGTTTGTTATACCACTTATAAATTTAGGTTTTTTTTTTTTTTACTTCGATAAAGGAAATAATGCAAATGTAATAGACACGATTGAGCCCTAATAAGTATAAGAATATAATTTTAAATATTAATTGTTAGTCAAAAAGGGGCAGCACCTTATTTTCCAATATCTTCATTCTTCAATATGAATAAAAATCACCTCACCTGGAGCAAAATACTCTTTAATCCAGTCCCTAGATTTAAAAATAGAACCTAGACACTATTACATAACATCATTTTGCAGATTCAAAAATTTTATAGGCAGATGTGATAATTTCCCTTAATTTAGTCAGGAAATTTGTTTATATACGTGTAAAATATGTTTTAAGAGGACAAAAGCCAACAAGAAATCATATCGTAATCATAAAAGAAAATGTATTTAATTCTCATAAGAGTTCATTAACTGAACAAAGAAACATTAAACAACTTTAAAGGAAAAAAATGATATGCTAAAGATCTTCTAGTGCTAATGAAGTGCTTGATCATAATTTCTCCTCTCAAACTTCACATAATCAAGTTCTTCAGAGCAATAGGAAGACAGACCCTTCCATTTTGTGCTTTGCTCCATAAAACTTTTGGTGATCGTAGTCTATTTTTCCATCAAGCTACAGAGCTAAATGGTTCTAAACACACCAGATCATCACCAATGTCTTTGCTTTACTCATTAATTGAATTTCATCTTTTCCCATTACCAATGTAGTTCACAAGTCTTCGTTAACAAGCCTAAACAGCTATTACTGGAGCTGAGGAAGGGGGCTCTGAGAGAAGGAATTGACCTTCCTTCGATCAAAAGAATTGAGGTGGAATGAGAATAGCAATAGCATTATATTTCTTTAAAGATGGATTCCCCTGGAGAATTAATTTGAATATCCACTATGGTCCTCTGAAGTAAAGAATACTGAAAAATAGCAAGTACTTAAACAGAACAAATTAAAAGGATCAAAGAGATATGTACAACAGTTCAAGTTAAACGTACTATGACTAATCCAATTTATGAGTAAACAAATACAACTTACATGTTCATCTTTGATAATCATTCACAGGTACATGCCAAGGCTGAAGCATTTCAAGCAAACACTAATTCTAAAACAATTGAGTAAAGATAAACAGTCAACCTAAAAATAAGTGTTACTCAAGGAGAGAATGTTTTCGAAGCATATACCATTTGCAAAGAACTTTGGAACATGATTTATTAAATTTAAGTATTTCTGATGCTCACGATATCATCATTGAGCAACCTAATCTGGTTCGCAGATTTTAGTAGCAAACTAAATACATCCAGCCATGCATAAACAGAAGCACTGAACTCAATGAATGAGCCATCATATTGTTTAATTCAACTCATACATATCAATGAGAATTTAAAAACAAAGACAGATCTGATAGCATTCACTTTCTTTTATTATAATTTTTTATGTACCTCCAACATAATTTTCAATAATTTTTTAATTTTTTGAACAGTATATCCAGAATAATTGTTAGCAATTTTCAATTAATACAACGTGGAAGACTTTAAGTATCCAACACAGCAATTATTTCAAGATTAAAAATTTCTACGATTTTTATTTCGAGAGTAAAAGAAAGCTTCTAAATCTACGTACTCCAACCTTTAAATTCCCCAGTACTTACAAATTTTTAACGCATGGACATCAAAACGCGCAGTTTTCTTTTCCTTTGCACTTCCTGCGCTTCCTCGCTTCTCTCCCATTCTCGATTCTCATCCAAAATGGTTTGGCAGATTTCTTCTAGCGCGTGGAAAAGAACCCTCGCCATGAACGACACGCGCTTCCCTTTTAGCGGTAGCGGCGACATAGGAGTATCTGCCGTCACACACGACAACGATGCTGGCGGAGTAGTAGGAGAATCCGGTAACGGCAAGTGCACGTCCATCGTTATTTTGAAATATGCCAAAAAGGAAAAGAAATATCAGAAAAAACAAGTTGAAATCGATGACAAAAAAAAGGAAAAACAACAATAACAGTGGAAGAAAATGGTGACGAAAACATAAAACTGAAAATTAAAGGAGAACAGAGTGAAATTCAAGAGCGCAACAGAAGAGCTTGATTGAGTTCTATAGGGCGTGGATGAAGGGGAGAATGTTATGTATCTCAGAATGTAGATTGTAAAGAGAGGGGAGTGTAGTTATATAAGGAAAGAGAGAGCGGGAAAGACGCTACCCGGGTAATTAAGCGGGAAAGACCCTGCCCGGGTAACCAAGTGTTTCCTTTTTTAATCTATTAGTATATTTTTCATATATTTT
The DNA here is from genome assembly GCA_037954105.1 of Canavalia gladiata. Classification (NCBI taxonomy): domain Eukaryota; kingdom Viridiplantae; phylum Streptophyta; class Magnoliopsida; order Fabales; family Fabaceae; genus Canavalia; species Canavalia gladiata. Next base: position 38,879,931 of record CM075667.1, on the reverse strand, counting down.
ATATATTTTTAAATAAAAATTAAAAAAATAATATTATATTATATCAATAATAAATTAAAAAATGATTTTTATAAATTTAACATAAATTATTATAATTATAATATATAATTTATTAATGTTGTGAATAACTAATTTTGTCTAAATATTAAAAAATAAAAAATAAAATATAGTAATAATAAATATAAAAATTATAAAATTTAAAAAATAAAAATTTATGTTTAATGAAAAAATTAAGTAAGTTAAAATATAAATAAAATAATTTAAATTTTAAAAATTAAAAGATAATACATTGTTGAAGATAGGAAAATTAAGTCCATAGAAGAGTAACGAGATAGGATGGTGAAAGAATAATTTTAGTTAACAGCAGGTAAAAGAAGAGGAGACATATTAGAAAAAAGGTAATAAATACACGAAAAAAAATCATAAGAAACTAGAAGAGTTAGGAAAACAAAATAGAAGGTAAGACTTAAAGAACAATCAACAAAATCAACAAGAACTACAAAGATATAAAAGTAGTAGGGATCAAATGTAGTAATTATGTGGTTCGTAATTGCTAATAGTGGTTATAGAAACGGAGAGTCATATAATTGTTAATGACTTTTTTTTTATTTCACAATTAACTCATGACTTTATAGATCTCACTATTAACTACCCATAACCGTTAGAGAGATATTTTTTTATGAGAAAAATGTCTCTATATAAACCATCATTTGGAGCAAGGTTCCTAAGCACAAAACACACAAAATATATTTCATCTAAGAGTGAGGTTTCAATGCTTAGAAGACTGCTCGTGACTCTTGCGTATTCTATAGTTGAGTTCTTGTCTCTTTCTCTACATAACTCTTTTAGCAATGGCAAGAGGTATTTGTTTCGATCATTTTTCGCTGCATTTTTGACTCTGTATAATGTTTAAAGTCTAACATTTGGTATCAGAGCATGATTCTTCTTGTCTTGTTATAAGAGTTGTGTGTTATATATGCCTAGTATGATTTTGCCTATTTTAAATGAGCAGTTTTCTATTTAAATTTTTTCTCGTGAATGCATAATTTCAATACTTCAATTATTGTTAAAATTATGTGTATACTTTGGGTATATTATGCGTATAATTATGAGAAAAAATTTTGAATACATGAAATTAAATCTATTGCATAAGGCAATTTGCAATAGATGTTGATTTTATATCCTGTGATAAAATAATTTTATCTAATTATGGTTTAGTCACAGTAGCCCTAGTTAGATGAAATTATTTTTGGAATCACATAAAGAATTATAGATACTAAATAATTTATATATTTTAATGTCTTGTGATGAGTGTAATTTTTAAAGAGTAGCCACAATATTTTTAATTTTAAAAAAAATATACGTATATCACTTATGCTTAAAGACATTACTTGCAATTATTTTATTTTTTGAGAAATAATTGGGATAAAATACTAAATTATATTTCTTAATTACCCACAGAAATTAAGGAATGGGAACATAATTTAATAGTTTTATCAATAAAGATATATGAATTTATTTGAATTAGAAATTTAGCCAACAGGTAATTTCTATGTCATGAAATTCATATTTATTTGTATGTTTTGCATTGGTAAAACATAATTAAGTTGCCTCAAATATGTATATATTTTCTTATAAGCATGATAAAAGAATCTTTTATTATGTAATTTTTCAACCTGTAAATATATCTGATATGAAATGTGAAGTTTCTGAGCTTAAGGATGATAATTATAAGGTGTGGAAGGAGAGAATTCTTCTTCATTTGGGTTGGATGGACATTGATTATGATATCCGTAAGGATGAACCGCCTCCAATTACGAAGATTAGTGAGCCTGATGATGTTGATCTTTATGAAAAGTGGGAGCGATCTAATCGTCTCTGTGTTATGTTCATAAAGACTAACATCTCTTCTGGCATACGAGGTTCCGTTGAGCAATATGACAATGTCCAAGTCCTGTTAAAGGAAATTGAAGAGCAATTTACAACTTCAGATAAAGCTCTTGCAAGCACCTTAATTATGAAATTCTCTAAAGCAAGACTCACTGATATTAAGGGAGTGCGTGAACATATCATGCATATAAGAAATATAGCGACTCAACTTAAGACACTTAAGGTTACCATGTTTGATTCTTTCCTTGTGCACTACATTTTGAACTCTCTACCGCAACAATATGGACCCTTCAAAATCTCTTATAACACGCATAAAGATAAATGATCAATCAATGAACTAATGATCATGTGTGTATAAAAGGAAGGAAGGTTGCTTATGGAAGGTAGTGAAAGTGTGCATCTAGCTACTCAAGAAAAGAATTATATTGACCAAGTCAAGAATAAAGGAAAGGAAAAATTATCTCCAAAAGGAGGCATAAAGAAAGAGCCTAAGTGCTTCTTTTGCAAAAGAAAAAGGCACATGAAGAAAGATTGTCTCAAATTCCAATCTTGGCTTAAAAAGAAAGGTGACATATTCTCACTTGTTTTCTTTGAATCTTATATGGTTGATGTTTGTTATAACACATGGTGGATTGATTCTGGATCCACAATCCATGTTACAAATTCCTTACAAGGATTGGAAAATCTGAGGGAACCAGCAAGAGCTGAGCGATGCATCTATTTAGGAAATAAGATGCAATTTCATATGGAGGCTATTGGAACCTGCAAATTAATGCTACAAAGTGGCTTTATTTTAATTTTGGAAAAGACATTTTATATTCCCAATTTTTCTAGAAATTTAATTTCTGTTTTAAGGCTTGTACCTCTGGGATATAATTTTAATTTCTTAAACACTGGTTTCAGTTTATTTTATAAATTTGAACATGTTGGTGATGATGTTTTATGTGATGGTCTTTATTATCTTAATTTGAAAAATAATATCATTTATGATGTTTTGCATGTTCAAACTGGAACAAAACGTTATGTTATAAATGAAGATTCTTCAACATTATGGCATCGGAGATTAGGAAATATCTCTATTGAAAGAATTAAACAATTAGTAAATGATGGAATACTTAATACTTTAGATTTTACTGATTTCAAAACTTGTGTGGATTGCGTAAAGGGAAAGTAGACTAACAAGTTTAAGAAAGGTGCCTAAAGAAGTTCAACCTTGTTAGAAATAGTCCATTCTGATATATGTTGCCCAGATATGGATGTTTACAGTAAAAAAATACTTCATCACCTTTATAGATGATTACTTATGATATATGTATCTCTACATGCTTTATAATAAAAACGAAGCTTTAGAGGCCTTTAAGGTTTTCAAGGGTGAAGTAGAGAAACAATGCGATAAGTATATTAAGATTGTAAGAACTGACAGAGGTGGTGAGTATTATGGGAGATACACTGAGGATGGACAAGCACTGGGTCCATTTGCAAAGTTTCTTCAAGAAAATGGAATAATTGCCCAATACACCATGTTGGGTTCTCCTTATCAAAATGGTGTAGCAGAAAGAAGAAACCGAACTTTAATGGACATGGTACATAGTATGATTAGCAGTTCTAAACTTCCAAAATCCTTATGGATTGATGCTCTTAAAACAACTGCATATATATTAAACCGAGTTCCAACCAAGGCTGTCTCTAAGACACCATTTGATTTGTTTAAGGGGTGGAAACCGAGTTTGCGATATATGCGCGTATGAGGATGCCCATCGGAGGTAAGGATTTACAACCCACAAGAATAAAAACTAGATCCAATGACCATTAGTGGACATTTCATTGGATATGCTGAAAGGTCCAAAGGGTATAAATTCTATTGTCCATCTCATAGTACTAGGATTGTGGAGTCAAGAAATATTAAGTTTCTTGAAGATGACTTGATTAGTGGGAGTATTAGATCATTAAGTGAAAGATCTGAGTTAGAGCAGTCTAACTTACAACCCTTCATATCAAGCCATAATCGAACTATAATTATTCATCATACTCCTTTAGTTCAAGCGCATGTTGAACAACCAATTTATGAAACTCCACAAGTTGTTGATAATGAACCAGTAGATCTTGTTCAACAAATATCATAAATTGATGAACATCCAATTGAACAACATTTTTCTCAGGAAGATGTTAGTGAAACATTAAGAAGATCTACTAGAATGATGAAAACAGTCATTCTAGATGACTATGTAGTGCATTTGCAGGAGTGTGAGCATAATGTTGGAGCTGAAAATGGTCTTGAGTCTTTTTCACAAGCTATGAGTTGTAAGGAATCATAATTATGGTACAATGCCATGAAAGAGGAAATGAACTCTATGAAAAATAATAATGTCTGGGATCTTGTCTTGTTGCTTGAAGGTGTAAAAGCCATTAGGTGTAAATGGGTCTACAAAACTGTTGGTTTAAAATTGTAAGCCAAGTGCACCTTATCGCTTTTCAGAGTAGAGGGTGAGTAAAGGTATCGTCTCCATAGGGATTTGGTTCAATTACTGAATTCCTACTAGTCCACTATTTGAACTAAGGCTATGAGAAGTTGTTGTTAACGTGAATGTAAATGAATTTCACTTAATTAAATACTTCACTAACATGTATAAAAATGGTTAAAAACAGATTCCAGAAACTATCCAGCACTCGCTATACGGCACAACTGTGAGAAAATCGATCTATGAAAGGTGTTAGGGTCAAAGTTCACCAAACTGAACATAATGTAATCTTAATTCATCACTGTCATTCAAGTTAAATATATGAATGAAGATCGAATTCCCTTATATGAGTTGAAGGTCAATCCCTTGACTCATCAACACTTCACCCGAATTAGTAATTTTCATCTCTCAGTGATTCCTAATTGAAGTGAGCTTTAAGTTCAAGAATCCACACAATCTCATAATTATGAATCTCTATTCTTAGAGCACTCGCAGTTATGTTGTTCAATCTTAGTTCCAATTCCTAGTCCAATTTCCCAATTGTGAATAGGAATTCAAATTCAATTTACTAATGGCTAATTCATAGAAGTTTTAAGCAAGGAAAAGAACAATCAGTTGAAGGAAAAATAACTTGAATCATTATAAGAATTCCAAATTACATAAATTCAGAAAATGGATCCCTTCTTCCCTAACAAAAGTCTAGTTACACATAATGAGAGAAGGGAGAAACAAAGAAGAAGATAAAAGAATGGGGTCAGCGTCCATGGGCGGCTGCACGTTGATTCCTCAACCCTACAAGTTCTTTACCACCAGAAGCAGTTCCAGCGAAAAGGAGGGTCTGGGCTAACTGATAAGAGAGAGAAGACTCTGTTTTTGCGTTCCAAAAAAAAAAAACTCTGGCTTTACTGGAATTCTGGGCCTTTTATAGGTACTGGTATGTTACGTGCATATCCAACGTAGTTGGCTCTTGCGTTGCTAGCGTGGAAAGCAACAGAGTGAATCAGCTTTTTCTCAGACTTTTATGTACTCCACGTCCTTCTGGTTCACGTTGCCAATGCGAAATCTTGTGACAGTGAGAACACATCAGATTCATAAGGATTCATCACCAAAAAGCATTAGAACTGTATAATTCAGAATTTGCATGGGTTACTTAGTTTTCAGTCAGTTTCTAATGAATTTGTGATCATTTATATTCCAATTGCATGTTGTTACACCAAAATTATTACCAAATAAGTGTCATGTTGGATACTTATCAAAAACTAAAAGAGACTTAGTCAGCAACATAGAAAGATATAAAGCTAGACTTGTTGCAAAAGGATTCACTCAACAAGAAGGAATTGACTACACAGATACTTTTAGTCCTATATTGGTATTAGTAGCTCATATTAATCTTGAATTGTAATAAATGACTATGAAAATGGCTTTCCTTAATGGTAATATAGAGGAGGAGGTTTACATGAAACAACCTGTAGGATTTTCCTCTTCTGATGGTGAGCACTTGGTATGCAACCATAAAAAGTTCATATATGGGCTGAAACAAGCATCTCGCCAATGGTATTTAAGATTCAATGATGTTATCTCTTCATTTGATTTTGTTGAGAACATTATGGATCAATGTATATACCAAAAGGTTAGTGGGAGAAAAATTTGTTTCTTTATTTTGTACGTGGATAACATCTTACTTGCAACAAATGATACAGGTATATTATATGAGGTGAAACAATTCCTTTCTAAAAATTTTAATATGAAAGATATAGATGATGCATTTTATGTCATTGGTATTAAGATCAATCGTGACAGATATTAAGGTGTTTTAGGTCTATCCCAAGAAACCTATATTAATAAAATTTTAAAAAGATTTCGGATGAAGGATTGTTCGCCAAGTGTAGCACCTGTGGTGAAGGGTGACAGATTCAATTTGAATCAATTTCCTAAAAATGACCTTGAACGGGAGCAAATGAAAAACATTTCATATGCTTCGGTTGTTGGAAGCCTAATGTATGCCCATGTCTGCACAAGGTCTGACATTGCATTTGTTGTGGGAATGCTAAGAAGATATCAGAGTAATCCAAGTATTAATCACTGGAGAGCTGCAAAGAAAGTAATGAGGTACCTTCAAGGGACAAAGAACTACATGTTTATATATAAACACTCAGAAAATTTGGAAGTGATTGGATTCTCCGATCCTAAGGGCATGCTAGAAGTGATTGAACGATCCTTCATAAGAAAAATCAATGACTTTAATAAAGTGATGCAATATAGGGTTTGACCTTGTTATGAATTGCATAAAAGAGCTTAAAGCTCTACTCGTTAGAGATGAATTCATGAATGGACAAGGAGATGTAAGTCATACTAAGAAATATAAAAATTACCATAATAGTTTTAAGTAAATGTAGATTATAATAAAAGAGTTAGAGTTAAGTATGAAGTTATATATGTTGACAGATATTATTGATCACAATGAGAAAGACGTTGAGGTTTCACATACCCTAGTAATTAAGTCATTTCTCTCTTTTAGTTTTCCTTTTAATCTATACATAATTAGTATATTCTTCCTTTATTTTATATATTTTTAAACAAAAATTAAAGAAAGTAATATTATTTTATTTTAAAAATAAATGTTATATTATATTATATTATTAATAAATCATAAAATAGTTTTTTTACAAATTTAACATTAATTATTACAATTATAATATTAATATTTATTAATGTAATATATGAAAATCTAAAACTTTAAAAATTATATGAAGCATAAAAAAAAATATAGTTGCATCTTGCCTTTCCTTCCAAAATGCTTACACATTATTCTACCTTTTCACTTTTGATACATCTCTATCATTATATTTTTGGTTATAGTGTGTGAAAGATACATTAATGTTTCGTGGGTCCTCGATAATTATGGAGGTTCCTCTTTCTCATCTTCCTTTTATTATTATTAATATATATATATATATATATATATATTATGTTTTCCATATCTTTTATTGATTTTGAAATAAATTAATATTATTTTTTTTATTAATAGGAAATATTATATATTTGTAATAAATTAAAAAATAATTTTTAGAAATTAAAAATAAATTATAACTATAATAGATCATCTTTATTAATATAATATTTAAAATGTCAAACTTTAAAAAATATACTAAATTTAAAAAAATATGTTTATGTCTTACATTTTTTTAGCAAAATGACTATCCATTGTTTTGACTTTTCATTTTTTATACAAAGACCTCTGTTATGTCTTACTTTGGTGGATAGCAAATTTTGTTAGAAGAAATAATTTGAGACTAAATATATATAAAATATATTTTTTTTTATTGTAACTATCCAAAGTGTATGTGACTTGAGGTTTCATCTATAAAGCTAAGAAAGGGATATAAAAAATCTTTTCCCTATCTCTTTTTTGTCATTATTTCTCTTCTTCTTTTTTATCATCGAAAAAATTTCTATAATTATTTTTCTCTCTACACTAAATCCCTACTTCAACGAAAATTAGTTAAATTCTATGAAAGTCATTCCTTGTTACAAATGGTATCGAAGTTACTATTGGTGATGTGACAAAAACTTAAACGAGCATCCAAGAGGTTGAACGTTTCTTTTTAAGAAAAATCAATGAGTTTAATAAAGTGATGCAAGGTAGGATCAACCTTGTTATGACTTGCATAAAAGAGCTTAAAGCTCTACTCACTAGAGGTGAATTGAATTCATATATTAACGATGAGGTGGCACTCATAGTATAAAACAAAAAAATTCCCATGGTAGATCCAACAATATGTAGATTGTAATGAAAAAGTTGGGAGTGAAGTTATACATGTTGGTTGGATATTTTTATTACAATAGAAAAGATGAGGTTAAGTCGTTCCTTTCTTCTTTTCTTCCTTTTTATCTATATATAATTAGTATATTCTCCCTATATTTTACATATTTTTAAATAAAAATTAAAGAAAATAATATTATTTTATTTTAATAATAAATGTTATATTATATTAATAATAAATTATAAAATAGTTTTTACAAATTTAAAATTAATTATTACAATTATAATATATAATTTATTAATGTAATATATGAAAATTTAAAATTTTTAAAATTATATAAAGCTTACATATTATTTTATAGCAAAATGTTTACACATTATTCTAACTTTTTACTTTTGATACAAGGATTTCTATTATGATATTTTTAAACATAGTGTGGGAAGGACGTTTTAATATGTTGTTCTTTTATTACTAATTAAGATAATTTTTCTTTCTCATCTTTCTTTTATTATGAGTATTAATATATATATATATATATACATATATATATATATATAGTATGTTGTTCATATTTTTTATAGATTTTGAAATAAAATAATTTTATTTTTTTATTAACAAGAAATGTTATATATTAGTAATAAATTAAAAAATATTTTTTACAAATTAAAAATAAATTATTATAACTATAATAGATAATATTTATTAATATAATATATTAAATTTTAAATTTTAGAAAATATACTAAGACTAAAAATATATGGTTATGCCTTACATTTTCTAGCAAAATGATTACCCACTATTTTTACTTTTCACTTTTGATATAAAGATCCCTATTATGTCTTACTTTTGGAGGATAGCAAATTTGGTTAAAAGCAATGATTTGAGACAAAATATATATAGAATATACTTTTCTCTTTTTGCATTGTAACTATCCACATCTTATGTGACTTGAAACTTCATCTTTGAAGTTAAAAAAGGATATAAAAAATCTTCCTCTTATCTCTTTGTTGCCAATATTTTTCTTCTTCTCTTTCTTCATCAAAATACTTTATACGATTAGTTTTCTCTCTACACTGAATCAATATTTCAATGAAAATTAATTAAATTCTATGAAATCATTTCTTGTTACAAATGGTATTGAAGCCACCATGAATGATATGGCAAAAACTCAAATAGTATCCTAGAGGTTGAACAATCCTTCATAAGAAAAATCAATGAGTTTAATAAAGTGATGCAAGACAAGGTTGACCATGTTATGACTTGCCTAAAAGAGCTTAAAACTCTACTCACTAGGACTGAATTCATGAATGAATAAGGAGGTGTGAGTAATAGTAAGAAACACAAAGATTAATATGATAGTTCCAACTATAAACAACATGAATAGAATTCATCTTCTTAACGCCGGTATGTTACAAGAGTTTTAAAGGTTGAGTTCCTGAGGTTTAATGGAACCAAAACAAAAGAGTGGAAACAATTCTTCTCTCTTGACCATCCATCCCTTTTTAAAAAGTTTGGTTGCAAAATTGATGGGTTTTTATTGCACTCTTTTTTTATTCTCATTAGGATATGGAAAGATGTTAGTACAAACATCATTGAAGGATTACCGGGATGTAATTTCTATGATAACAGTATGCACTCTTCAAAACTAACATTTTTATCATCATAATTTCACAATTCTCAAAAATAATAAAATTAGTCAACCAATAAAAATAATCGTCAAGGTGTTGTCGAAGCGATCATGTCTGACTAGAACAGACTACAAGGAGCAATATCAAATTATTGGAAGGCTCAAACCTAACTCATGTACCCCTTAGATTTGAAAATTTGAATTCTCGTATCTATTTTCATCATGACTCAACCCCTACAATATTTTATGCATATGATGCATGTCAATCAATCATTAAATATAATTCTCATTCTTCATTCTTATCTCATTTGAAGATCTTGCCTTCTTTTTTCAACTCAGGATCCCATTGTCATTTTCTCCACTTAACACATTTATACTCATTTTTAAAAACACTAAAAATTTTATATATATATATATATATATAATCTCTATAAATCAAATGAGGTTCCTCAGCTCTATTCGTTAATTCATTTCATCTAACAGCAATACACATTGTTAGTGTTTTGTACTTTCAGTCCATTGAATAAAAGCTTATACAATTTTCAATCATCAAATAAGTTGCATGGTCAAGTAAGTTTTCTGCATGATAGTGTGATCCTATTTTGCATGCTTGTGTGAATTCGCCAGTACCATTGTGTTCCTAATGCTTTGTACATTTGTGATGATCTTTGTCTTAATCTTGCACGCTCAGGCTTAATCCTTGCACGCCCTTGTCATTCGTCTTGCTCATCTAACATTTGTGTCATCCTCATCTTGTTTCATTTTACAAGGATATCAAACACAATTTTTAGTTCTCAATTGTACATTTATTTCAATTAATTAAGTTATTTTGATTGATAATTATTAAAGTTATAGAATTTCGTTGAATCTTAAACTAACTTTTTTCCTTTTGTACGGTATCAAAAGTTGATATTTTCTTAATGTCAAGCCACATGACCGGCAGCAGCATGAGGCACCTTGCTATGCTATAGCCAGGATAATATCATGAGATACAAAATTATGATTTTATTGATAAAAGCCACGTTATGACATGATTTACTGGTGTTACAACATGGGTTACAATGAATAGTACCTAATACTAAAAGTCACATTCTAGCGTGGTTCACTCATGCTATATAGTATGAACTTCAGTAATGTCCTTAATTGCTTAAAAACCACGTTATAGCATGAACTTCAGTAATGTCCTTAATTGCTCAAAAACCATGTTATAGCATGTTACAAAAGAATCAAGAGGAATCCAAAATTACTCCAAATAAAATCAAACAAAATTTAAAATTTCCATGAATTAAAATATAGTTCCATTTGAGTTAAGAAAACTTCCAAACTATTTCTACACTCCACTTGAATTTTCTTTTTTTTACCTAGGATACAAGAACAATATGGTGTAGATTGTGTTTGGTTAAATTTTACGAATTTAGCGTTAGCTTTCTATCCAAGTTCTTATGCAATATGCTCAACTGTAACAGCAAGGAAATGGAAGGATTAAGTGGAGAAAAATAAGTAAACGGAAAGCTCTCCCAATAATAAACGTTTTCTTCAATTCTTAACTGAAGATTATTCTGCAACTGTAATGCTTGGAACTAAATTGAATAAAGCATCCAAGAAATTAGCACAGGAAGTAGAAAATGCAGAAGAAATACCCTTTCAAAATTGAAGGTTGAACAATTTGAATTTTGGTCTATTCCCCTCCAAAATTATACATTTTGGTTAAGTCTTCTCCAAAATTATATCCAATATGCTTTCATATGACAGGAATCGATTGAAGGAAAAATTGCAGACACGCGTAGAAGGAACAATTGCAGTCCATCTTCCTGAGTTTTCAATTTAGAATGAAAAAATAAGTTAATAAATTATGATTAGAACCCTTTTTCCTCTCTTATCTATTTAAAAAATCCACTTCCCAACATATTCTTAAGCTGTGAGGAGGTTAAGAGTTAAACCTCTTATATGTGATGGCAAAGATCGGATTAACAAATAACCCATACTCAAAAAAGCCATATTTTTGCTACTCAACCATTTGAAAGGAATAATGACTATAATCAACAAATCAATTTAATTCAAAACCATGTACAAAAAGCCATGTTTTTGCTATTGCAGTTATTATACCAGCAACTACAACTTTTTGTCTTCGATTAAAGATTTAAAAAAAAAAAAACAGAAAAACAGACTACATAGTTTAGGAACAAGTTCACATAAAATTGCCAATTACATTAGGGGAGAAGATTGTCAAGCATAAATAAGTACAAGTCAAGCCCAGGAGATAACAGTTACCCTTTCTAACAATATTACAAAATGGAGTGTTAATTAAAAATTTGCACCAATAAGGTGCATGTTTTTCACTTGCTTTCTGTCACATCATAATTTACAAGACGTTAAGGATAAATTACAGACCTCCCGACCAACTTTCTACCCCACCCCCCTTTCAAAAGGAAAAAGGCCCTATATATACGGAGCACTAGGAAAACTGGGGCAATCCCAATAGAAATCATACGCCCAAGCACAGAAATCCAGTAAAGGCTAAACAACAACTCAGACTGTCAGGCATTTGGCCAAGTAAACTCTTCTAGACATGGAGATTTCTATAACTAGCCTTGAGCAATAGCAAGAACTTCCTCAGGCTCACAATCCGTTGCTGAGATCAAGGAAGCAGACTGAATCTTTCCAGCATGATCAAGTCGCATCAAAATAACTCCCCTGACATAAATTCACCAAACATATGTCATTAAGGAAACAACAACCCGCTAGTAGGTGTCAAATTAATGACATGATGTCAGTACATTTTATATTTCAACCAATTGTAAAAGGAAATTAAAGGGCAGCCTGGTGCTGTAAAGCTCCATGCTATGGGGTGCCAGAGATGATGTCAACAGAAAGACAAGTTTATCAACATTATCATTAGTTATGACAACATAGCATCTAGTCCAACAGACTTATTTAAGTCTTCTAAGAGATTGTCAAATAAGTTCACATGTGACCACAAATACCTTCAATAGAAACATTTTTTAATCAGTCAACAATGGAGACAGAACAAAAAATAGCAAATATATCGCCCCATTCAGTATCTCGGACACAGTCTGCTATCCCTAGCCGCAACAGCTGCTAGTGCCTGAAACTTGGCAACCATCTGGAAGTAGAGGAGTTCAGCATCACTCTACTCTAGTGTAATAAGTTATGACTATCAGGCATAGACTATTCAAATTTATTAAAATAGGGGACTATTGCTAATTTCAAAATTCCCAAATTAGCACTTATCTGCACGTTTAGCTGCTTCTCATTACTGTCCCATAAATCCATTTGAGGTGAAGAATTTTTTCTCCACGGTAAATTGCAAATTACATCAACTACTACACTTTTTTTGCTAAAGGTAAGTATCGACTGAGAGCAATTTCTCTAGGTTTGGATTTGGGAGATTGAGTGAAGTTTTTGATCTTGGCTTGTAAAGTAGTTTTTGATCTAGTGCCTGAAACTTGGCAACCATCTAGAAGTAGAGGAGTTCAGCATCACCCTACTTTAGTGTAAAAATTAATGACTATCGGGCATAGACTATTCAAGTTTATTCAAATAGGGGACTATTGCTAATTTCAAAATTCCCAAATTAGCACTTATCTGCATGTTTAGCTGCTTCTCATTACTGACCCATAAATCCATTTGAGGTGAAGAATTTTTTCTCCACGGTAACTTGCAAATTACATCAACCACTACACTTTCTTTTTGCTAAAGGTAAGTATCGACTGAGAGCAATTTCTTTAGGTTTGGATTTGGGAGATTAAGTGAAGTTTTTGATCTTGGCTTGTAAAGTAGTTATGGCTCATGAGGCAGCAGTCCAAGGAAGACTGTCTCAGTGTCGTTGAAGCCCTTCTATTTTCAAATCAAGGTGTAGCACTCTTATGCATTTCATAGGAATTCAAAGGAGAACCAAAACAGCTATTTTCTCAGATCTCAAGTGTCAATAGTAGTTAGTTGGAATCTGATAAGAACCTTGGAAGAACAATACCACAAAAGTCAATTGTTATAGTTGAAAAATTCAGGATCTTATAAACCCCACACTAAAATCTCATACTTTCAATGTAAAACTTAGGTTCCATAACTTGCTTACAATTGGATCCTAATAGAATTGTTGGTCAATCAGAGAGGGGAAACAGACCCCACCCACAGTTAGAATAGCATAAATAGAAGGTGTTGAATTTAGATGGAGGATAGGAATCAGATGCAATTGCTTGAATGAAATTGCTCTCTTATGCATGCATCCTTTATGCAGAACATTCGCAAATATAGAGTAAGTGGGAATATTTTTTAGGCTAAAGAGAGTACTACATCTTAGATATTACATTCAACACATGATACATGAAATACATGAATCATGTGTGGGTATTCTAACACTCCTTAAGCTAAAGCTTAGCATACCAACCTTTAAGTTTGTTACAAATAAATCCTTTTTAAGAAAAGACAAATACAATATGAAAACCACAAAATTCGGTTAAAAGGGCACCATAGGGCTACGGGAGATGTTGAAATTTGAGTATTTATAGAAAGCCAACACAGCAGAATGGCTGCAATGATCATAGCCTGAAAAACTAGTTGAAAATTGTATAACCAATGAAGAAGATATTTAGTTGGAATGATCATCCGCAGAAATTTCATGGGTAAATTATACTCAGCAAGAAACTAGAGAACTTTTCCAAATTCATCAATAATTAATTACTCATCAAACCTAACAGAAAGAAAGCACATCAAATCTATGTATAATGGTACAACCTTCGATCTTTTTATGAAAAACAACTGAATATTATTTAGTTCTAATTATAAGAAATATAAACTCATTTTCAAATGTGAAATTATGGTATTTTAGGTAATAAAGAAAGAAAAGATATAAAAGTGGTTTTGTATTGATATAATGTATTTAAAACCTAAAATATTAACCCTTACTTATACTAATCATAATTCTAATTAATTAAGAAAATAAACCATGACAAGAAAATATGATAACAGGCTAAATATATTTTTAATCCTTCTAAAATTTTAGTCCCTCATTTTTAATAGGACAGGTTATGGTTCCCCAATTTTTAAGTAGATTGCTTTTAATTCCTAAAGTAACTAATATTTGACACGACACATGGCATATACCAATGCTTGAAGAAGAGTATTAGTATCGGTAGAATATCAAAGAATCAAAACTGTCCATTAATTGTCATTATTTGTAATTATTTTAAATGCACTATAAATACTTCGTGTGCAGTTTGCTTTGGACACACAACACATACAGAAAACATCTCTCTTGTATAGTCATCTACTTTGTCCATTTTAGCGATCAACTACAATTATTTTTACTATGTCAATGAAGGGTCCTCACAACAGCTATGTATGTAGCAAGCATAGTGCATAAGATTTATATACTCAAGCTTTAGGGACAATGCAGTAAATAATATAATATAATATAATATAATTGTGTAAAATAGACAAATTATGTAAAATAGAAAAATATGTAATTAGCATGATTCTACATAATTGTCTATTTTGAATAAAATTATAATTTTATATTAATGCAATGTAAAAAAATTCTTTATTCTTTTATGATTTTAGACTATAATTAAATTAATTATTTATTTTTTAATAGTTATAACTTTCAATATATAATTAATCTCTTTATCCAAAATATAATAGCAAAATTACATAATAAACATGCCCAAATTAACACACTTGGAAACACTAGATATAAGATTATAAGATCAAAATGAATGAAAAAAAAAGGAAAAACAAGAAAAGAAATAAGCAGAAGAGAAAGTACTAAAGCCTAAAATATATTAACCTAAAAGATAAAATAATAGTTGATCAAATCATTGGGTTGATTCAGGTTGAAAAAGATAAATCCGACAACTGAATCAATTATAATTGATTTGATTTGGGTTTGAAATGAAAAAAATCAATTAACCAAACCAACCTGAACCAATTTATTTGGTTTGGATTGGGTTGTCAAGGTCATTGGATCAGTTCAACCCAATGAGCACACATAATTGAAAAATCTAATAAGCCACAAATTCGCTAATAGGACCCAATTGAAGTTTACCTTGCAAAACGAGATTGTATTGAAATATCCCGAACCTTAATTCTGTTGACTGTTCCACTTTGGCTTACAAGAACCACTTGCTCATCACTTTCACCATCCTCTGGTAGAAACAATGAATGATATTTTACCGTAACTAGAACAATTTTATAGCATAATAATAGCAGAAGAAAAAATTAGTACTCGAAATTATCAGAACTGTGAGTAACATTGAGAAAATACCTGCTAACGAAAATCCTACCACAAAAACAGCAGCCAAGCGATCCTCAGCAGAAAACTAAAATTATGGGATAGAATGACAGAAGGCGTTTTCAATAAAAATGATTAATTAGTGTCAAGAAAGGGGTTTTTCTAAGATATAAAAAATACCTTGTATCCAATCAAACCAACTCGATTCAATGATGATATTCGGAAACTGCTCAAAGGAACCCGCTTTCCATAACCATTCTCAGACACAAACAACAACCATGGGCCATTTTGGCTGGTTGCACTGCAGGCATACAGTAAATAAAAACATTAAGGACATGCGACATAAATTGCTCCCATATTCCCCTCACAAGACAATTAGTCATCACAACATCAAAACACTTCCCATCTGTACAGCTGCAAAATCTTCAATTATAACCTTAACATAATTTATAGATAAAAATAGCATCATAAGGACAAAGAAATATAAATAAAGATAGAAAGAGATCTCATCCTTTTTTAGTATCATATAGAATAAGCATATTCAAATCCAGCTAGAATTCTCGAAACACACACCATTTCAAAACTACAAATTTCTATCAATTTAAATTTATTTAAACCTTCCAAGGAACTCCAAATTGAGTGTTGTAGTAAGTACTATTAAAAATAAAATATGGTTTTCAGTGAACGTTTACAATTTATGTTCAGGGCATTCAAACAATACACCAATATTACTGAAACAAATTTCAGAGAAAAATTGTATACTCAAAAAGACAAAGAAAGTAAATTTATAATTTTGTTTGTTGAACTTTAAATGTTTTCATGGAAACAAAGTAATTATAAGCAGGTATGAACATGATTCCTAAACAATTACAGAGATCTAGGACAATGTTCCCAATCAGATCATACTTGAAGTCAGACTTGTGGGGAAAATAAAGGAAGTCAAACATAATTCTGACAGCTATCAAATATCAAGTCACTACCAACAAAAGCAAGCAGGAAATTGTCATTATTACTTGCTCCCAGGAAATTTTGACGAGGCCTCCAAGTTGTTCCACATGGCTGCTGGGATAATGTCCACACATGCCATCCTATCACCTTCTCTGAGTCTCATTGCTAGTGCCCCCCGTGTGTTCCTTCCTAGTGTGCGAACCTGAGCTTAAACCAAGACATTAGTGTCGGAAAAAAATTACAATGACACTTTATGGCAACAAGCTGCAAACAGCTTTAGCAATGAAATGCTAATATTTTTGGCAATTTATTTTGACATTCTTCCTAATTTCCATATTTCAATGTTCACTAGGATTTGATTTCCTGTACATTTTTTAATTCAGAAACTTGCTATAAAAATCTTGGATAATCACAGAAACATAGGGATTCAATTTTATGGCAATTATAATATAAATTTATAAGGTGGAGACCTAAGCTCCAAAGCAAATTCAAACAAATTAACTCTAAATCCCTCTATTTCCTAAATTCTAAAATGTCAAAATCAAATTATTTCAAAGAGTTGAAAGCTGAAACTGTTTTCAGCATCAAGATGATCCAAAGAGACACACCATACCAGTAAAATTCAATGCTTTTACTTTCAATGAATTTCTTCATGGATATCATATTTCAATGTTTACAGAAATAAACTTCATCTAAATTGGAAATAATAACAGACAGCAACTTGCCTTGCTACATTGGCTTAGCATGACCATTCCATTGTGTGAAGCCATGGCCACAAAGTCATCATTTGTGCAAAGACGGACCCATTTTAGCTCATCACCAGGAACCTTTCAATTTAAATAGTATGCATGAATAATACTCATAGGGAAATACAATAGAGAAACAGAAATGTAGACATAGGGAATCCAAACAAGAGAACAAACCAATTGAATAGCAATGATTCCAGTCGACCTGATTGATGAAAACAAATTCAGGGAAACTCTCTTGATATAGCCTTGCATTGTAAGCATCAGCAAAAACTGATCATCGGCAAACTCACTCACAGGAATAATAGATGTTATTTTTTCGCCGTCAGATAAAGATAAGATCTGGATGAAAAAAAAAAGACTGTTATTTTAAACTTCTTCTGTTTGGTCCTTATTTGTTCAAGTGTTAAAAATTTTAAAAAGAGTTATAAGTGTAAATATAAGATCAAGATATTTTTTAAAATATCTAAATCCCTTTATTTTTTAGAAGCCTTAGCATAATGATTAGAGTTTCTGCCATGTAATTAGGAGTCACATGTTCAAGTCACGGAATTAGCCTTGCAGATGCAAGGTAAGGTTGCCTATAATAGACCATAACAGGTCCAACATTATCCTGGACTCTGGTTGCAGGAGCTTTGTAGCATCAGGTTGCCTTTTTTTATTGAAATCCCAATTTCATTCTCCAATTCTCTCCATAACAACAATTAAAAATTGTCTCCATTTTTCACTTTTTATCTAGGAATCATTTTATTGCATTCCTCTAGGTGCACATGCATGTCAATTATACATGTATAACTGTATGAGGATCCATGACTTGCTACACAGTCAAGAATTAATTATTGCAAGTCCCACATTGTCTAGTGGTAAGGCAAATCACGAATAAATGATATGAAGGCAAACTTCACCATATGAGCTAGCTTTTAAAGCTGAGTTAGGCCAAACTTACTTTTCAACATGCTACCATAGATCCATTAATGAGCCACCCGCAGATATACTTCACGTCCAGATACCCAGTTCTGGGCGTGAGCGAGGTGTATTGCAAGTCTCACATTGTCTAGTGGTAGGACCAACCACAAGTATATAATATAAAGGTAAACCTCACCATATAAGCTAGTTTTTGGGATTGAGTTAGGCAAAGCCTAATTTTCGACATTAATCTCAGAATACATAATATTCAAAATACTTTGTACTTTATTTTAATGTTTAAGATGTTTTTCAAAATATACATACTCTTAATTGTTAGATTAGATACATATGAATATATATAAAAGTGAAGAAACTTGCTGCTTTTAATTATTTCCATTATCATACTTTCCATCCAAACACCCAGTTGCATGACTATAAGCAAACCCATATTCCCATTTTTGGGGCATGTGTGCAGAGAGAAAGGACAAAGAAATACTTGAAGAAGTGGTGTGCCAGCAGCAGTCCGGCTACATTCAGGAATTTTGTAGGCCCGAGCGGAGTATACTGTTCCCTTATCACTAAAATAATTTCACAAGCCATAATCAAATGTAATTAGATCAGCTGCAATGCAATGATTTCAAATACTTTGACAGTAAAATAATTAAAAACTAGAAAAGAATAAAAATAAACGATTCTAAATAATTCCCACAAGCTCAATATCCTCTAGAGAAAGTCAAAGTCAATTATATTAAGAGAAATGCTTGCAACACATGCTTTGACAGTCTTTCCAACACTATTATTGAATGAAATCCAATGCTCAGTCTCACTAATATAGAGTGGATCAAGCTTATTTAGTGGGATCAGCATCGGACTTCACCCAAGAATAATGTTTTCAAAACAGTATTGTAAAAAAACTCATTATATTAATCATGGAGGATGATCCAATTTGGATTTATGGTTTAACAATAATGAATCTTATGTTCAGGTTCAGGCCATTTGTCCAAAAGAATTGAGCTTTCTATGGATGGCTTACTGTGTTTCTAGGGGTACAAATCTCTTGAAACTAAATAAATAAATTTGTTTTGTTCAAGAGTCTTCTTTGTCTCTGTTCTACATTAACCTTAGAGCCCAAAAAAATCAACAGGCAGAAATTATTTCACTCAAGGCAACAAAAAAGAACCTGAAATAAAGGACATGATCGTGGGCACGACAAACAAGAAAATCAGACATTGAATCATTCACTCTTAGTTTTCCTACAGATTTTCCAATTGTTCCACGATTTTGTAGGTTAAAAGTGTTGGGCTTCATCCGTTTCACATAACCTTTTTCACTAAGTGCCTGAAAGTACAATACAATACCATTAACGTAAGAATCACTAAGACAACTATTGCTCAAAGACGGAAAGTGCAAGAGTCGATTTATACTCTAGCAGCCACATACCAACAGCATATCTTCATTTGGAATAACATCGATGTCTTCAACTTGACCATTATCTGTGTCCTCCAACATTGAACGTCTTGGACTGGCAAATTTATTTTTCAGTTCAATTGCTTCTTGTTCTATAAGCTAAAACATGAGAAAAAGGTCATACAGATCATCCCAGAAAAACCAGTCTAAAACAAGGAAGACCATCTCACGGAAAGTTTAGTTATAAGGAATAATAGACAATGTCAAACCAAGAACCTGTGCTAGCAGGTTGTTATGAATTATGTATCACATTTATAGCAATGTTAATGGTCATGCCTTTAGTCACATGAATTTCTCAACATAATCAGTGTTGAAAAGTCAAAAACCATGTATACAGCAACATTTGTTGTATAGGAATAACCAAATCGTGTAAATATATTAATTAGGATCCTTGTTCAAATCACTTTACTTCTATGTGGAGCCACAGCTTACTAGTGATCTTTCTGGTCACCACGTTTTTCACTTAAGTTAGCCACCAAACCACTGCCAAAATTGTCTTTCTTAAAGTATCCCATCCTCACTGCTGCCAGAGAATTTTCCAGCAACATTTCCAGCCTAAACCACAACAAATAGCCTATGTACCAATCCACATCCTAACAAAATTTCCAGTAGAACTAGTGAGATGTGCTGCTTTTGTACACTGCACATCTCTCTTGCTTGCTCTTCCAGCTGCACATGCCAGTGCAGGACATCCTTTCATGTTGCCATTTGTAATGCAACATATGCAAGGAACCTGCTTTCATGGAGCTCCCCCTCCTTGGTGTTGTCTCAAAGTTGACTCTATGCCTGACCCTGAACAGTCCAGCTGGGCTTAAGATCAATGCCATGTCATGTAGCACTCAGCCAGGAAGATTTTTAGAGATCAAGTACATTCAACCATCCCAATCAAGACAAGGCCTATTCATACTCTTTTTCTCATGAAAACATTGGCACTTCGTCTCCAAAATAAACATTAACAACTAGCAATGCTTTTTCAACCATTCCCAATCAGTTCCTCAAGATATTGACATCAACATCACATCCAGACATGGCCAAATAGCTATAGGGTGGAAGATCACCATCAACAACCCAATAAAACCATTCCTGGCAACCCCCATTCAGGTGGCTTTAGCAGAAATTACAACTGCGTAACAGTATGTTTCTGCCATACTCTCTGTTAACTTTCATAGATCAGGTTGTCCCTCATCCAGCCATACCCTATCTCTGTTTTTAGCTGCTGTTAGGTCAATTTCCATGCTGTGTCCTCCCTACATGGGATACAACACACACATTCGGGCTCATACCTTTCTGCTTAGCAACGGTTCAGTTCTTATTCCCCCACAAGTGAAGAGCTTACAAGTTTCTTAGTTTGCAGTTTTCTGACTTGCCTTTGTTGGCTTGCCTCCCATACAATGTACAGATTTATCAAATAAGTATCAATTTTTTATCTTATTAATTATTTACAAAGTACTGATAAAATAAATAATTTGTATTTACATTAATAAATAAATTATTATTACTAAAATACATTAATAAAATAATTATTTTAAAAGAGAAATACTAAATATTTATTTAATACATTGCAAATTCATGTATATCAATTAGTTTATTAAAAATGTTTAAGGAATATTTTAAATTCAAATGGTCTAAAAATAATCATTTTATCAAGTTATAATAAATTAAAATACAAAACATTTTTATGCTGTTTAATGTTTGAAAGACTTAAAATCACAAATAATTAAAAGACTAAATTATTGTTAAATGAATATTTGAATGGCTAAATTAGTAGTTTAGTCAAAAATAGCTCAAGTATTAAAGTCTACTTTGTAAAGCTTATTTATACCTATTATATTTTTCATATTATGGTAAGCACTAAATATTATAAATATAATAGTTAAAATCAATAAAATTTTTGAACTGAAATATATATTCATCTATAGACTGATTACTCAAATAAATTTATTAAAATTAAATAATTAATTCATTTATCATAATCAAGTCAATTCAAACAAATCAATATAATTATATTTTACAAATTAAATTTATTTGTTTTTAAAATAATATTATATTAACAATCATTTTTTAAATATATGGTGAAGCAATTAAAAATATGTTCCAATATAACTAATTAACTATTAGTTTATTCACCAAAAAACACAACTATTAGTTTAACTAAATTTTTAACACTCAAAGTCTATTGATTTTTAATTGCTTCAATAAATTTTTCTATTATTTCATTTAATAAATAATAATTTATCCTGTATTACATATAGATTTTTGCCTATTCTTTTTCCACCCTCATTCCCTTTAGTACCAGAGATTTATCCCTAGGGATATTTTATCCAAATCAGATAGGAACAGCATCAACAATTTAAAGGAAAATAATACAATTTTTCACACATTGCCATACCAGCAAATAGGTACCATTATCACACTGAACAAAGAGACTTACGTGTTAAATCAATAGTTAGCATTTAGCATCTAGGCAAACCAAATTTTAGGAAGGCCAGGTCAGTTAAGTTATGAATGAGTGAAACACAAATTCGAAGTTAAACTATACCTCCAGTATATTATTCCTACTGGACAACAGTTCCTCCAACTTGGAAATTTGTTCCATCAAAGATTTGCTTTCAGCTACAAAGTTCCCACTCTGCACCGCACAAATTCTATAAATTCTATTTATAGAAAAATCTTATTACAGAAAAACAATAATTATTCTTATTTATGGGCATGATTATAAAGCACCTCACGAAGGGTCAGTCTTCTTAGGCTAATGTCCAAAAGGGCTTCAGCTTGTTTGTCAGAAAGACCGAATGCTGCAAATAGATATTAATTACCCACATTAAATAGCTAAAAGCTTCCAAAAGATCAGGATATGAAACAAAAAGTTTCCAACTGAGTATCAACATCAATGAAAGCAGCCTCTTCTCCAAATAAGATCTTAAAATTAAGTTGTTAGAGAAGAAATTTACAATCAAGAAAACTCAATAAATAAGATCAAAATAAGGAGTTTACCATTTCGTAAACCAGCTGCTGCAGATGAGTTACTTGAAGCTTCGCGTATCATGTGAATCACCGCATCAAGATTATCAAACCCAATAAGAATACCCTGAGTTGGTTCAGAAGATTAGTTTCAGAGTTTCATTCAATCCTCAAGCATAATATTTTCCAAATTTATTTATTTTTCCTTTTGCTTTTCTGAATGTTAAGGGATTTAGTTTCGCTGAATGATTCAGTGAAAAGCACTGAACTCTGAACTTATATCTATGGTGAATCTATAAAATATAGTACATTTAATTTATACACTCTAGAAACAGAACATAAAGAATGAACCAATGAAAGGGCAATGGATCTAGTGTCTATACTAAATAATAACCCTAGTAATCTGTATACTACATGCAGTTTCAATTTCTGCACTTTAAAAGAAAATCTACAGCAGAGAAAACCTCCAAGAGAGAAATGAAGAAACAAAATATGAAGAATGGAGGCGCAAAAAAGAAATAAGTATAACAGCAATTTAATCTCTTTGACCAATTCACAAGAGAAATAATATCAAAATCACCATTATCAGAGAAATGTGGATAAGTCCAACGAACAGTTATGTCACCAAGCTAATAACATGAGTCCATCAACACATTCTAGGTTAATAATAGCAAGTATCACATATCACTTCCTCCTTTATTCCAAAACAAGCAAAAGAAAAAACCCATAACATATCCTTATCAATGATTGCAAGATATTTCTATTGAAAAAATCACAAAATCTCCAGCCTAGTTTGATGGCATTCATTCCCTAACTAACAAGAATTTGTATAATCGGTGAAAATTAGATGGAAATACTGAACCTTGGGAGAACCACACCACAAACTAGTTAACTAAAGTTAGAGAGCAAAAAGCCTTATAAACTACATACTAGAATCTCATACTTCCAATATGGGATTCAACTCACATATCTTGCAGTCAGATCTTAACATCCCACCGCCTCCGCAGCCCCAATGCCCACATGGAGTGGTTGTGTACTAGCACCTTACAAGTCCCAAGTGAACAGTACAATGACAGGATCGTCACCTGCATGCTTGTTTGCAGCTAAAAGACATGATGGAAGACTCTAAAACCAATTGATAAGAATCTAGAAAGAACCACACCACAAAGCTATTATAGTTGGAGTCCAATGCCTATATATAAATCCCATACTTTCAATGTGGGACTCTAGTCATGTACCTTACAATTGGATCCTAAGACAACCATTCCCTAACTACCAAGGGATTTTGTATTACTAGCGAAAATTAGATGGAATTACAAAAAAGTAGGGCAGAGCACTCAGACAAGGAAACTGTCTCTGCCCCCAAGCTATAAGCTGAAAAAATGAAAATAATATCCTGTCCTCGGTTACAAATTCGCATTTGTCTCAGGTCTAATTCATTCCACCCTCTGTAACTAACTTTCCCTCCTTTACTAATTTCATTTCCTAATTACTATTAAGTTTTAGTCTTTGGTCTTCAAGTGTACATTTTAAGCCCTTCTTGGGCCCAACCTGCAGCATGTTTGGGTTCATGGTTTTATAGCAGTAGTTTGGCACATGTGCAAACAATGAAATAATGAACATTACGATAAAAAATTTACAACTTAACATATAGTCATAGTAAAAACATAGATGGTATGATCTAAATACTTTAAGAATGTAAGGTATGTAAGAATCTTTATGAAAGCCAAGCTAAGGTGCTCCCTTTTAAAATTCAGCAAAGTCTAAATTCTGCAGGGAAGGGATAGAGAGAAAACTGATACTTTGTAGAATTATCTCAACAAATGAATACAATGACTCAGTATATATACTAATAGCACCATGTAAACTTCATCTAAGTCACATTTGCATGATATAAATCCAAGTTGATGGAGTGATGTAGCAACTTTTACAAACCAAGCCTAGGGGCCTGTTTAAGCCCATAATTGGCTTTATTGATTTACAAACAAGACATTTGTCAGGTCATTTGAACCCAAGTGGTTCCACCATGTAAACTTCGTCTAGAGTGCCATTGAGGAAGGCATTGTTAATATTGAGCAGCTCTATTGACTAGTTATTGGTGAGAGCAAATCTGATCATGATTCAAATGGTAACAAGTTTGACTATAGAGGAAAATGTCTCAATATAGACAAAACCATGCTGTTGAAGAAAGCCCTTAGCCAGATATCTGGCTTTGTAGTTATTAATAGAGCCATCTAGATTTTCTTTGACCCTGAAAACCCATTTGCTTCTAGAGCCTGTCTTTGAGAAGAAAGAGATGCCAATGTCCATGTATAATTGGCAAGAAGAGCTGAGTATTCAGCTTGCATTGCAGAGCACCAATTTGGATCAGAAAGAGCTTTTTGACTGATATAAGTTCCATCTGAGACAAGAAGAGTGTGGGATGGAGCCGGGGTTTGAAGATAATAGATCTCAATCTGGTTTGAATAGGACGAACAGATGGTGGTCTGGCTGGTACAGTAGAGGGCATTAGGGAATTGTTACCAGAACTTGGAGTAGGCTTGGAAGAGGGAAACATGTCAGGAAAAGGAAACCTAACTTCACTGAACAGAACATCCTTAGAGATGGAAATTCTTCCATCAGTAGAAAGACATTTATAAACTGTGACTTGTGGAATATCCCAAAAAGATACATTCCTTTGGGTGGAACTCTATTTTGTGTTTATTGTATAGCCAGACAAAAAGATAGCAAGCACAGCCAAAGGATCGAAGAGAGAGGTAATGAGGATCAGCTTTGAATAGTTTGAAAATTAGTACAACACCATTGGTTGAAGTAGGTGGAAGGTGATTAATGAGATAAACCGCTATAGTGAATGCATGATCTCAAAATTTGTAGGGTAAGGAAGCATGTGCAGAAAGAGTCAAACCTGTTTCAACAATGTCAATGCTTTCTTTCAATAACACCATTCTGATCAAGGTTGTCAAAATCAAGATTTTAAGTGGGATCAGAAAAGGGGAAGAAAAGCGTAAATCATAGAATCGTAAAATGGATCATAACATCATACTAACATGTAAAATTAACATGGATAATGTAAATAAACCTCTACATTGTATCATTTAGAATGTGTTGTGTGTCTAAAGCAGATCACAGGTAGTATTTATAGAGTCTTATGAATAATTACATATGATTACAAATAATGTGAAATAATGACAATTAAAGGACCGTTATGGTTCTTTCATATTCTATGGTTACTAACACTCCCCCTCAAGCTGGAGCATATAGATTGTATGCACCAAGCTTGTTACAAATAAATTCAACTCGGGTCCCTTTAAGAGATTTGGTAAACATGTCTCCTAGTTGATTGTTGGAGTTGACAAAATCAGTTGTAATTTCACCAGCAAGGACTTTTTCTCGAATGAAGTGGCAGTCTATTTCTATGTGTTTGGTCCTCTCATGAAAGACTGGATTGGAGGCAATATGAAGTGCAGCTTGGTTGTCACAAATCAACTTCATCTCCTTGGTATCTCCGAGTTTTAGTTGTTGAAGCCATTGTCGAAGCCAAGTTAGCTCGCAAGCTGTGACGGCCATTGCACGATATTCTGCTTCTGCACTGCTTCGAGCAACTATATTTTGTTTCTTCCTTCTCCATGAAATTAAGTTTCCTCCAAAGAGTACGCAATAACCTGATGTGGATCTTCTATCAGATGGTGAACCAGCCCAATCAGCATAAGAGTAGCTTACAATGCTAGAATCGCCTTTATTTGTGTAAAGTAAACCTTTACCAGGAGAGTTTTTAATGAATCTAAGAATGCAGATTGCTGCATCCCAGTGGGCATCACATGGAGCATTAAGAAACTGACTTACTACACTTACTGCAAAGGTAATGTCCGGTCTAGTGACTGTAAGATAGTTAAGTCTGCCAACCAATCGTTGATATCTCTCCAGGTCTTTCAATGCGTCCCCCTGACCTGGGAGTAGTTTTATGTTGGGATCCATGGGTGTGTCACATGGTTTACAATTGCGCATGCCAGTTTCTTCTAGAATGTCAAGAGCATATTTGCGTTGACTAAGAACAATACCTGAAGCAGATTGTGCAACTTCAATCCCCAAAAAATATTTAAGAGGACCTAAATCCTTGGTTTGAAATTGGTGAGACAAATAGACTGAGTCGATTAATGTCATCATGATCACTGCCGGTGATAACAATATCATCTACATAAACCACGAGATATAGACAAGTAGTAGGAGATGAGTGGAGAAAAAATACAGAGTGATCTGCCTCACACCGAGTCATGCCAAACTCCTTTAATGCAGCACTAAACCGGCCAAACCAAGCACGAGGAGATTGTTTCAAAGTGTAGATGGAGCGACGAAGTCTACATACATAATCAGGAGCATCGTAAGCAACAAAACCTGGGGGTTGGGCCATATAAACTTCTTCTTGTAGTTCACCATGTAAGAATGCATTTTTAATGTCAAGTTGGTGTAAAGGCCACTGGTGGATAGCAGCTAATGCCAAGAAGAGACGGACCGACGTCATTTTGGCTACAGGGGAAAAGGTGTCTGCATAATCTAGACCAAAAATTTGAGTGTAGCCTTTAGCAACAAGACGTGCCTTCAGTCGATCAACGGTACCATCAAGGCCAATTTTGACTGTATAGATCCATCTACAACCAACAATGGTCTTCCCTAAAGGTAAAGGAACAAGATCCCAGGTGTTGTTAGAGTGCATGGCGGTCATTTCATCAATCATTGCTTGGCGCCACCCGGGATTAGATAGGGCCTCACCTGGAGTCTTAGGAATTGTGACAAAATCCAAGGAGGAAACAAATGCATAATATGAAGGTGATAGACGATGGGTAAGTGAAAGTGCAAGCATAAAGAGGTTTAGAGTTTCGAGAGAACCTGGTATCTTTACATAAGGCAAGTGCTTCAGGAGACGGAGCAGGAGTAGTTGCTGGAACAGGTGATGAGTCTAGAGGAGCTTGTATAACAGGCAGAGACTCAGGAGGTCGAGGACGACGTTGATATGTGATCAAAGGGTGTGGTGTCACCGAAGGAATACTAACCGGGATAGGAGCAGGGGAACTTTCTGCTGGTGAAAAACTCTCAAGAGCAGGCGAACAATCTGATGAGGAGAAGAAAGGACAAGTCTTAAAGAAACTTACATCAGCTGAGACAAAATATCGTCTGAGGTCAGGAGAATAGCACCGATAGCCCTTTTGGGTACGAGAGTATCCAAGGAACAAACACTTTAGAGACTTAGCTTTCAGCTTGTCTTTGCCTGGAGTGAGGTCATGCACAAAACAGGTACAACCAAATACGCGAAGTGGAAGAGAGTACAATTGTTGTTTTGGAAATAGTACAGAATATGGAACTTGGTTGTTCAGAACTGTGGAGGGCATGCGGTTGATGAGATAACAGGCAGTGATGACAGCATCGCCCCAGAAAGATTGTGGAAGCTGATAATGAAGAAGCATTATCCGAGCTATGTCATCCAAGTGACGATTTTTGCGTTCGGCAACACCATTTTGTTGTGGTGTATGTGGACAAGATGTTTGATGGATAATGTCGTGTGTGCGAAGAAAATCTTGAAATGTGGAAGATAGGTATTCGCGAGCATTATCGCTACGAAGAACTTTGATACAAACACCAAATTGATTGCAAATTTGAGTAAAAGTTTTGCCAAACTAAAAATAGCTCAGACCTATTTCGTAATAGGAATAGCCAAGTATAACGGGAAAAATCATCTATGAAAGTAACAAAATATTTATAGCCTAAAGTTGACATGACGCGACTAGGACCCCAAATATCAGAATGGACTAACTCAAATGGAGACGTAGCTCGTTTATTTTCTCTAATAGGAAATGTGCTTCGAAAGTGTTTTCCCAACTGGCAAGACTCACACTCAAGTGTTGAAACTTTGAGATGAGGAACCATAAGTAGTAGCTTTGGAAAACTTGGGTGACCCAACCGTTGATGAATGACTTCTCGTGACTCAAAGGTGAGGCAAGCTTTTGGAGAAGAAAGGTGATACAATCCTCCAGACTCATTAGCAAAGATAACAGAATATGGCATTGTTTTAGTAAGTTTGCTAATGGAGATAAGGTTGAATGGGCATCCAGGTACATAGAGCACGAACTTCAAAGCAAGAGTGGGAAGTGGAGAAGCATCCCCAATGCCGACAACTTTAGTTTGGGAGTCATTTGCTAAAGTGACATGGGGTAAATGGGCCATGTGAGAGAATGTAGAGAAAAGAGATTTATTACCAGTTAGATGATCTGAAGCACCTGAGTCAAGGATCCAAGGTCCAAGCGATGAGGATTGAGAGACAAAAGCAACAGGATTATCTCTATGAGCAATAGGGGCAACTGGAGTAGAGGATTGCATGGCTGCTTTCCATTGAACATACTCATTATATTCAGCGTTAGAAAGAGTCACCTCATCAGAAGGAGCAGAACATGTGACTGTAGCAAGATTGACAGATTTATTCTAAGCACGAGCTTTTGTACGGCATATATCTTCAGTGTGACCATAGCGGTTACAGTAGGTGCAACGTGGACGAGGCCGATTACGATTTCCACCACAGCCTCCTCGAGCAGAGTTGAAAGCAAGAGCGGAAGAGTCAACGGTGACAAAGGGAGGTGGAGCGGATGTCTGAGAAATGCGCAATAATTGTTCACTGACCATATCATAAGAAGGTATTGAAGGATTGGATAGGATTTGATTCCATACGGAATCAAGCTCAGGTGGGAGACCGGCCAAAGCAAGAGTCATGAAGAATCTACTACGTTGCTCCGCATGGGTATCTACATCGTGAGTGAAAGGCAAGAGACTATCAAAGTCAACAATGAGACTGTCAAGCTTACCCAGATAAGTCTCCATATTCAAGTCCTCTTTCTTCAAATGAACAAGATTGTTGACAACCGTGTATAGGCGATTAATATCATTGGAGTAGATCTTCTTGGTTTTGTGTCAAACGTCGTAGCATGTCCTGTAAGCACGATATGTAACCTGTAATTTGGGATCAATAGAATACCAAAGAACACTGCATAAAGAAGCATCAATTTGTTTCCAACGATCGTGGTCCTTTTTAGGAATATCTTTAAGTTGTTTAGTGAGATGATCAGAACGACCTTGTCCTTGGAACCAAAGCTCAACCGCAGCAGCCCATGAGGTACAATTAGAAGAACCAAGCAAATTTTCACAAGGAATGAGAGGGACATTGGTGAAACTTGCAATTGTAGCGGCTGAATCGGATGCGTTGCTGGAAGACATCACGGAAAAAGTTGAATAATTACGGCACGTGCGTAGGTTTCCGATGAGGGCGGCGTTCGGAGTAGTTTTGTCGACGATGTCCGATGCTGGTCGGAGTGTCACGCCGGCAAAAGGGGGTAGCGACGGCAAAGAAAAGGCCGTCAGAGGCGCTGCTACTGGTCACGGCTACAGTAGCACGAAAAAAAAAAAGGAAAAGAGAGCAGCGGATCTGTTTAGCTCTCTGATACCATGAAAGAGAAAGAGATTTTAGAATGTGTTATGTGTCTAAAGCAAATCACACAGATAGTATTTATAGAGTCTGATGAATAATTACATATGATTACAAATAATGTGAAATAATGACAATTAAAGGACCGTTATGATTCTTTCATATTCTATGGTTACTAACAAAGATGAACAGAAATCACATGTGAGAAGGTCATTAGAGTAATAACAGGAATCACCAGTGAACCACCACCAGCAGTAGTGGAATTGAAGAGATTTGTCTGAGTGGTCATGGATTAAGATCAAACAAAAGCTCCGGACACCATGTTAAAAATCAGCAAAGTCAGAATTTTAAGGAGAGAGAAAGAGAAAGGAAGAGAGAAAACTGATATTTTGTAGAATTATCTCATTAAATCTTATATCAACGAAGGAGTACAATAACTCGGTATATATATTGATAGCAAATCTAACATACTTAGTTGGAGCTAGCAGAGTTAATCACAGCTGTTACAACATATACATTACTTGTTACAATGGAGAAAAGGTATTCCAACACACCCATTATGTTGTGATATATTAGAATAATATGTCAAATAACTTCAAGGAGCTGATAATTGTTATTAACTACAATAACCAAAATCAGTTTAAACCAGGCGTAGAAACATAAGTAACAAAACATGCTTAAACATGGGAAATAGAATTTTGAGATTACACTGGTTTTTACAGCTATCACTATCATAGTAACTATAACTCAAACACAAATTTATAATATAACCCCTCTATTGGTACAATATGCCCAAATTCTACACACTATGTACAAGATAGAAGAACCATACACAAATAGATCTTAACAATACTTGCAACATACCTCAACAATATGTCTTCTCTCTTGTGCTTGTGATAACTTGAATCTAGCACGTCTCTCAACAACAAAGCACCTGAAATCTAAGAATGCCTGAAATGTAGAGTATTAAGCCAAAGGAAAAAAAATAAAATTAGCACACTCTCAATTAAAAAAAAAAGAGCCACTAAATAATTTATGAAAAGTTTAACGATAACTAAATATATAAAAATTACAGGAAACAATCATTGTAAAAACAAAGGTTTTTAAAACTGGATCGGATATTTAACCGGTCAAGGTACT
This sequence comes from Canavalia gladiata, assembly GCA_037954105.1. Classification (NCBI taxonomy): domain Eukaryota; kingdom Viridiplantae; phylum Streptophyta; class Magnoliopsida; order Fabales; family Fabaceae; genus Canavalia; species Canavalia gladiata. The sequence continues at coordinate 38,848,308 of CM075667.1, read as the reverse complement.
GGTTCAAGGTTTACTGATTTAAAATAATATTATTTTATATATGGACTGATTTTTTACTGGTTTTGTCAGTTCGCCGCAGGTTTACCGATTTGCTATCTATTTTTTACTAAAACAGTTTTGTGGCTCAATTAGCCCAGAGAGAGAGCCAGTTCCCAATTCAAATAGTCTGACCTGCTAATCTGTTCGAATCTTCATAACCATGGTAAAAATGTATCATAATTCTAATATATGTTTAAGAAATCTCTCTTTTTCTCCTTTTTCTATCATTCTTAATTTCTAATATGGTATCTAGAGCTTCTCTACAATCCTAAACCATGGTCGTTGCAACCAATCCTTTTACCACGGGCAATAATGGTATTTCGCCACTGGTAGTCTCCAACATTCTGATTACCTTATTCCACACAATCTTTGTGCGACTTGATGAGAAAATATTCCTCCTCTAGAAGCAACAAGTTGAAGCAGTAAGCAAGGCTCACTGTTTTCATCACTTCATTGTCAATCAAGAAATTCCATCATGATTCCTCAATGAAGATCGTAATCTCAATACAGTCAGTGAGTAAAGATCATAATCGCAATACAGTCAATGAGTCCTATCCCCAATGGGAGCAACAAGACTAGTTGCCATTTTATTGGCTTCTTTCTTCATCATATGTCCTATCTCCATTTTATTGGGGTGGTATAATCCATCACATTATATTTCCCCACACACCCACCTAAAATGGCATTGTTGAAATGAAACACCATCAAATTGTTCACGTTATCTCAGGCCTTCCTCCCATTCTAGTTTTGGGATCATGCTTCACTCCAAATTGTTCCTCTTATCAATATCTTGCCTTCAACCTCAATTCAAAGAAATATTCCTTCATTGGGCTGTTGAAAATTGATCATGATTATTGTTTTCTTTGTACATTTAGATATGCCCCCTATCCTCTCACAATCCTACAATCATTACAAGCTGGATTTTCATTCACAAGGATGCATACTCCTTGGATAGTCCACGCATCACAAAGGGCACAAATGCTATCCTGCAAATGGCAAAATATATATCTCCAAAGACATGATCTTCAATGAATCTCATTTTCCTTACTTCTCCATGTATCCTTCACAACCCAAGTCCTCTACTTGTCCCTCCCCACTACTCTCTTCTATCCCACTCACTATTGTTGTGTTACCATCACCCATACATTCAAACATATCAGCTTTACTACTTTTACTTCATCCTCTCCCTCTCCACCACCTGTTCCACCAAGACCTCAATCAACTCATCCTATGCAAACTAGCTCAAAATCAAGCATTCACAAACATCGGATCTTTCACACTTTGTTGTTATCGCATATTGAACCCTCCACAGTTCCTCAAGCTCTCTGAAATCCCAAATTGCACTCAATCATGCAAGCTGATTATTGTGCAACTCTTCCCAGTCATACCTGGACCCGACTTTATTTCCTCTTCCTCCACATAAAAATGCAATTGGTTGCAAATGGGTGGTTTGAGTGAAAGAAAACCCTGATAAATCTATCAACAAATACAAGTCTCGCCTAGTTGCCAAGGGGTTTTACCAACAATATGGCTTTGACAGCATAGAAATGTTCTCTCCTATAGTTAAACATTTTGTTGCTAGAACAGTCCTCACACTTGCTTTGACAAATAAATGGACTATTCAACATCTACATGTCAAAAATGTCTTTCTCCATGGCAATCTTATTGAGGAAATCTATATGAACAAAAAAAGCATCAAGGGCCATGGTTTGAATGTCTCACTACCACTCTTCATTGTTTTGGTTTCAAGACATGTAGTGATTCCTCCTTGTTCATCTTCTCAACTCCTACTGCCTATCTCTATTTTCTATATATGTTGATGATATTTTATTTACAGGCAATTCCCTAAGTAAAATCCAAGAGCTAACAACTAAATTCAATTCTATTTTTGCTCCCAAACAGCTAGGTAACCAAGACTATTCTCTTGGTAGTGGAAGTTAAATACCTTCCCAATGATCCTACTCTCATAGAACATATATATTTTGGCTTCTAGAGGTTCCAAACTCTCAAATTTTGGCTTGGATTATACGGCAGGACCTTTTAATATGTCACCATCTCAACCTGAAATCTGTTATAGTAAGAACAAGGCCTAACATTTTTATCCCAACCTCTTGTGTCATTGGAAGCCGCTCAAGCAAATTCTACGCTAACTAGAAGGCATCGTCATTCATGGTCTTCATCTTCAGCACACATCCAATCCTTAGGATCTAGTTATTCATGCTTTCTACAATACAGATTGGGCATCAGGTGCAAGCATTTACCTTGCTTCTAACTAGGGGTGTCAATTTGTCCCTCAGCCCATCGGTTAACCCATTTGACTCACCACAATAACCTTAATATATTCAACCCATTTCATAACATGGCTTTTGTCAACCCTGACCTAGTATATCGCTTTAATAAATGGGGTTAGTGTGGAGTGGTAGTGGGTTACATATTCAAGAGTTTGCTTCCAACATGGATATACCACCTAATTTACATCCCACACGGGTCTATAGTGGGTTATCCCCATATATCCCACCTAAGTCGCACATAGGCTTCGACATGGATGGTTCACATTCACACTCTCTCAACCTCAATTCACTTCTAACTCAGCCTTGATTGGTTGATTCACACAAACTCTCACTCTCTAATGATACATGACATTAGAGTAACATTGCTATGTGTTTCTTCCTATTTTGAAATTTGGATGTGCCTTTTTGTCATTCATTTCAGTTGGTTTTTGTTGGAAATAAAATGGAAGACAGTAGAAATTTGCATTAAAATCAACATTAGCACATTTATCAACCTTTGCAAATACCACTTATGTTTTTACTATCTCCATACTCCATCCCAATTGCTGGATTAGTAAAAGTATTTTATGTTTTTTTTATTATTATGTAGCATACTGATAGCCGATTTTAATGATGGCCCATCCTTGATCTTGAAATACCCACTAGTTATCAGTCAAACAAATACCCTACATATATCAAACAAATGACCCTATGTATTTTAGTTAAGCTGATAATTGAAAAACATCTAGAAAGCATAATTGGATACAATTTAACTCTATATATTATGTCATTCAAGTTAGCCATTTACCTCAATACTAATGGAAATGCTATAATGTCACTTAACAAAAATTTTACTTCAACATTCTTTATATTGTTTGATACTCCATAATGACATTTTTTATATTGTTTGTTTTAATGCATCAAGATTTTAAAATTGGGTTATGGAATCTACAAGTAAGACTCTTAATTTGGAAAAGGTTTGTATATTATTAGAACCATGAACCATTTTATGAGATCCCAAAGATGATCTTTGATTTATCTTATCCTACTTCAAACTTGTATTTCATGCAAGTTTAGAAAATTGAATGTCTCTTGGAAGTAAACTTGAAAAAATGATGATAATATGATAAGGCAAATGTCATTGAAGATGAAAGGAAAATTTGAAAACTATTGGAAAAAAGTATAATATCGTGTTACCTTTTGGGACCATTATTGACCCAACCTTGAAAATTGATTTCTTAAATTATTGTTATACCAGACTTGATTGTTTAACTATTGAAGAAAAGGGTAAGAATGTGAAAAACAAGTTTAAGAACTTTACGAAGAATATGTAAGCACTTTCACTATCCCAAGTGTTTTCCTTTCCCAATCATCCAATGAACTCCTTTTATTGCCTAACTCATGTGAAGAGGAGAATAAGCCCAAGAGATCTAGAGTATTTAGTGTAAGCATTCTATTCTTAGTTTTTTATATTTATCATGTTTCTTCTAGTTAGCTAATTAATATTTTACATAGTGCAAAACTATAAATGCATAAAAGTGAAGATAAGTTCTTCAATTGGTAAGAATGATCTCGATGTTTGATGAACCATAAGTGGATGTTGATGACTCTGAGGACCTGGATGTCTTTCACTATTAGAAGACCAATGAGAAAAAAATTACTCTATTTCTATAATGGCAAGTGATATGTTTAGTATTCCAATTACAACAATGGCCTCAAAATCTGCTTTTAGTATTGGTGGATGTTTTCTCACCAAATACAACAGTTTTACCCTTCCTAAGAATGTTCAAATGTTGATTTGCACTAGGAATTTTGGTGGCACAACTTTACTCAAAATCCTACTGATCTATTTTTGTAAAATAATTATTTGTTTAGTTGTGTTTCCTGGATGAAGATGAGGATAATGTATTTGATTTTGAGGTGGAAACAGGGGAGTCTATCATATGTTGGAGCTTTGGTACTTTCTCCATTTCCATTCTCGGTTGCATTCCAAAAAAATACTGTTAGTGAATTAATTATTTGATTTTGCAGCTCTTACTAACAAATCAAATACAGACAAGAGGTGTCATAAGGCCTATTGAACCTAAATAATACACTCCAAGTGATTGTATGCTATACATTTGCTGTCCATTTGTTGAATATAGTTTTTCTACCATGCACATAGTTAAAAGGACAACTTTAATGGGCAAAAGTAATTTGCATCCTTAGCAATCACATGGTCACAGAATTGCAAAGAATCACATTATATGAATTGTTTGCACCAGTATTCTTATGAGACAAGTCTTGTTTCTGTATTGAGAAATAAAATATTCTCACAGCCTAAAGATAAAAAAGCTCCTGAGTGTTTTCTCCTTATTATTCTCTCTCCAAAAAAAAGGGGGTTTTCCATCAAATCAATAATTGGAATATAGCCAAATCCAATGTCAGTACTCACCTGCAGCAATTCCTTCAGCCCCATTTGTTTAGGTTGTCCATTAAGAATGCTACAAAGAAATCACAAAAATGTATGTTCAAATTAAGACATGAAGTATAAAAATAAAGTAGAATAAATCAATATTGAAGAAAGGAACATTAAGATGACCAAAAATTGATAGCAATTGGATTATAAAACAAGCAGAAGCCATATGGAATTGGTAAATATCTCTTTGCTGATATGATATCAATGAGATCCAGCATCAGTAACAAGAAAATTGCAAAGCATTAACAGAAGTAGAAAATATATTTAGCCCAAGGCTTTCAAAAGACCTAGTCTCTCCCTCTGAATTCTCTCTTGCACGAATGCTTTCCAACTTCAGTTATTCGCTCCTTTTCTCTTTATATTTTTGTGTCTATGTCTGTTTTCCCACTTCTCCATCCTGCATCCCTTTTAGTCATGCCCATTTGGGGCCCTGAATTTCTGTTTCGACAAGTCTTTCCAAGCATGAACCTTTATAGCAGGATGGCTAGAAAAAAATTATTAAAAGACTATTACATTTCATCAGTAGCTCAAAGCCTCAAACCTCCAACCAACCATCTATGGAATTATATAATGATATACCAGAATGAATCTTCAACAACTTCCAAAAGTGGAAACTTGAATGATGTCTATAAAGAACCTTGAATCATAGCCAATCATTTAAAGACAATAATGTCAACACCAATATGGAACTTCCCATTGCAGACAAGATTTTTTGCCACCAACATGGGATGGAGATTCTAAAATTATTATTTCACATCCAGAAACTCAAAAGCCATATTTTCTTTTTTTGCAATCTTAACCATCCAGCCCAAAATTTTGAAAGGGTTAATATGATTTTAATTCCTTCAAAACTCTGAAATTTTGGATTTAATCTCATTTTTTAAACTATTGGTTTTGGTCCTTGTTTTTCAAAATAGATTGCTTTTAATCCCTAAAGTAACCAATGTTTGACACGTTGGCATATACCAAGGTTTGACATGTCAATGATGAGGGACTAAAATCAGTCTATTTTAAAGAAAGAGGGATTAAAACCAACTGCTTTAAAAATGAGGGACTAAAACCAAAATTCCCAAATTTTGGAGGGACTAAACATATGCAATCCATTTTAAAATCACACTGGCCCCCGGCCACATCATTTGAGTGATTCTGTACATCCCATTTCTTTCCCTGAACTGCTTCAAATTGAAGGGGATTAAAGAAAAACACATACATAGGTAGAGGTTTTCTACATTTCTAAATGTAATATGAGCATTCTGCTAACAATGAATCATAAACAGATAGATATGAAGAACATAGCCTTATTATGAATTTATATAGTTCTATTCTAACAGATCAAAAGAGAAAAACAGACCAAAGTACACATATTCTAAACACTCTTAGCAATATCTCTCATGCTAGGTCATACATGTCATATGCCCAGGCTTACTAAATCGAGGTTAAACTCAAGTACGAGACATAATAGTATCAGCACATTGATTTTCTGAACTGTCATGTAATATTCTGAAGGAGCTTCCAGAAAAATAAAAAAAAATAAAAAACATCAATCTCACAGAATAATAATGGAAAGAACATTCATGAATCTTTTCCTTTCCACCAGAGGTAAAGAAAGAAGCATCTGTCTAATGGAATAACCTCGTATTTTGGCATACATAATTGCAGAATTCATAACCATTGGAAGTCCCACATTGTCTAGTAGTATAGTCAACCATGCATATATATATACTGAGGGCAATCCTCATCCTACAAGCTAACTTTTAGGGTTATGTTAGGCCCAAGCCTAATTTTCAACAATAAGAAAGTTCTGGCCAACAAACTTTTCCTCTAAGAGAGTCGCATTTGGAAGCCAGGTCAAATGAGCATAGAATCAATCCAAAACATATTTGTCTATCAAAATACAATTCGAAATATAGGGAAAAAAATATTGATCAATCAACAGAATTGTTATTAGAAGGAGGTATCAATGATCAGAGCTTTCAAAAGATCTGTCAACTACAATTAACTTACCCCACCATGTTACAGCTAAATGTAGATTGCAGAGATGTTAATCGATAAAGATTATTCAAAACAATGAATGGATCTGATCCTCGCTTCACCTGCAAAGTGGATGAAATTAGTCTAAGTGACCAGCTCAACAGTCTCTTTTCTCCTTTTCTTATTTTTCTCCTGTTTCCATGTGTCCATTCAATAAGAAAATACAGGAGCCGAGCCATATTTATGTATAGTACCTCAATTACTATACGCATTCCAGAACGATCACTCTCATCCCGAATATCACTTATCCCATCTAAACTCTGTTCAGAAAAAACAAAATTAAAATAAAATAAGTGACAAAATATACATGCTAAATGAAAGTCAAACAAACATTTAGCATAACAGCCTCCCCCCCCCCCCAACAAAATAATAACAAAACATTTTATAGTGCTGGAAACATAAATTAATTGAACAAAACTTCAGCTCAAAGTATGTTATGCTTCCATATAATTCACATGGTATAAGCATGAGAGATAAAACCTACAAGCTTTCTGCTTGTTCAGTAATATGCGGATAACCCAACAAAAAATAAATTAAAATAATATCCAAGCAACCAAATCTTATTCCCACACTTGAGTCATTATCACCCATAGTGCTAGGACCCAACCCAATGAAGGTGGGATTTGGAGAGTTTATACTAGAAGAGGAAAAAAGGAAAAAGACAGGTAAAGTACAGTTGGGGTAGTTAAGTAAGTCTGTTAGGCCATTAGTGAGAAATGTAAATAAATAGTATGCAAGAGAGGATAAAGGGAGAGGAGATTAATCTGAAGATTGTAATAGGGGGAAACCCTTGGAGGTGGCGTTGGCCCCTTAACTTGTTGACAATCAATAATTGAAGTTCTTTCTTTCATAATTGTGGGTTTCTCTAAGCTTTACTGTTCTGAGTTTCATAACACACAGGGTCACCTTTCAAACATATAACACACAGAAAAACACTGAAGGCATAACTCGGTTAAAAGGTTGTAGTGACAGTTTAGCAACAGAAACCAGCAGCAGCTATAAAATATAATTTTGAGATATAGCAAAGTCAAAAGAACAAAAAGATAGGCAAGGAAATGGATTAATGGAAAAGGTTGACCTCACAATATTACAATAAAAGACAAACAATGTGGAACTAGAATAAGTTTGTGACAAAGAAAAGTAAATAGACTGAGCAATTTTCAAAGACAAGGCTGTGGTGAACCCAACAATATTAAAAGCATTAAAGAGGAAATCTCAAAGTATAAAACATAGAAGGAAAGAGACAAAAATCATAGGCAAGGTCAAAAGTTCAAAAAAGTTACAAGGACAAGAGTACTCCAAAATATTTTAATCATATGTTTGGATGGAGCATTTTAACATTTCAATGAATTTGAATTACTTGAAAATTTAAATGTTTTCAATTTCTTTTCAAATACTTTCATTTCAAACATATATTGTTTGGATAAAGGATTGTAAATTTATTATATTTAAAATTCTTTATTGGGATGGTGAATTTTAAGTAAATTGAATTTTAAATTCTTGTATTTTTAATTTTTAATTTAGATCAAATAATTTAATTTTCACTACATATAAAATTTTATATTTAAATATTCATAAGTTCTCCTTAATTTTTCTTGTACTTTTTTTTTCACCGAGAAATTTAGATATACAAATGTTTTTATCATACAACAACATATTTAACCAGAATGACAATCCACCAAATGTACATAATTAAAAAGATAACAAAATACAATTATATCATTTGATGTTGAAAATACTATGTCCAAAGATATGAGAGGTGAGAGAGAAAGATGTGAAAGAACAACAAGATGTGAGAAAGTAGCACAAATAAAGAACAATGAAAGAGAAAGTAACACAAATAGAGAACAATGAGAGAGAAAAAAAACGGAGACAATTGTTGTTCACAAGAATGAGTTGAGAGATTTGGAGGAATTTTAAATTGGACCTATTTTGGAGGAATTTTAAATTCTCTCATTTTAGTTGGTTAAAATACTCTCTTAAAATTCATAGACTATAAAATTTCTTGCAAAATAATATTCAAACAAGATATTTCAATTATTAGAATTTTAAATTCTCTTAAAAATTATTTTTTCTCCTTAAAATACCTCATCCAAACACAAGGTAAAGGAAATCACATGCCCATGAAAAAACAATGCAGTTGGCCAATTGTGTAAACTCAGTAGAAAGCCAAAATTAAGATGTTCACTAATATGTGACATAGGGCCAGCCTGGCAACTCTCAAAAAGTGGTTTTTTTTTGTTACATCTCAAAACCGGATTAGAAAATTTTAAAGATATTATATAAATTCATTTTAGGTTAATTCATATCTAATTTTACTTTCAAATTTTTTAAACCAGTTTTTATCTAATTTGTTCTTACATTTCTTTGAATTCAAAAAACATGGTATGCTTGCTGACCACTGGATTGATTAGTGCTGCCTACAAATATATCTTATCCCATAACCACCATATAAATAGCTGTAGGAGGGAAGAGATAATGATAATGATATGGGATACAGATTAATGAAAATATGGAGTAGAAAATTTTCCAAAGTTTTAGGTAGTACCAAACAAGTAAATTTAAAAACTGGCCTGAAAGCACCTAAATGTCTAGTTTCTAGAAGTTTCCAAACACCCCCATAGTCATCACTCAACTCTATCCCTTGAAATATCTTATTTCACTTGCACAAAAGTAAGCAGCCATGCACCTTTGAGAAGACAAATCTAAATACATCATTCTAAAATAATCTTGCTGTAAAAAAGTAATACCTTGCTCTCTACAAGTTCAGCAATCTTCTCAACTAATGCTGCTTTGTTGGTCTGGTAAGGAATCTACTCCAATAATAAAATAGAATTTGTAATCAACTCTCCAAAGAAAATAAAGCAAGTATTTTTAATTTTTTAATGTCAGAATCTGATAGAATCTAGAGTGCCACCTCTTTGATAACTATTGCAGTCCGTTTTGTCTTAGAATCAAGCAATTCAATATCAGTTTTCCCCCTGACAATAACACGTCCTCGACCAGTTCGGTATGCCTCTAAGATCCTAAAGAGAAATGAGTATAGAACATACCATAGATCACATAATACAACATTTTCAGAAAGGAACAAAGTAAAAGGAAAGAAAAAATGCATTACAGAAAATTTGATACAACTAGCAGAAGATACAACAAGTAGTCACAAAGGTTTAACAGCAAAGATAATGATTAAATACAAGGTCACACAGGTTTCAAGTTTCATAAGCTTCTGTGACCAAAGTAGCCAACTTTCTTCAAGGCTCATTTTGTTTTATCTAAAATTTTCATATTCTGTTATGTAATCAACAATTCTTAATTTAAAGAGTGCAACAGATGAAGGTTCAAATAGCTCATTATGAATCATTTAAACAATCCATATACCATTACCAAAATGCCTCCATGTCTATCAATGCTGGGACATACAACTAGTTCAGAATTAAACTGCCACTATTAACATTTTCAAAGTGTATAATTACACAAATAATGTAAAATTGTCAGCCAACTTTAAAAAAATAAAAATAAAAAAAAGGTTTATCAAATATTTATTAAAAAGGGAAAACTACCAAAAATTTATACACTCACCCAAGATTTCCCATAATCAGCCCTCCTGTTGGAAAGTCAGGTCCAGGCATGTATTCAAGCAATTCTTGCAGCTACACACACCAAAACTAATAAGAAAATTTCTTTAAAGAAGAAAGAAGGGAGAAGAATAGTAAATTCACAACACATAAATAAAATGACATTCTTTCATAGCTTGAGAATTATATTACTCACTATCTCTTAACTACCTACATATACCCAACAAGACAATGTATAATAGCAAATATATGCAACCATTGAAGCTGGCTTCAACCATTGAAGCTGGCTTCAACCATTGAAGCTGTCAGAAAACATGTAAATACGTAAATAATGAAATATAGATGTAATGACCAATCTAAATGGCAAGAGTCATAGAATGCAAGGGAAGGAAACTGGATATAAAGCACAGGAGGATATTAAGGATATGATAGATCTCAAACTAGCACAGCAGAATTATCCACACACACCAACTTCCAGCCCACCCCACAGCAATACACACCCACACTGAATATATATTTTTGGCTTTTCTCAGCATTTCCTTCTGAATTCACAAAAACAAAACAGCCTTACAAAAGAAAATAAAGGAAAGACTGCTTAATGAAAATTAGTCATCAGAGTCTCAAACCCTCTCCACCACCACCACTTACTCCAATTATTTCATATCCCCCTCTAGACCCCTTCCCTCCTTTTATTTTCTCATTAACATTGATCATGCAAGGAATCCCTCCCTTCCACTCCCACATTGTCACCTGTAATTTTGTTATTTTCCCCCTCTTCCTCAACAGCCGTGTCACCTGGAATTCAATTCTTTCCTCAACAGCCTTCTTTTTAGTCCCATCTTTGCCCTCCTCTTCCTCATTTTTATGCTCTTTCCACTTTTTACTCCTTCGAGAATACATGTGGACTAAAGGCCCATCATTACCTCCCCCAATGAGCACCACCTTATTCAAGGTGGAATTTTGGAAAAGCCTGCTTCATGGCTTCCAGTTCTTCCCAGGTATTTTCGTGTTGTGGAAGATTGCGCCATTTAATCAACACCTCATAAGACCCATTAAGGAGCCATCTCACCTTAAATACATCTTTAGGAACCACTATCAACTCCCACTCTTCAAACATAGATGTTGGCCATTGTTGACTAGCAATGTGAATATTTGGAGCTGCTTTTAACTGAGACACATGAAAAATGGGATGCACATGAGCGGACTCCAGTAATTTCAGTTTTTATGCAATTGTTCCTATTCGTTTCTTTACCTCAAATGGCCCATAGAATTTTGGACTAAGCTTCTCATTAATTCTAGAAGCTAAAGAATGCAACTTGTAGGGCTAAGCTTTCAAATAGACCATTCTCCTATCTGAAACACCACTTCCCTCCTTTTTTATCCACTTGCAGCTTAATGCATTATTGGGCGTTCAACAAGTTAGTCTTCAATTCCTCCAAGATGCTATCTCTCTCCCCCAATAATCTATCTACCTCATCCACCATAGTACCATTCTTGTGATATTTCAATAATAACAGGGATCTCTTCCATAAAGAGCTTGGAATGGACTCATCGTGATAGATGCATTAAATGTATAATTGAAATAAAATTCTACCCATGGCAACCATTTGAGCCATTGTTTAGGATGTTGATAAACAAAGTACCTCAAATAATCCTCTATTGTAAGGTTAATCACCTTGGTTTGCCCATTTGTTTGAGGATGGTAAGCTAAGATAAACTTCAGTCGAGTCCCCGCCATCTTGAATATTTCCCTCCAAAATATGCTCATAAAAAACCTATCCCGATCTAAAAATATTAACTTTGGAAACCCATGGAGGCGCACTGCGCAAAGGTAGTAGCTACACCATAGGCTAAGTAAGGATGGGTTAAAGGTACAAAATGGGCTGATTTGGTAAGCCTATCAACCACCACCATCAATGAATCTTTTCCATGCAACTTGGGTAATCCGCTAACAAAATCCATTAAAAGATCTTCCCATACTAGACAAAGGATCAGCCTCCCTATTTTTTGCTCCTGGCTTGTATTGTATTTGAAAGTCTAACCCAACCAATTTGGCTACCCATTTTTGTTGATAACCCACCAAAATTTTTTGCTCCAAGAGAAATTTAAGACTCTTCTAATATGTGTATAATGAAGTGGTTCCCCATGAAATTCTACCTCCATTTTTGGACTATGAACACAATAGTCATCAGCTCCCTATCATATACAAATTTAGCTTGTGGTTAAGGAGAAAGAGCTTGGCTAATGTAGGCAAGGGGTCTCCCTTGCTACATGAGTACTGCTCCTATGCCCACACCTGAAGCATCTGTTTCAAGCACAAAAGGAATCTGAAAATTAGGCATACTTAGGATGGGGATGCACATCATAGCTTCCTTAATAGCTTCAAAAACAATTTGCAATTCTGGTCCACATTTGAAGTTGTTCATCTTAAGCAATTGGGTTAATGGTTTAGCAAACATCTCATAGTTTTGCACAAATCTTCTATAATATCCGGTTAGACCCAAAAAACCCCCTCAAGCTTCAGATATCAGTAGGGGTAGGCCACTGCTTCATGGCTTCAATTTTTGTTGGGTCTGCCTTGACATCCTTAGTTGAAATTAAGTGTCCTAAGTATTCCAGTTCCAAAACTCTGAAACAACACTTCTTAATGTTAACCCGCAAGGATTGCTACCTTAACACTTCAAATACTAGCCTTAGTTGCTGCACATGTAATTTTGGATCCTGACTATATACCAAAAATATTGTCAAAAAAACTAACACAAAGTTTCATAGGAAGGGCTTGAAGATCACATTCATGAGAGCCTGAAAAGTTGAAAGAGCATTGGTTAGTCCAAATGGCATAACCAAGTATTCATGGTGTCCCTCATGTGTGCGAAATGTTGTCTTGGGAATGTCACACTCCCTCATCCTAATTTGGTAATACCCGAATTTCAAATCTAATTTGGAAAAACTTACAGCCCCTCCCAATTCATCTAGTAGCTCTTCTATGACTGGAATTGAAAACATGTCAGGAACGGTGATATTATTGAGAGCCCTATAGTCCACACAAAAACACCAGCTCCCATCTTTTTTCTTTACCAACATCAACGTACTTAAAAAAGGGCTGGTGCTTGATCTGATCATTCCTGCAACTAGCATTTCTTTCACAAATTTTTCTATTTCCTCTTTCTATGCATAGGGGTACCTATATGGCCTCACATTAGGTATTTGAGAGTCCTCATTGAGATTGATTGCATGGTTGCATGGCCTTGAAGGAGGAAGACAAGCAACTTCTTTAAAAATATCCTAATACTCCTTGGGTAATTTTTTAAAATTTTCATCTTGTTCTTCGTTTACCATAAGGAAATTTCCCAATTCCACATAATATGCTTCAAGTTCACGTTGTAACTCCTTCAGCATTCCCAATTCTGTTCTTTAGTCAACAACCTTCTTTTTAGTCCCATCTTTACCCTCTTGTTCCTCTTCCTCATTTTTATGCTCTTTCCCTTTTTTTACTCCTTCAAGAATACACGTGGACTAAAGGCCCATTGGGATAAAACAAAGGTGAGGTAGGAAATGTCAAAGTGAGGAACTGGAGGGAGAGACAACACCCCTCCAAAAGTCATGAGCTATTTGTGTTTTCTCATGTTTCTGCTTCATCATATTTTTTTAACTTGTTTGCTCATTACTAATACTGAAATCTCATAGGTTCCAATAGTAAGAGTGACTTACAATGAATAAAAATAAAAATAAAAATGCAATTGCATTGTTTGTGACAGACACATTACATACTAACTTCATGAAAACTTTTTAAAATTGTACACCATATTTAATTGAAAATTTCAGTTTAAGAAATAATAGCAAATATTTTTAAAGGTATACTTTTACAGTGTGTTTATGATAAACTGTTGGAATTTAAGAGTAAAAGGACAAATAAACTGCTAATTTTCTAAGAGAAAGAATCTTGCTCCAAGAAAAATTAGTAGCCAAGGGAGAATCTCCAAGGAATATATGTTCACTAAATTTTTTCCTGCTTTACAAGCTATACGTAATCTAATTTATAGACTAGGATGATCACTCCACTTCCTAGAAATTAAGCAACTGACTCTTAGGTCCCAAAGTAACAGCTTTGGTCTTGTTTAATTTGTAAGAAGTAATTGCAACAAAACATAATTGACTCCACAATCACTACTAAATAGGAACAAACGATGCAATAGTAAAAATTAAATATATCCTGCAATTATAAACTAAAATCAGGAGTTGTTATGCTTGACCCCACGTGCCTTCTTTTGCTGATATGTGATTATAGGCTCATCAGTTTAGTTCAAGGAAGTAAACGGGAGGGATTTTTTAGTTTTACCTCGTTTAGTTCAAAATTAGGAGGGGAAATGAGAGAACTAAAATCCCTCCCCTCCTAGTTTTTGCCTTGCCTCCAGCATTGGAGACATTTGGAGGGGAGGGAAAATAATTTATAATTTTTAGAGTTTGCCAACAAATTATCCTTGAGGTTTTACTTACCTCCCCTCCCCTTCTTTGAACCCAACATAATGTTAACAAATAATAACGTAATCAAATATATCATCTAAACTTTATAAAAAAGTAATACATCTCATTCATAAAAACTTTATTACTTAATGTGTTTCTGTAAAGTCAAGTTTCGTTTTCATAATAACCACTAATTCTTGATCCTCACCAACTTCGGCTTAGATTTCATAAAACCAACAATAGAATTGCATGTAATATAATAATTGATAAGCCTCCTGAAGCACCAACTTTATTTTATCTTTCATCTAGTTTATTGCATGAACTTAATCAAACTGGACCATAGATTGAAGTACTTATTACTTGGTTGCAAATATCACATGTCCATTGATCCAAAGTCACTGGATTTCCAATATCCACCAAGAAACTAGATTCCATTATTTTCCTATACTAGACTAATCCTTATGCTTTTGCATGGTAAATATAAAAGCAACAAGGAAGCAAAAGGGATCAGCAAAAGCATGGTAAATTTTTTGTAAGAAATAAGAGCACAGCAAGCGGGGGAAATATCACAATACATTGACAATGTCCAATATCTGGACAGATTTATTATATATGATGATAATTGCATTGTTTACAATCTCACCAACTCTCCTCTAAAAATTTCAATCTTTTTTCCATCCTAAATAGTAGAATTTGAACTTCTTAAATTTTCCATAGGTTATGCTGCAAGTCATTTTACTTACATGAACTATTTAGAATACTTGGAATTGCCTGAGAATCCCTTTCAGCCCTCAAATTTATTTTAAACCCAACTGCAGTTCAAATCCCTAGTAAAAGACAACTACTAAGGATAGCCAAAAGATTTCTTAAGTCTTATCGCATTCTCCTCACATAAACAAATTCATTCTTGATCAATTTTATTTGGAAATCCAAAGCTCCTTCCGAATGAAGGCTTTTATCAGGACAGCAGTACAGAATAGGATTAATTCTAATGATCTGTTGCAGATTAGGTGACCTATAACAGCTGTTTCACATAATATTTATATTATGTGTATAAAAAGTTTTTTGTACATCATCAACTATCAGCTAATAGAGACGTTAGTGACAATGAGTTTTAAAGATTTTGGAGGCAGAAAAAAGATCAAGACCCTTAGGACTGAGCTATATTTGCTTTGTGTGGTGTATCTGGTTACATCGTTGTATCTCACTTCTTTCTTAAGAATTTACATTTTAATCAAAAAGTAAAACACACACACATCAAAATTTGGCACTCACAGTAGCTTCTGGATTATGTATCAACACACAGAGCACATCTACTAGTTCCCCAAGATTATGAGGAGGGATATTAGTCGCCATGCCAACCTGATGAAGATAAGAAATGGACAGTTCTATGTGAGAAGATGCATGAGTTGTCAATAAAGAACAGCACTTGTTTCAATTATGCAAAAGGGAATCCAAAATCACCGCAATGCCAGAAGATCCGTTCAACAATAAGGTTGGAAGACGAGCAGGTAGAAGCGATGGTTCTTTCTGTGAATTATCAAAATTTGGAACAAAATCAACCTGCAATCAGGAACAAATAGACAAAAAATGCACTTCAGTTACTGTTGTTAAATTAATTAAGAAAAACCATAACCAATAAATACAGCAGCAACTAACTGTATCTAGCTCTAGATCTGCCAACAGCATTGCTTCAGTCAGTTCCTGCAAATTCAGACCAAGAACAAATACCATCCTTCAAAATGTTTGCCAATATGCCAAATAGATTCAATAAAAATGGAAGAATACAAAAATAAATCCTCTGGACAACTACTTTAGACCAAATAAAACTTCATGCTGCCAATTAACACCAAATCATATTGATCATCATCAAAAGTATTACAAGGATGACAATTTGTCATTGGGTTCTATTCAACACAAGGTTATTATGTCATGTTCTTTCATAACACCATGAAATAGAAAAATTGAAAACAGAAAGAAATAAGACCCTTGAAACTATAATTTTCAGTCATAACCATTTGTTAAAATTTAGCAATAATACCATTTGTTAGAAATTACTCAAAATTAATCAAGTGGGTATGATTTTAACTTTCTGCTCCTGGCAGGACTAAAATTTAGTATAAACTTCTTTACCAACCAGTAATAAATGAGCACAAACAATAATCCACGGGAAAATAGAGAATCACACTTTATAAAAATGAAGGTGACATAATTACACAAGTAGATATTAGATATTTAGATTCAAAGACAAAACAGCTGTTAAGCACATACTTCCAGTCTGCACTCTGTGTAACGCATGGCAGCAGGAGGATCAGCATCAATTGACCCAAAATTTCCATGACCTTGGATCAAAGGACTACGTAAGGAGAAATCCTGAAAGAAATTGCAAAACACATAAATAATGATGGCAAAAAAAGAAAGGAAGGATAAGATTTTAAGACATTATTCACAAATACCACTTCAAAATAGCAATTGCCAATCATCTTCCCAAATATATTAGCATGTTTGGAAGGGATTATTTAGGGAAGAAAAGGATCTTTAAAATGAAAGTTTTTTTTCAAAAATCTGATAAGGTGGGTAGAATTATCAAAGTGATAAAATAAGTTTCTCTTTGATAGAAAAAAATGTTTTATTACAAGCAAAATTTTTGTTGCTTAAGTTTAAAAGCTATCAAATTATTTTCTACTTAACTTTTATTTTCACATTTTATCTTCAACATTGACTTTTTAAATACAAAACTAACTTTTACAAATAACTCCATGCCCTTTTTTGTAACTTCACTAAAAAAAGTGATTTTTTAAACAATCCAAATGAAATAGATTATTATCATAAAAAATCACTTTTTAACAAACATAAATCATACTTCATATGATGCATGATGAATTATAACAATGGTCAATCAATTATAACATAATCCATTGTTGAAATATTTTTTTCCATAGCTAATCCAAACACACTATATAAAGATGAAGCTCAAATAACATGTAAAGCCAAAAACCAATGTTTTACCTGGGCCATTCGCACCAAGGAATCATATACAGCAGTGTCTCCATGAGGGTGGAATTTTCCCAATACCTACAATAAAGACATCAAATAGTAGCATATCAAACAGGAAAAAAGAAACAACTGATAATGGATGATAGGTAGTCCAAACAGGCTTCAAGTTGAACATATCAGGTGCTTCCATAGCATTGAGAATTTACATCAATGGATAGATATTAACCTCTCCAACAACTCTTGCACACTTCTTGAACGGTTTTTTGGATGAGAGGCTGAGCTCATGCATTGCATATCTGCATTCAAAATGTAGCTTGCATTGCAATCACATTTTAATAACAGTTGTCAAATTTCAGCAACTCAATATTAAAAGAGCCTCACACTCCCAATTGTCTAATTAGGATCCACCCTAATTACTTTTTATTATAATTTCCTAAATTTCCCTAAATTAAATAATTTTGTATTCAAATAAGTCATAATTAGCATTTTTAGTTGTCTATTCACATTTAATTGGAAATAACTCAGAAAATTATAAGTAAAAGCAGTTAATGAAGAGTGTAAATAGACAATTAGAAATGCAAAGAGTAATACGCTAGATGTTGTTATTGCTACATTGCAAACTAGAAGTAACAGTCTCAGAAATTTCACATCATGAATGGTAGGTTCAAACTAAGCATGCACAACAACAAATGATACTACAGATACAGTTCATGAACCAATGAAAGCAAAGATGTTTTGATCAAGAAATATCATTCCCAACATGTGACAAAGGCCTATGCCAGTTAACATCTTGAACTGCATTAATATTGTAATCCAGTAATTCACACAAAAAAATTATCCATGATAAAGCAAAACAATATCAGAACCAAGCTCCAACATGACAAAGTCAAACTGCCAAGTGCTCTGCCAAGCTCCAAACACAATCAACAACTGAAACAAAGGGAATAAAAGCAGAAAGGCATTTTAAGACACTGATCTTCCCCACAGCAAACAAAAACTACTCTCTTACCCGTTGTTATCAAAGCAAAGCGGTTAACACAAAATTAAAAACTAAAATAAAACTTTGAAAAATCTGAAATCCCACCCCCCCGCGCTCATTTTTAAAGTTAAGGGAAAAACCAAACAACGAAAAACTCAAATGTTCGAAATTTCCAGCGACACTCAATAAAGTAGAAGCAATTCCATAAATAATCTCCAAAAAAATTCAAAAATAATCTCCCCCCCCCCCTCTCCAAAACTTAAAGAAGCAAAATCTCAAATGAAAAAAAAAATTCCAGTAAGCCTCAAATAATAAAGCATAAACATCTCCAAAAAGAAAAAACACTTGTACTTCACAAATATCCAACAGAAAAATCCCAAGACAGCAACACTAACAGAATCCTTCGGTGAACGGGCTTCAACCCATCACGAACATCAGGCAACGCGCGACCAAGCAGCACCGACATAGCATACGCCATGTAAGCCTCTGTTGCCTCTTTGTGAAGCTCCGTCGTCACAATCCTTCCCTCATTCCCTTTATCCATCACCGTCAAGCTCCCATTTAGGTTTCCATCATCGCTGCGCCTGGCAGCTTGGATTGCCGTAGCCGGGCGGCGCGAGGAGAGGAACCGGAGCTCCAAGGAGCGGTGGCGGTGCAAACGAAGTCGCGAGAGAGCGAAGGGGGAGAGTCTGAGGACTCGGAGCGCAGAGGAGAGTGCCATGCAGGAAGGGAAAGGGCTGCAGAGGAGGTTGGGGTTTTGGAGGAGAGAGGGTTTCATAGGGTCACAGTTGCTGCCATTTGGTGAGTGTGAGTGTGAGTGTGTTGGAGGTTTTAGGGATTTTGGGTGAGGCAGAAGAGTGCAACTAGAAAAGAGGGCCTCTTAAACCCTTTTCTGGAGGGACGCTGGGGGTTCCCGTGGGTGTTGTTGCGCGCCAAGTCGTGGATTTTTGGATGAGAAATGTTTGCGACTGAAGCTTGAGGTGTGATTTTTCTTTTGTTTTCTGTTTTATATTATATATATTATATTATATATTATATTATACAAATACAAATATTATATTTTACATATATATATATATATATTATATTATGCTTTTATTATATTACATTATTCTATATATATTTCAAATATGTAATGACGCATAGGGTATTACATAAAATTCTAAATATATGAAACATAAAAATATTTTTAAAAATTGTTTTACTAATGATAAAATATTAAAATTATAACTAAATAGGTTAAAATATGTTATCGTAGCATGGCATTTTTTTAATAAATCATCAATATAATATTTTATAAGTAAAATTTTAAAGTTTAATTTAATTTAATCTATAAATAATATATATTCTTTATTTTTTATTGTAAAAAAATAATATAGATTTACGATTTTACTTATAATTAAAAAAATATAAAATAAGTACAATCAAGTTAATAAATATATAAATAAGAAATGTTTAAAATAGAATTTTTAAAATTGAACTTATTAAAGTGTTGGTTTAAAGTTTAATAACTTAATCGTAGTTTAATTAATATTAATTAAATATTATTTTTAAAATATTTATAATATATATTAAGTTAAAAAATATGTATATATAATAATAAATATATTAATACTATAATTTTATATGATTAAAAATTAAAAATTATATATATAATAATTTTTTAAATTTAAATTTTACATATAAAATTAAATAAAATAATACCATGTAAAGATGAATGAACTATCTCGTTTTAAAAAATATTTTTTATTTTTATTTATATAATTTATTTTATTTTTATTTTTAAAACTTTATATAAAAATAGTAAAAATTATTTTTTACATTATTTTTTATATAAAATTTTAAAAAACAATATGATAAAAATAAAGTAACAATTTTGTAAATAAAAAAATAGAAAATATTTTTTAAAACTAAAAAATTCTTTAATTTTTAAGTTTTCTATCTTTCTTAAACATTTTAGGATAGGATTTTTTTTCGCCTGAGTGAGTTTGATTGTTTTTATGTACTTATTTATCATTTTAATTTAATGTCTAACTTTTAAATTTTAGTTTGTAATTCTATGGTTATCATACATAATTGAAGCTTATAATTAGGAGGATTAGAAGAAATTTTATCATTATAGATGTTTAGTCTATAAGTTTTCTACTTTTTAAATATCTTAGGATGAGATTTTTCTTTATTATTTGGATTGTAGGTTATACTCGTGAAGAACGAATTTATACATTAATGAGTTTGGTTGTTTTGATCTTATTGTTTATTATTTTAATTCAATAATTTTCTTTTGAATTTTAGTTTGTGATTTTATGCTTATCATACCAAATTGAAATCCATAATCATCAGTACTATAAGAGATTTCATTATTATCAATGACTACAAATTGGTAATGATCAAAATTCATCAATAAATATAATTTACAAAGAATTAATTGATAGACAAAAATTAAATCAAAACTCATGGTGTGAGTAAATTTTATCTACATTTTAAATCATGTACAAACTTAAATAACATATACAATTGAGTTTAAATCCTCTATAATGATTTTTTTTGGCATATAACCCCATCCATAATAAAACATTTTAGTATAATATTAGATTTGATTAAATAATATATTTTAATAGTTGGACTAAATATAATATTTTTTATTAAAAATGACAAAAAGGCTTATGATAATTATGTAGAGTATTTTAAATGAGTCAAAGATAATATAAATATTATGATATTTGTTAAATAAATACATGTTTATCTATAAAAAAAATTTATTAAATACACTATATATGCTATAATTCTTTTATAATTTTAGGACGATATAAAATTAATTTTTATCAATTTATAATAACTATTTTAAATATTATATGATGTTAAATTTTTTATTTATAATTTTAAATTCATTACCATTAGTATATATTTATGGATATTCATTATCCATAAAATGGATATGGCTAATTAAAAAGTATTGTTGACACAATCTACCTCATCCATATATGTGATCTTTATGGTGAAATTCACATATGCGAAAATCGCAACCTAATGTAGTCTATCTTATACAAATCTTACTCCATTGTCACACTCGCGGTGCTCAATACCCGCATAAACCATCCTCACATCTTCACCTTGATAGTGTTAGTGAACTTTGGAGTATCCCACAACTTTGTGTCCTTTAAGCTGGAAAAACAATTAACTATGACAAAAACAACAACATACATAACTAAGATGAATGATGGAAGAAAAATCATATGTAAAAGAGTTTATCAATAGTTAATAATTTAAATTAACAAAATTTCTTTGTTTTTTAATTAAGAGGAGTGGACATGGTTCTATGAATGAAATGGTTAGCCTGATTGAGAGAAATCAAAGCCAACTTTAGAAAACTCAACTTAAAGATTCCTACTCCTGAAGGAACCAAGATATTAATGGGTGAACCAATTTTATCTTCTTTTAAAGTTATGTGCAAGGTCATGTAAGATGAAGACCAAGGATTTTTCTTAAAGTATAAGGAATTAGTTAAGAAAACTAAAACTCAAGACACATTCATAGGAAATTAAGAAGATTCTAGAAGTATACAAGGAGGTATCCATTGAACCCCAACATTTACTACACAAAGAAGACAATATCATGTCATTTTATTAAAGGAGGGGACTCAAATTCCAAATATAAGACATATAGATACTTTCATTATCAATAAAATGAAATAAAAAATTAATGGTTGATATGTTAAATCTAGGCATCATAAGGCCTAATATAAGTTCTTATTTTACCTTAGTCATCCTTATTAGAAAAAAGGATGGAGGATGAATTAGAGAAAGTCACTATCTTTTCTAAACTGGATTTTAGATATGGATATCTGTATATCAAAATAAAGGAAGAAGACATCCCTAAGACTACCTTTAAGACTTGGAAAAGGCACCATGAGTTTGTGGTGATGCCTTTTAGGTTAACCAAAACTTCTCAATCACTTATGAATAAGGTGTTGCGAGCTTATTTGAGGAAATTTGTTTCGGTACTCTTTGATGATATACTTATATACAATAAAGATACAAAGGAGCATAAGAAGCATCTTTAATTGGCACGACAAATGTTGCAAGATTATAATTTGTTTTTCAATATAAAAAAGTGTAATTTTAGTAAAATAAAAATGGAGTAATTAGGTCATATTATTTTAATTCAAGGGATGGAAACTGATCCGAGAAAGTAGGAAGTCGTGATGTCATGGCCAAATCCCAAGAGACATTACGGTATTTGCAAGGATTTTTAAGCATCATGGGATATTATTGAAGATTTGTGAGGAATTATGATTGAATAACTAAACCTCTAACCTGACGTTTGAAGAGTGACAACTTTAAATGAAATATGGAGTCCCAAGAAACATTTGATACCCTTAAGACAACAATGACATAACTACTGATATTTATTGTACCAAAATTTACAATGCCTTTGTAATAAAAATAGATAAGTCAAATAAAATATGGGGGTAATCTTATTTTAGGAGGCAAATAGTAGCTTTTCTTAGCCATAAATTGTTAGATATGGTTGAAATGAAATCTGTTTGCAAAAAGGAGTTAATGGTAATTGTCATGACAGTGCAAAAATGGAAGCATCATTTAATAGAAAAACATTTCATTATTCATATAAATTAGAAAAGTCTGAAATTTTCGAATGATCAATGTTTATGGAAAGAGAATCAGTTTTAATGGACCTCTAAATTGATTGGTTTAGACTTTCAAATAAGGTATAAACCTGGTTGTAAAGATGGTACAAGTGATGATGCTTTATTGAGGAAAGTGACATATGGCGGCATCTCCATTGTTTAGTTTCAAGACTTAAAAGAATGGACTAATCAAGTATAGTTTGATCCAAAGTTAAGTAATATTGTCCAAGACCTCTTATAAGATCCTGAGATACACTAGGAATTTTCGTTGCAAAATGGAAAATTGATGTATCATGGGAAGTTAGTTTTGCCAAAGGTGTTTTCACAAATTTCTCTAATTGTATTCAAAATTCATAACTCAACAATGGGAAGATACTTAAGATTCTTTAGAACCTATAAGAGAACTTTTGCATTTGTTTATTAGGAAGGTATGAAGAAGGATATTTTGTAGTATGTGGGGGCTTACAAGGTTTGTTAATAAAATAACATCAAATCTTACCTCATGTAAAACTTTCATAATCTTTAATGGTGACCACACAGATTTGGTCAAACATATCCATAGATTTTATGGAAGGCCTTCCTAAAGTACAAGGTAAGGTCGTAAGGATAACATAATGGTGGTGGATGATGAACTAAGTAAGTATATTCACTTCCTAACTTCAAGTCGTCATTTTACTGCTCATGACATAGAAGAAATTTTCCTCAAGAAAATTGTTTGTTTATATGGTTTCCAACCACTACTATGTTAGAGATAAAATTTTTCTCAACAACTTTTGGACAAAACTATTTTGCTTAGCTAGCACAAAGTTAAAATTCAGTTTAACTTATCATCCTTAATTGAATGGTCAAAACAAGGTTGTGAATAAGTGTTTGGAAACTTACTTAAGACATCTAACCAGGAACATGCTAAAACAATGGCCTAAATGGCTTAGCTAGATTAAATTATGGTTGAACATCAATTACAACAATTCCACCAAACTCATGCCGTTTAAGGTCTTATATGGACGTAATCCATCTAATCTCTGTAAGGGTATCATAATACCTTCAGCAATATACAAAGTAAACATATTGACATAAGGACAGAACATTATCCTCCATGATGTAAAGGTCAATCTTTTAAAAGCACAAGATCATATGAAGTTTGTTAGTCAACGTTGACATAAGGTACAATTTGACATTGGAGATTGGTGATTGAGTTTATCTCACATTAAAAGCCTACAATACTAAGGTCCTTGGCAAAGAAAAGTAATAAGAAGTTGAGTCTACAATTTTATGGGTCCTGTTAAATTATGGAAAAGGTGGGACAAGCTGCTTATCAATTGCAAATAAGAGAAAATAGAATACACCCAAATTTTTATATATTTCTCTTAAAGAAAGCTTTTGTCCCAATTGTTACGACACAACCTTACCCCTAATACTTTTTAAAAATCTAAAATTGGAAGTTAAACTTGCAAAAGTCATGACCACCACAACTATTTTTCATGAAGTTTTTATCTAATGGGAAGTAATGATAATAAAAGGTCTTCCATTAATTTATTTATTTTTGTAACAATGGATAGAAGGGAAATGAGAATTGCTATTCTCATCCTTAAATGAATAATAATTTGCACCTCCGATGTAAAAATTACTTTTATATCCTTTTTTTTTGGGCCAAATAAAAATGTTTCCAAAAGATAAGATACGCTCCAAAAAATTATTTTTGAAAACATGTTTATTTAGCCTCCAAAATTATATTTTCAGGAGTTTTTATTTTACTTCCAAAAATATAATTTCAAAATGCAAACTAAATATAAAAAAAGTAGGTATGACAAGCTGACTCATTCTCAACTTGCCCGCTTCGTCCCTATCCCGAGTTTGACGAGAAAAACTTGCGTTGACCAACGTCGGAGACGGGTAAAACCCGATTTTTGAAAGCAGGGACGGAGGCGGGCGGGTACGAGGATACTGATATCCGTTCCGTTCCTATCTCGCTTTTAAAATTACTAAAATATCTTTATTATTTTAAAATATTATATAAAATTAATAAGGTTATAAAAGTAATAAATTATATAAATTTAAAAAAATCTAATAATTTAATAAATTATAAAAAAATTAAAATTAAAATATAAAAAATACCAAAGATGAGTGCAGGACAGGTTTACTCAACCTCAAGCGGGGATGATGGTTGAATTTAATATTTTAGACCCGACGGATATGAGAATGAGGATGGATATGGTGTCGGGGACGGGGATGGAAAACATGAAACCCGTCTCCCACCCGTTCTATTGCCATGTCTATAAAAAAGTATATCAATATTTTTTTTAATTTTTTTTATATTTTTCTTATTCCTATATAATATATTAATAAACAATATAATAAAATAACAATTAATTTCAACATTTTATTTTATTCTATTTTATTTGTGACTTAAAATATATACACGCGGGTATAAAAAACTTCATAATCTAATACATACCATGTTATAATTACTCCTGGTCTCGTGCGTTATTCACAGAATTTTTCTAGAGAAGTTATACAAGATAGAAGGTCTTGTATTTTGAGAAAGCTCAAAATTTTTACATAAGTTAATACAGTCAAATGTGTGTCCAACAGCTAGTAGTGAAATCACCATCACCATCACTATGTAAATGTGGATTCGTAGGGGCATCTGGCCAGGTAAGATAGGGGACAATGTCCTGTAACAATGACGACAATGTTGCCGGGGTAAGCAACATTAGTTTTGCGTCTTCTCATATTAAAGCACACACACTGTTGCATTCCAGGAAGAAACAACAGTTGGGACGTCTTTTCCTAGTATGTTTCCTACACTGTTTATGCCTCGTGCTGGTCATTATTTTTGCAGTTACATTATATGGTAATTTTTTAAAAGAAATACACTAGTCTAGTAAAAAATTTTCAATCCTATGTTACAATAAGTTTTATTATAATCTATGTGTTATTTTGGAATGCTTAAAACCACTATAGAATACCTCCTACATCAGACCAACCAAACTTCATGAAAAGTAGAAAGTAAATATGTCTTTGCCTATAAACTTCTCAAACAAGCTCACTTGAAAGCTTTTACCTAAATTGAAATATAGATAAAGAAATAATTTATTGTACTTTAAATTTTGAAGTATAAGCAAACAATATTTTATGTAATTAAAATATGAAAATAACTTATTACATGTAATATGTTTACAAAATAAAATAACTAATTAAATATTAAACATTAAATAATAAAATGTGTCTTACATATTTTATCAAAAAATTCCTTATGCATTATATTATAGGAAAACTGTATACAATCATCTTAATTTTACCTTTTTAAAAATAGATATCTTTATTTTAAATTTGTTTTGGTATTCTTTATTCATTTTATAATTAAATATTTTGAAATTTAATTTTGTTCCATCGATCTTTTAATTTTTATCAAATTTATAATTAAACATTCTTAATTTTAATTTTATTTTAGTTGATGCTTAAATTTTATTTTTTAAAACAAATAGCTTATTAATGAAATTGTGATTGTTAAATAAGATTAAATAAAGCTTGAAAAGAGTTAAAAAAATTGTAATTTTTTTTAAAAAGAGCATTACAAAAAGAAAACAATAAATTGGGTTAAGTTTATATTTTATACTCTAGCTTCAAATACTACATTAGGATTTTTATTTACACTCAAAAATAATTTTATCACATAATTATACTAAATACATCACTTATATCCTAAATTTTAGTTTTGATAATCAAAGTTAACCATTATTTTTTATATTATTAAGCATAAGATATTTTTGTAATAGATTTTACATTTTTTGTAATCCATTACAATTATTAAAAATGTGTATCAATTATCAAAATATGTCACAATTAATAATATAGAAAATAAAGATTAACTCAATTATATATCTAGTAAATAATCAATTACACATTATTGATAATCGATTACCAAGAGTAAAATTTTGCATATAGGTGAATAAATTTCCTTTAGTTATGTGAAAGAATAATTATTGTTACAATATTAAACTATTTAAATTCAATTGATTAGTTGCGCTAAGAAATTGAATTAAAATCTAATACAAGAAGCATGAGATACTGAGTTAAATTGCAACACAAGCGAGTACAAGAGCTAAACCTTTAATATAACATGACAAGAATACAAAATACTTTTATTGCAATCCTAAAAACAATAATGTTTTGATATATCTAAGAATGAAAGTAAACAAAATCGTCAAGGAATCTATTTATCTTTATATTATTATTATATTTATTTTAATATATTATATTTATATAATATTTTATTTATAATATTATATATATATATATTAAACTTATTTAATGGTTATTTTATCTTGTAAGCATTCTGTTTGCAAACCTTTTTAATCCATATAAATTTTTAAACAAGCTCGTATGTACTGTAGAGTCAAGCTTTAATAATAATAAAAAAACCTTTATCAGATAACAGGTTAAGTCTAAGCCTAAACAAACCAAACTTCAAGATTCAAAGTTTAGCTTGATTCGATCTAATTTTATTCCTAAATATATACTATCAAAAATGTCATATATAAGTGGTAAATAAAAAAGAAACTATTAGCCCAATAGAGAAAGGAGCAAGTCACAATTCCGGCAAACTGGTTTGAAAAAATATGATATAATGTGTAAGATCTTTGCCTTTATCTTTGTATAACAAACGACAATTTATCCTGTCTGTTGCCATGGTCAGACAGCCCATTAGTGCAATGGCTAGAGAACAATGAAACATACTCTAACTCTCAATGATAATAAAAGAATGTTACTAACATAATAACTATTTATATGTATTATTACTACTGCCTGCAAAATTACCGTCTAATCTTATCATTCATTCAATAAACAAACCATCAGTGGAGATTGCAGATTAACAAAACAGATGGGAAATAAAAAATAACCTTTTACATAAATAAAACCCAAAATTCCATAAAGCACTATATCAGGATAAAATAAGCTTTTGTTCATTCCATCATGTCATCCTCCTCATCTTCCTCCTCACTCAGATCGAGATCAGCCAACAACTCCTCCAATGGAACAGAAGGTAGCTCATCACCATCAGTCACTGATGCCTTCTCTGATGGCTGGTACTCTCTGTCTCGGTACAATGATATGTTGAACCTCAGATCAGGGTTTTCTTCCAAATCTTTTAAGAATTGTTCATATTCAGAGTTCACTTTGTCTTGATCAACTCTACCCTTATCATCAACCTCCATGTCAAGCAATTTAAGCTTCCATGAACGAGGCTTCCCACGTCTCTTCTGGCGCTTCTCTTCATAACTCTTCTTTATTAAAATTGCTTCAGGAAGAACAAGTCCTCTGTATTTGTCCAATTCAATGTCATTACTGTTAGCCCCATACAGGTCATAACCAAGAGCATAATCACCAGGATTTAAAAGATGGCCCAGATGAGTCTT